>VWPW01000682.1:734291-1041330 GCA_013389825.1 Crypturellus undulatus
AACTTAATGGTGCCCTTTGGGCGACCCCAGATCTGGGCATGCGTAGTTTAAAAATGTACAGGGGGGTGCCTGTGCCCCTTGTATGAACTTTGAAGCCTGCGCATGCTCAATGGTAGTGGTCAGTGTGACTACGTGAGCTGGGGCGCGTTCTGGAAGGGCCTGGAACCCCTAAGGTGGGGGCCAGGAGCGCTCTGCTGCTCCTGGCCGCCCGCCCAGTGACAGGTCCTGTCCAATTACCATCCGCTCCCACCTTTCCTCCTCCTACTTCTCCTCCCATTCCCCTCCTACTCTCCACCCCCTTTTTACCTATATAAACCCTTACCTGGGAATAAAGTTTGGCGCGTTTTACCTGGTACCTGGTTGTCCGTGTTGCCTGATTTCAACGCCGTGTGTCTCCTGCGGGGGCCTATTAGGCTTTAAAGGCTGCGAGGCAGGAACATCTCGCCTGGCTGTCTACTCAACTGGCCTCTCCTGATCGACCCTCCTGCTCTGACATCTGGAGTCGCAGCTGCCTCCTGCCGCTGACTTCTTGGAGTCAGGGTAAGGGGAATGCCTCGATCCCCTGGGTGGCTGTGGGGAGGAATAAAGCTCGGGGCGCAAGACCGGGGGGAACAAAGAACCACGCAGCCGTCGGTTGGGGAACGGCAGAGGCCACCCGGGGTGACATTTAACCCGGGGCCAGGCTGGCAGGGGGTCTAGCCGCCCGGATTTTCTGGGGTACTTACCTATATTAGGGTCGAAGCCCCTTATACATACCATGTATGTGTTATTTATATATTTTTGACTATTTATTCCCTCATCCTCAATAGGAGGTCTCCCCATGGGAGCCGTTGCTGACCGCGGTTGCGGCACAGATCGCCGCCCGAGGCAGTGCGCCCGTGGCTCTGCGGCACTGTGCAGGGGCTCGCCTGGCTGTGGTGCATCTGGCGGCCTGTCACACAGATCGCCGCCCGAGGCAGTGTGACAGGTGCGGTCGGATGCATCACAGCCAACACAGAGATCGACGACTGAGGCACTGTGGGGCGAGCTCCAGGGTGACTGTTTTGTATGGAGATGATTGGGAATGGGGTTTTTAACTATTTATTCTATTTATTAATGGGTATCTATTCATTAGATATTTATTTATCAACGGTTAGGGAATTTATATCTATTAGCTCCTCAATCCTAATCGAGCTGTCCTACTTCAGTTTGGAGCATCAGGCGGCCAAAGAGGAGCTGAAGCGCTTCCTTAGGGAACGCGCTCCCACGATCTGTGAGAAGAAAGTTCGGGAGCTTCTCCAAGTGGCCGAGATCGTGGGACAATTACCGAACCCCGGTGCCATTTTGTCCCCTGCAAGCTGGGAGCCACTGGGGGAGCACCTGAGGCGGCACCGCGGTGGGTGGAGAGCATCGCGGAAGCGGGAGGCCACGTATGTGGCTGTAGTGGCGGCTCTGAGAGCCCGTCAGGCTCGGGCGTGGGCGGAAAGGGTGCGCCACCGGTGTGGGACGAAGGAACACCAGGACCCCACGTCATGCGGCGGATCGGGCCCTGGACCGTCCACAACATCGACACCGTGCCCTGAGGAGCCGCGCGTGAAGGAGTTGCCCGCTTCCGCCATGATCTCTCCCCCCGCCTACATGGATGCCGCCGGAAGTGCCACCTCCTCCAGCGCTCCGCATGCCTTGGAGGGCCACGCCACTGCCCAAGGCACTCATCCATCGCCGCCTGCGCCGACATCCGCTCTGCGTAGCGGAAGGGGGGATGGGGCGCGGGTCGCACCAATCCCACTGCTGCGCAGTGGCAGAGGATGTCGGGCAGCGGGTGTGTTGCCACAGTGTGATGGGAGGGATTCAATGGCTTTATTTTCGGGAATTGATAAGGTTGAAGGTGGTGCCAATGGCCTGGATGGGCATGACATTCATGGTGAAATATGGCACAGGCTTCGTAGTAAGGCCCTGGCTGAAGGGGACCTGGACCTGGCTGCATCGCTGGATGGGCACCAAGCCTATCCAGTAATGCAGACCACAGCCCAGGATGGCCAGACGGTGGCCTTCTACAGGCCCATGGATTGGAAAATTATTACTCAATTGAGATCGACAGTCTCCCAACATGGGCTCCACAGCGAGGCAGTGAGGCACATGCTGGGATACTTGTTCGGGGCTGATTTATTGTCCCCGGATGACTGTCGTGCACTTGCTAAATTGGTGTGTACTCCCGCGCAGTGGATACATTGGGAGAAACTATGGGAGGAGGAGTGTAAGAAGGTGGTGAGCCTCCATAGGAATCCCAATGATCCCCTGCACGGGGTGGATGTGGATATGTTGCTGGGTAAAGGTCCTTATCTTACTAGGTCCGCTCAGCTGTCATTGCCGGCAGAGTATTTGTCTGCTGCTGCAGAGGCCGCTCATAAGGCGTTGCTCCGTATCCCTGCTGAGCGGAAGGGACCGGGCTGGTCGGCTATTCGACAGGGTGACCGAGAGTCTTTGGAAGAATTTGTTAATAAGTTGTTCGGTGCCCTGGAGGCCGACCAGAACGTTCCCCGGGAGATGCGCGAGACCTTTTTGTGTAACCTGGTTTTGGAGAACGCCAATAGCAGGACCAAGGTGATAATAAATGCGCTTCCTGCGGAGGCTTCTGTTGGGGATATGTTGGAGCGGGTCTCTAGGGCCAATTTGCAAAAGCAGAATGTTATGTTGGCCGAGGCCATCTCTCAGAGGGATGGACCTATGGCTGAGGCATTGACCTGAATGGCAGAGGTTGTTTGTGCCACTAACTCTGGCACGGCAGGTCCTTCCACATCGATGTGTCCCCCCGTCAGATGTTATAAATGTGGAGGGGCAGGTCAAGTCAAGAGGGAGTGCCGGGCCCGCTCAAGGCCACACGATAATAATTGTTGTGGCCCGCATCCCCCCAACCAATACTCCGGGTCGGGAAACGGGGTAGCCAGCATGACGGGGAGTCGCGCCAGGACAGAAATGACCCCCGCTGCCGAGAATGGGGCTCACCAGCAACGGTAGGGAGCCTCGGAATCCACCTGGCAACATCAGTAGATGTTGTCTTGGTGGATTCCCGGCCACAGGCGGTGCCGACAGGCTGGTTCAAGCCCGAGGACAGCCTGGAGGCACTGATTTTAGGTCGATCCTCGGCAGGAGTAAAGGGGCTAATAGTGTTACTGGGAATAATTGATGCGGACTTCACAGGGGAGGTTATGATTGTTGTATATACCTTCCAACCACCGATTGTGGTACCTGCTGGAAGTCGCCTTGCTCAGATTGTCCCGCTTGCCAATTTGTTTGAATCGATGAGTCTGGGGAAGCCTGTGGATACTGTAAGAGGCGACCGCTGTTTTGGGTCGTCTGGACTGGTCGCGTGCTTTTCCTTCAACTTAAGGGCTCGCCCCACCTTAAGGGTCATTGTGGACCAGAAGGGGGAGCAGTTTAACATCGACGTGTTGCTGGATACTGGCACGGATGTCACTATGATCTCCCGGAGTGTGCGGCCCGAACATTGGCCCCTGAGGTCTGCTGCTGGCGATATCACCGGACTCGGTGGTATGGCTGCTGCACAGATCTCAGTTCACCCGGTGCAGATCATAACTGACGAAGCCGTAGCCACTATCCACGTATACGTCTGCCCCTTGCCACAAGAATTGCCAGGGTTGATGGGAAGGAACGCGATGGTCCAAATGGGAGTTACACTATCCTCAGGGACGCCGTTTTTTTCTCGGCGGCCATTGGAAAACCGCCTCCACCCAGACGTCTCGTCTGGATAACGGACGAGCCGGTCTGGGTGGACCAGTGGCCGCTGACAAGGGAGCGGCTTTCCGCAGCTCATCAATTGGTGAGTGAGCAACTGAGTTTGGGTCATGTAAAAGAATCGATCAGTCCCTGGAACACTCCCATTTTTGTCCTGCTCAAGAAATCGGGCAAGTGGCGCTTGGTGCATGACTTGCGAAGGGTTAACGATCAGATGCAGGCCATGGGTGCCGTGCAGCCTGGGATGCCTAATCCTGCGTTGTTTTCAGAAAATTGGCCTTTGTTAGTAATAGATTTGAAGGATTGTTTCTTCAACATCAAATTGCATCCAGGTGCCACTCAGAGGTTTGCATTTATGTTACCCTCCGTAAATCGTGCAGAACCAGCCCACAGATATGAATGGGTGGTTCTACTCCAAGGTATGAAGAACAGCCCGACTCTTTGTCAGTTATATGTTGCGGCCGCTCTGGCTCCGATTAGATCAGCGTGGCCTGAATGTCTTATTTATCATTATATGGACGATATTCTGTTTTGTCAGAAGCAGCCCTTTGAGTCTGCTCAAATTGGGTATATAGTCGACACCCTTAATTATTTTGGCCTCCAAATTGCTAAGGAGAAGATCCAGATGGTCAACCGTGGAAGTATCTGGGGTGGCTCATCTCGGATTCTGTGATTCGACCCCAAAAGTTATCTATTTTGGCTAATTTGGCAACACTGCACGATGCTCAGCGATTATTGGGCGATTTGCAGTGGGTGAGGCCTGTTGTTGGCCTCCGGAATGAGGATATCGCTCCGCTGTTACCCTTATTAAAGGGGACAGACCCAGCTCAGCCGATTTCGGTCTCCCCTGAGCAGCTGCAAATTCTCCAAATAATCGTAGAGAAGATCAATAGCTCATGGACACATAGAGCTATGGAGCACGTGCCATTCTCAGTGTTCATTCTCCATGCCGAACCGCATGTGAATGCAGTCATTGCCCAGTGGCGGGAAGGGCAAGGAAGGCAGGAGGACAAATTTTATTTAATTGAATGGGCGTTCGGCGCTATAAATCCTAGAAAGAGTATCGAGCCTACACTCGAGGCCATGGCTGATCTGATTAAGCGGGCTAGATTGCGTGCGGTGACTATAACGGGCAAAGAACCCGAGAGTATTCATTTGCCAATGGCTCCTGCCGAGTTGGAATGGGCTTTGGCTAACTCTTCATAGCTGCAGAGCAGCATGTTGAATTGGTCAGGGACCCTGACAACCAAGTTTCCATCAGGGAAGCTTGGCAACTTTATTAGAACGCAGAAATGGGCGGGGATCCCGTTGAGATCGGAACGGCTATTAAAACGTTGGAAGGCGATAGGAATAACCCCCGCGAGGGCTTGCCGACGGTGACCGCCCCGCGCTGCCGTGGCTAGTGCCCCGCAGCTCCCTCGAGCTGCCTCGTCCGGCGAATCTGCTCGGGTCTGCAGGCCAACCCCCGATATATCTCGGCTCGCGGGGGCCTGAGACCGCGCGATCTTTGTAACCCCAGATGTCAAAAGGTTTTATTCCTCCCAACCCCAAGTGTTGGGGATACAAGGGGGGTTCAGGGGTTCCTATTGCGCCCCAAAACACCTGGGCATGCGCACTAGGGTTCGGTACAGGGGGGTCTGTGTCCCCTGGCTGAACCCTAAGGTAGGCGCCTGCGCAGTCAGGCCTGACTGCGCAGTTTCCAGGGCTCCCTGGACCCTTCTAGAACCCCAAAGGTGGGGGCCAGGAGTGGTCTGCCGCTCCTGGCTGACAGCCCACCAACAGCCCCAAACCAATCATCGGCAGCTCCTGCCCTGTCTCCTCCCTTGCTCCTCCCTCTCTCCTCCCCTTTCCCTCCCCTTTCCAAGTCTATATAAGTTATGGTTTAGGTAATAAAGAGGCTTTTCGCCTTTTGGCCTTTTGTCCTTCGACTTTTGCCTTTTGGTCTCTCGTCGTTGGGTGATTGGTGCTTGGCTTTGAATCCCGTGCCGGCCTCGCTCGGGCTCATATTGAGCCAGCACAGCGACGGACGGGATAGCATCCCTCCACGTACCGGCCTCCTTTGGCGGCTTACCTGAAAGCCTGAGGCGAAGCTCCTGCAGTTCCAGCGGCGGGTTGCTGTTTCTCCAGGCGCCTCGCAGGAGTGGTAAGGGGAGCCTGCCCTCAAAGGGTGGGCCGGGAGGATTAAAGTTTGTGGGCCGACGGGACAAAAAGAACACCTGGCCTGGCGTCCCTAGTGCCCAGGGGACCAGGTTAGGGAACATCGAGTGCCCCACGTTCGGCGGTCCTTATTTTATTTTAGCATTCCTGGGAGTCCCGCGGGCGGGCCCCGGGGGTTGGGGGTTGATTTCGCGGGTGTTCCTCTTTACCCAAGGGTAAGGCCCCTCTTACCACTCCCGTGGAAGTTGCCGGAAGGGGATTAAGGCTGGCTTCCTGGAGTCACCTCAGGAGTCGGGGTCAGCTGGTGTGAGGTGAATGGGCGTGGGGTGACCTCTCACCCTGGCCGAGAGGCACCCTCACGGAGGTCCCGACCAGGATGCGCTGCTTCTAAGCGATTGGGGTCAGGCAAGATAGCAAAGAAAAAAGACACACCCAGCACTAGGTGGCCTTAGCAGCGAAAACCCTTTATTCTTACAAAACATAAACTTATATAGGGTAGCCGGGGGGAGGAGAATGGGTGGAACTAGGGAGGAGCAAGGGCACGATAGGGTGGATGGTAATTAGGAGGCTCAGGTGAGTGGACCGACTCTGTCGGTGGGCGGGCAGCCTGCCAGGGCAGCCTGCTCCTGGCCCTCACCTTCAGGGCTCCAGCCCCCTCCCCTGGGCTTCCAGAAGCCTCTGGAAGGCCCTGGCACCTGCTCAGCCAGGCCAGCAGGCCTGACTGAGCATGCGCAGGCCCAAGAGGTCGCCCAGGAGGCATCCAGACCCCCCTGTACAGATGCCATCTGAGCATGCTCTGTAGCAGGGTCTTGAAAAGGGCACCATTATTTCCAATGGCAGATATTCTCTCCTTTTCACGATTCCCTACAAACGGCCATTGGCAGATGCCGTTACTGTATTTACACACACAGGAGGTCGCACGGGGAAAGCCGCAGTTGTATGGTTGCGGGAGGGTAATTGGCAACACCAAATTCTCGAGGGATCTGAGGGGGACTCATTGCAGATCCTCGAGTTGATGGCGGTTTGTTGGGCATTTACGAATTGGATGTCCAGCAAACTGAACATCGTTTCGGACTCCTTGTGTGTGGTGGGAGTAGTGGAGCGGATTGAGGATGCTGCCATTCGCTCGGCGGGAAGGATGCGTCTGGTGCAGTTGTTTAGGTAGCTGCAGCAGGCCATCCGGCAGCGGTCTGCTCCCTACTGTATCATCCACATAAGGAGTTATCAGTTGGATAAGGGGCTCGGCTTGGGAAATAGTAAAGCTGACGCTCTAGTGTCAGTCGGGATAGAGCGGTCATGCACCGAAAACAAATTTGAAGCGGCCAGAATTGCTCACCAGAATTTTCATCAGAATGCTAAGGGGCTGGTGAGGCAATTCGGATTGACCTCCTCTGAAGCTCAGGGTATCGTGAGATCCTGCCCCCAGTGTTCTGGGCAGGGTCCGGGCCTGGGAATAGGGGTTAACCCCCGAGGTTTGGGATCGTGCCAACTGTGGCAAATGGATGTGACCCAATTTGGTCCGTTTGGTAGATTAAAATACGTCCATGTCACAGTTGACACTTAAAATTCGTGTGGGCTACCGCCCAAGCTGGTGAGAAGGTCTTGCATGTTAAAAGGCATCTCTCCGTATGCATGGCAGTTATGGGCGTACCTAGGAAGATAAAGACGGATAATGGGCCGACCTACGTTAGTCAGGGGCTCCGTCGTTGGTTCCTCCAGTGGGGGATTAGTCATGTAACTGGGATCCCCTACTCTCCCACTGGACAGGCTATCGTCGAGAGAGTTCACCGGACCCTAAAGTCATATTTGACTAGGTTCAGCAGCATATCTGACATCCATGAGCGACTGGCGAAACCTTTGTTTGTGATCAACCATCTCTGTATTTTCAGAGATTGTAAGGAGCCGCCAGCTTTGATTCATGGACGCGGGATCTCCGAAATCCGCGCCCATGAACCAATACAAGTGCGCTACAGAGATCCCTGTACTGGTCAATGGCAGGGACCTGCCGAGGTCTTGTTTTTCGGAAGGGGATATATTTGTGTTTCGACCCCAGTGGGACCACTTTGGGTCCCCGCTCGCTGGGCGAAACCTGCCCTTCCGGAAAACAAACCTCAGGCGGACTTGGGATCACCACCTAATGAGAGTCCAGGGGACCTGGCATTGTTATTTCAACTGCCAGACGGAGAAGGGACCAGCCTTCTCTCAACTGAGTAATAATATTCGATACCGGATTTGACTGTGTAGGGTCCCAATTTTAATTTGGCTCTAGGGCGTTAACAGACTTGTATACGACCATGCTGGAGCACCAGACGGTATTTTTCCTTTTGTTATACCGTTTCAGGAACGACTTACCTTGGTGCGCCCTTTCATCTGTGATCAAGACCTTCTCCCTCATGTCATCTGGGGAAGGAGAGATGGAGTGCCCCGACGTGTGAGGTGTACAGGAATTCCCCGACTGGTTTCCGCTCTTCCCCCGCTGGAATGTTGTGATCATCGCAGTCCTTGTAACGAGTATGTTTGTCTGTCTGTCGGGGATTGTAGAGGCCCATGACGTTCACCCTCCTTTGTTCCATCCAGCTAGTCGAAAAAACCTTTGGGTGAACTGGGCCCATTCAGTTAATCAATCTTCAGTGTGTTTAGGAATGCAATCAGCGGCGGACCCCTTACAAACGTGTCTGGTTGCTACTCCGTATTGGGCCACTGAAGATTGGGCAAATTATACTAGCTTTGATTTTTCAAGTGAGGCCGTTCATCAGGCCTGTGTATCCGGGCAAGTACCTGACACGCCCTTACGGGAGGTACCTCCCGTGAGCCAAATTGAGACATGGCTGGAGAGAAGGAGGTGGGACTTGGCCTGCCAGGTCTGCCCATTATATATAGGAGTTTTGGCTGGCCTGACTGCCCAAGTCTTAAAATTGACTTTGCCTACACCCCCTGAAGAGCTGTTCGTTAGAGGGGCTGCCCCTGGGGACAGCAGTTGTTTCTGTTTTGCCCGCAACCAGTGGGGATGTTGGTCTACTAACCCCCATGAATGTCATACTGGGTTTAAGACCAACTCTATCCGCTGGGGAGCCTATCATCTTGCCTCGGTTTCCTGGAAACAGGAGGCTTTTGAAGGCGAGGCTGCGGATTTTTGTAAGGGGCTGCCTCTTCGGGGGCAAAACTACACTTCTAGGCAAATCATAATTCCAATGATCCCCTCTCCAGAACAAAATTGGGCCCTGCCTCATGGATATTTTCTAGTGTGTGGTGATCGAGCGTGGCAGGGGATTCCTGCAAATATTGTAGGAGGACCCTGCTATTTTGGTAAATTAATCCTATTTGCTCCATCTCTGGAAAATATCCACAACTGGACGAACACCGGGCATAGATCCAAGCGTGATTTGTCCACGCGGATCCTAGCCCCTAACTGTAGCGACAACATCCAATTGTTCAGCAAAACTAAGAGTGTCTTTATGAGTCTATTTTTGAACCCCTTTTCGGGCATGGCTGCACATGATAACACCCGCGCATTGGCCTGCTGGGCACGAAAGGAGTTAAATATAACATCAAACATCCTTTCAGACATATTGGAGGACCAGCAGGGCATGCGCAGTGCGATATTACAAAATCGGGCAGCCATTGACTACCTACTCCTCGAACACGGTTCCGGCTGCGAGGAGTGGGAGGGAATGTGCTGCCTGAATTTATCGAATCATGGGTCTTCCATCCACCGCCAACTCCAATTGTTGAAGCAAGGTTTCGATAAAGTTACGATGGATGAAGGATCTTTAGATTCCTGGTTAGGGCAGCTAGGAATACCCAACTGGGCCAAGGATTGGATCAAAGAGGGATTCAATATTCTCTTATTTTTGCTGGTGGCTGTGATGATCCTTGCCTGCGTCTGCAGAATGACATCTAAACTGCCTGAAAAAATGGTCTTTTCAGCGTTCCATCACGAGGAATCTCCCTCGTATACTGAATGTCATTCAGACGTAGGGTCTCAGGCGGAGCAAGGATCACAAATGTAGATAGTTTTGAATTACATATAGTTTTATTATGATCCGTTTTGTTAAAAATTTATAAGACTTTCTGTTTTAAGAATGTTATGTTTTGTTTAAGGTGTTCTTCTTAAGATTATCTGCCTCCCAAGTAATTGGGGTGTTTTGTAACCCTTACGCGTGCAGAGCTTCCTGAGTGGAGAAACTGTAACCATTATGTGTATGTACCCCCTGACGGGAGTCAGGGAAACTATGTAACCATTACGAGTGTTGTGCCTCCCAGGAATGCCTGGGACGAAATCTGTCATGTTGTTACCCTTTGCCCTTGCTTAGTCACCTTACCCTTTTCCCTTCATTTCTTTTTTAAAAAAAAAAGGCGGGAGTTGTAGGGAGTTTTCAGAAGGATTGTAAGGCTCCATTAACCATAATGGTGACCTTTCGTTGACATCGACTTCGGGCATGCCCAGTAAGATATTGTACAGGGGGGTCCCGATGCCCCCTGTGCGACCCTGGAAGCCTGGCGCATGCTCAGTCAGGCCTGCGGGCCTGACTGAGCAGTGCCCAGAGCTTCCAGAAGGCTCCAGAATCCTGAAGGTGGGGGCCAGGAGCATCTGCCCCTGGCAGACCAGCCGCCCACCAATGGGACTAGCCCAATCAGGAAAGACCACCGCATCTGCATATGTCCAATCAACTCCCTGGTTTCCTTCTCTCCTCCCCTTTCTAAAACCTATATAAGTTGTTGTACCCTTTAATAAATAGCCCCCATTTTATCTCTCTTTGGTTGTTCTGTATTTTTCTTTGGAGATCTCCGCTATATTGGTTTGTTACTGTTAACCCTGCTTCTCTAAGAGAAGATATACAGGGAGGCAGTAATTCATTGCACCTCAGGGCGCCTCCTGTGACGGACCCCCGAGGCCTTGGGCCTACTCGCTGGTGGCAGCTGTTCCCCTGAGCTGACTTCAGCAGTGGTAAGGGGGAAGCCTCACCCGTGGGAGTGGAAGGGGGGACATCTCCTTGTCGGGGACAAAGTACTGCAGCCTTGTCAATCCCTCGCGGGGTACCGCGGCGCTCGCGAGGGGTGGGCCTACCCGGGTCGCGGTGGTTGCCGCCCGAGGCACCGTGATTGGGTGCGGCGGTTGCCGCCCGAGGCACTGCGTCCCCGGAGATCGCCGCCTGAGGCACCGGCGGGTGGGCCTGCACAATAAAGATCTTGGAGTACGAGGCGCGGGGCGAGGGTGGGAGCTGTGCGATCCCCACGACATCGGGGTAGCTTCCACTACGCACCGCGGCAGTGTAGATATAGCGGCACACCATCGCGCGCGTATCCACAATAGGGCATGTGCACTCGCAGTTGTACAGGGGGGTCTGAGTGCCCTCTGTACGACCCCTCAGGCCTGCACACGAGCAGGGGACAGAACCCTCTAGAGGGTTCTGGAACCCCTGAGGAGGGGGCCGGAGCTCGGAGCAGTCTGCCCCGGCAGACTGCCCGCCCACCCACAGGGCTCAACCAGTCACCTAAGGCCCAAAATTAACATCCCTCCTATCATGCCCTTGTTCCTCCTTATTCCCACCCTTTCTCCTCCCCTCGGTTCCCCTATGTAAGTTAATATTCTACGGAAATAAAAGTTCTTTCGCTGCACCTTTTCTTTGCTCCAGATCCGTTGTGTTTTATTTTGGTTTTCCCTGGTTCCGAAGACCTGGTCGGCAGCGCATTATCACTCGGACCTCTAGGAGGGTGCATCCGGGTGGTAGTAGCAGGTCACCCTACGTCCAACTACCCTTCAGTCCTTGATCCTGAGACCTGAGGAGACTCCCGAGGGACTCCATCCTGGCCGTCACCCCCTTGCGGTCCTATTCTCGGGAGTGGTAAGAGGGGCTTCACCTCTAGGGGGGGAGGAATAAAGATTACACCTATGGGGCGAAAAGAGATCGCGCGGCCCTGGGAACCCCCCGTTAAGATTCGCCGCGTGAAGCATAGTGGGGGTGGGCCTGCAGGCCTAGTGAAGATCGCCGCTTAAGGCATCACTGGGGCCTTGGGGGTGTGACACGTCGGTGAGGATCGGCGCCCGGCGAGCGTCCAATAATGGGAACTCCCGCTACATTGAGGAGCCTCGGAATCGACCTGGCGATGTCTGTAGATGTCACTTTGGTCGATTCCCAGCCACAGGTGGTGCCCACAGGCTGGCATAAGCCCAATGACAGCTTGGGGGCGCTGATTTTAGGCCGATCCTCGGCAGGGTTAAGGAGACTTGTGGTGTTGCCGGGGAAAATTGACACAGACTTCACCGGGGAGGTGAAAATTGTTATTTACACCCTCCAACCACCAGTTGCGGTACTGGCAGGAAGTCACCTGCTGCAGCTTGTCCCACTCACCAATTTATTAGAATCGATGTCGTAGGGGGGACCCATGGACAGGGTAAGAGGCGACTCGAGTTTCGGGTCGTCTGGGCCTGTTGCATGCCTCTCCCTGCCCCTGCGGACTCGCCCTACTCTGAGAATCGTTTTGGCTCACAGTGGGGAGCGATATCCCATCAAAGTACTCATGGATACAGGTGCCAACATCACCATGATTGCCCGGGATGCGTGGCCCAATCATTGGCCCGCAGGAGATATTACCGGCTTAGGGGGAATGGCCGTGGCTCAGATCTCAGCGCATCCCGTGCAGATCATGACTGACGAGTCGGTGGCCAGTACCCATGTGTACATCTGCCCCTTGCCATCGAGGCTGGCAGGGTTGCTGGGAAGAGACGCTATGGCACAAATGGGTATTACACTGTCCACAGGGACGCCGGTTTTCTCTCAGTGGCCATTGGGGAACCGCCTCCACCCCGATGTCCCGTCTGGCTAATGGACGAGCCGGTCTGAGTGGACCAGTGGCCGCTGACGGAGGAGCGGCTCCTTGCAGCACGTCGTTTGGTGAAGGAACAGGTTGAGCTGGGTCATTTAAAACATTCACTTAGCCCCTGGAACACCCCTATTTTTATCCTGCCCAAAAAATTGGGCAAGCGGCGTCTGATCCACGATTTATGAAGGGTTAATGATCAGATGCAAGCTATGAGTGCCGTGCAACCTGGGATGCCCAATCCGGCTTTGTTTCTGGAGAATTGGCCTCTATTGATTTGAAGGATTGTTTCTTCAATATTAAATTGCATCCGGATGACACCCAAAGATTTGCATTTACATTACCCTCTGTAAATCGAGCGGAACCAGCGCAGAGGTATAAATGAGTGGTCTTACCCCAGGGAATGAAGAACAGTCCCACGCTTTGCCAGTTATATGTTGCTGCCGCCTTGGCTCCTATCAGGTTGGCGTGGCCTGAGTGTCAGATTTATCACTAGATGGACGATATTCTATTTTGTCAAAAGCAGCCCTTTGAGTCTGCTTAGATTCGGCGGATTGTCGATACCCCGAATCAACTGGGCCTCCAAATTGCACAGGAGAAAATCCAGATGAGTCAACCCTGGAAATATCTTGGGTGGCTCATCTCCGACTCTATAATTCGACCCCCAAAATTAACTATTTTGGCTAAATTGGCGACACTGCATGATACTCAGTGACTATTGGGGGATTTGCAGTGGGTAAGGCCCGTTGTTGGCCTTCGGAACGAGGATCTCGCTCTGCTGTTACTCCTGTTAAAGGGGACAGACCCTGCTCAGCCGGTGTCGGTTTTGCCAGAGCAGCTGCAAACCCTTCAAATAATCGCCGATAAGATCAATAGCTCGTGGATGCACTGAGCTATGGAGCACGTGCCCTTTTCAGTGTTCATCCTCCATGCTGACCCGCACGTTAGCGCAATTATCGCCCAGTGGCGGGAAGGGGGAGAGGGAAGGCAGGAGGACAAAATTCACTTAATTGAGTGGGTATTTGGCGGAATTAATCCAAAAAGGAGTGTCGAGCCCACACTTGAGGCCATGGCGGATTTGATTAAGAGAGCCAGGTTGCGCGCGACAGCTATAACCGGCAAAGAGCCCGAGAGCATCCATCTGCCAATGACCCCTACCTGTAGGGGAATGGGATTAGTGAATATTATAAGATCTCTATGCAGATATATATGATGCCCATTGTACAGGGGCGTCTGTGTGACCTCCCTATGAACCCTGAGCCTTGCACATGCTCAGTCAGGCTGGCAGGCCTGATTGCACCATGCAGCACACCATCTAGAAGGCTCTGGAACCCGGAGGGTGGGGGCCGGAGCAGTCTGCCCGGGCCCCAGCTGCCACCCCCTCAAGGGGTTCCACCTATCTGGGCTCACCTGAATTTTGAATATGACCTATCCTGGTTCTCCACACCTACCGACCAAGCTTATTTAAGTACCTGTTAATAAAAATTTGGTGGTTGACCCTGACTCCTGAGGAGTAGTGTGGTTTGTTAACCGTCCCTTGCCGTCGCCCTCACATTGGAGGCCTGTCTCATCCTCCCTTCCTACCTGAAGAGCAGTACCAGCGGGACTGAGAGAAGGCTCACCAACACGGCTTCTCCCTCAGCAAGTGGGCACTTGCTTAGCTGTGCACTGCACCCCCTTGGGGTGGGCCTATGGAGGAGCCCGTCCGGCTTCAGTTACCGGCCCCGGGAACCGAGTGAGTGGTGTTGCTCGGACTTGGTGATCCTACGAAGCGGAAGGCCCTTGGGACGACGCATGTGGTGGAGGATGTCGCAGAGGGGTGGTGTGGTTCGCGAACACGACCAACCCGTGCGTTGCGTCACTGGGTAAGTAGGGGAGGGAATACACTTTATGTAATATGGAGATCCAAAATGCACATCAAGACTCTTCCTCCTCTCTGCACACCTATTGCTTATATTCGACTGAGCTGTGGAGACCTGCCTCAAAGACAATGCCTTGTCAGCAGATAAGGAAAAGGAGGAGGACTGCAATTGCATGCAGAATGTCTTATCAACAGATGAGGAAAAAGGCAAGGAAAAGAAGATAACTATAACCACATGGCTGGCAAGATGCTGACTGGTTGGAATCTTCACAAGACTTGTGTTAAGAGAGTATTAAAGAAGTTGGTTTGAAAATAAAGTTGTCCCACTCTGCATCCCAGACTGAGTCTGTTCCTTCGGAAGGTGCAACAAATGGTGCCCAACGTGGGGCCCGAAGACTGGCTGTCTCTCCGGTTGCACCACCCAGCTGAACTCTGGGATTTGGGATGAAGGGAAGTGTAAGGATCACACCAAAAGGAAGTGAATTTTGTGTGCACATTGAAGCAGTGGGGACTATGAAGTCACACCTAATGAAGGGACAAAAAAGATGTTTTAGAAGTCTTTCTTAAGATCTTAAAACAACAGGGCAAGAAAATAGATGAGGAAGATCTACAAAAGGGCCTTGCCTGAGTGTCTAGAAATGACTCTTCCATAAACAGTAAGAATGTATTTGATCCAGAGAGATGGGACTAAATTGGGGTCTGACTGTACGACAGTGCCACGCGCAGTGACAGGGCTGCTGCGGGTCTGTTGCCACAATGGTGAGTTGTGTTCGAAACGCTGAAATCTCATGGTGAGTCGCAGTTGAATATGAATGATGGGGTCGGGCCCCCTGCCATCCCCTCCGCGCCTCCATTGCCTCAGTCATGTCCTGATGAGAATCCGAAAAGAAAACACACAGCAAAAGCCTTTGTGGTACTGCCACCTGATGACCAGGACGATGATCCTTTTGACTCGGGGTCCTGTTAACCCTGAAAAAGGAGCCAAATTTAAACCCCCCAGATCCGCATGATAAATGGGCCTTAGTAAAACTAGGGGAAAACAGGCGGGAGATGCGGGCATGCTGAAAACCTTTGCCGTTATCTATACGCTGGACCAGAATCCACATTGGGAAGGTCTGTTGTATAATCTTATTAAGGACGTGCAACGCACGGTGACAGATCATGGCCTTGGGGCCCCATATAGCACCTATCTTATACAAGCTCTTTGTGATACTTCGGTTTTTATTCCCCATGATTTTAATACCTGTTTCGCCTCATTATGACTGATATGCAGTACACAATGTGGGAGTCGAAAATGACCCTGGGACATCTTGCCCTGGGACCAGGCAGCTTGCTCCGGCACAGGAGGAGGAAAACCAGCGGCTGCCAAAAACAGGTCCTTTACGGGCTGTTACTGTGGAGGTGCTAATGGGAGAGGGTGACCAGAGTGCTACAACAGCACAACCAGGAACTCCCCCCAGGGGCCTGCAGCAAGTTAAGGCTCTTGTTCTCTGTGCCCTTAAGGCCATCCCAGAGGCTGGTAAACAACAACAGCCTTTGGTAGTATAAAACAAGAAGTGAATGAGCCATATATGAAGTTTTTGGATTGGCTTAATGAGGCTCTGGAGAAGCAAATTGACAATGAACAAGCCTGAAGTTACATTTTCAAACAATTGGCAATTGAAAATGCTAATCCTAACTGTCAGAAGGTCTTATAGCCTCTGAAAGATCCCACCATTGATATGTTAAAAGCATGTAGTCATGTCTGTACCAAACAGTATGAGTATTCACTGATGGCTGAAGCATTTGTGACAATGGCAATGAAAAATCTATGTTTCGCTTGTAGCCAATTAGGGCATATTAGTAAATACTGTCCAAAAACGCCGGCAAAAAAAGGAGGAGGGCCCAGAATCTGGCCGCACTGTCACAAAGGACAACACTATGCGAACCAGTGTCGATCAAAATTTGATAAAGATGGTTGACCACTGGCCCCTTCGGGAAAGCACAAATGGGCAGCGAGGGGTTGCGCTGTGACAGCAAATCACCCCTCGGAGCGGCCCCCTCAGGAAGCTGCTGCCACCGGTAGGCCAGGACAGGCGGCAGCGCCAGGGTGGACCTGGCCACTGCTGCAGAAGTGCTAATTATTGATACGTCAGTTGTGCTAATGCCCACTGGTGTCCGCAACCCCCCAGGCGAGGAAGGGCAGCATTGTTAATCGGGCGATCTTCAACAAGGAGACAAGGGCTTTCTGTGTCACCTGGAGTTATCGATGCACATTTCAAAGGAGAAATTAAGATAACGGTATGGGCTCCGATACCACCACATACTGTGCCAGCAGGAAGCTGGATAGCACAATTAGTATACTGTTAAGCACAGACACCAAATGCTGCAAAAACTGAATGTGGCACAGGCTCTTTTGCACCTACAGGAATTGTGTTGAGGTTTTTGGGACTCTGTTGCATGAATTTATCTGACCGTTCAGAATCCATCCATAAGTGAATCAAAAACTTGCAAGGAGTTCAGAAGTTATGTTAAGACGATGGTTTCAGTGTTTTAGGAAATCTTTTGGGGAATTTAGGATTGACCGCATGGATTAAGGAGATATTACAAATAAGCTTCATGTGTTTAATAATGTTTGTTTGCCTTTTAAATTGTATCCCATACTTGTTAAAATAATTCAGTGTTTAATAGACCCATGCCTTGAAACAAGCATTCTTTATAAATAAAGAAGAGGGAGATGTGGGGTCTCAAGGGCAGACTCTAGAGTGTTGGTGGAGCAGCTTTGGGAAAAGACACTGTTACACTTGTTGGAATCAAACCATGGGAGTAAGCACAATAAACTAAACAACCTTGTGCTTAGCCATGTCAAGCTTCTAATTATTGCACTAATTTTTTGCTTATTGTCAGTGTATCTATCTGCTTTGTTTTTTATTGTGTTCAACGATTGATTGATTTATCATTTAACCAAGTTATGGCTGTTCAACTAAAAACAGCTATGGCAACACAACAGATAGATAAACAAAGAAGGAGGAGATGTGGAGGCCTGCCTGAAAGACAATAGTACAGGATGGCTTGTCAGCTGAAAAGTAACAGAGCAGGAAAAGGAGGAGGACTGCAACCATGTGCATAATGTCTTACCAACAGATAAGGAACAAGGCAAGGAAAAGAAGCAATTCTAACTGCATGGCTGGAAAGATGCTGACTGGTTGTAATCTTTACAACACTTAAGAGAGTAAAAAGGTTGGTTTGAAAATAAAGCTCACTCTGCATCCCAGACTGAGCCTGTTCCTTCACAAGGTGCAACACTGAGCTACCTGTGCCCAAAGCTTAAATTTCTTCTCCCCTGCAACGCAACCCAAATCTTGATACAGGTCTCCTGCACAGCTTCACACTACACAAAACTAGTAGAGGGACCTGGCAGGCCTTGTGAATCTCATCTGATCACACTGATCACTGTTTTTCTCTCCTCTCCTCTCCTCTCCTCTCCTCTCCTCTCCTCTCCTCTCCTCTCCTCTCCTCTCTCCTCTCCTCTCCTCTCCTCTTCTTTTCCTCTCCTTTTTCGCACATATAATACCAAGTAGCTGAAAAACTGTTCAATGTCTTGATACAGCAGTAGGCACTTTACAGCTAGAGTTGTGCTGCATGGTGCTACGTGGGCTGGTAGCACAGCTCTTGCTTTAGGCTCTTCCTCTCTATATTAGCTACAGAAGCAGGACTTAAGTCAAATTTGCCAAGTTGGATAACTACATACTGGGCTGCACTAGTAAAAGCACATTAAAACTAGTAAAAGCACAAACAGCAGATCGAGAGAGTGTTTATTCCCCTCTTTGAAGCACTCAAGAGACCACAAGCGGAAAACCATGTTTTATTTTGCTTCCCTCATCAGTGCAATACTAGAGAACTGAATAAAGTGCAACAAGTCCAACAAAGCATCAGAAAGACAAATAAGGGGGGTTTTCAGCCTGGAGAGGAAGTTTGAGGGAAGAGTCAGAAGCTGCAGCACGGGTAATATTAATTAGCTAAGGAAAATAGCTCCCCCAGAGAAGATTGGCCAAGAATTGAAGGAGGTTGCCCAGCCTGTGAATTCTCCATCCTTGGTGAAGGCCCTGTGCAACTCTATCTAACCCTGCTTTAAGCAGCATGAACTGCTGCTTAGATGGACTAGATGACCCCAGGGCTCCTTGCCAGCCTAAATGAGGCCGGAAAATACGGCCCTCCACAGCCCTTCCCCTTAGTATGCTGCTTTACAGCTTAATATAGATGCAACTTGAACGGGCAGATTCCAGTGAATGAATTCAGATTCAAATGAATGTTCCCACCTTAAAAATTACCAGCATGAGATTAAGCTTTCCTTTTTTTTTCTTTCTTTTTCCTACAAATGTGTAATTTTACTAGAAGAAACATGCAGGGTAAAAATTAGCAGCACCATGGAAGACTGCAAATATATACATATACATGTTTCTTTTGCTGACTTAAAAGAAGTCAGAAAATGATCACTTATGCCAAGTTTAAGCATGGCACTCATACATTTCATTATTTAACAGAGTTTTTACGTTTTAAAGGCATTTACTGAGATGTTCATTGCAGTGTCATGCGCTCTTTTAGTTTTCCATCTGTGTCCCTCCCCGGGGGAGGAGTTCTCCCTGCTTCCGATGACATGGTCTCCACAGCAACATATCCCTGTGCCTGCCCCGCTGCTGCAGTCCTGCCCTCCGCTGCTTCGGGAATGCAGTGGTTAAAAAGCCGCATGGAAGAGCTGCAATGTCGGCAGATTTGACTGATTTGGTAGACGGAGTAAAGAATACGCCCCCAAGAACACTTGGGGCTAAAAAAAAATGGATAACTCCTTTGTGGAAGAAGTGGCTGCATCACTGGTGAGAGAATTTCTCAGTAGAAAGGTAATTTGTCTTGATTTTCTCCAGCTACTGCAAATGAAAAGGACACATGAGAAAAAGATTAAGGAATATGGGGTGGGATGGGGAGGGTTGGACTTCTTCCAGCATTAGGACAGCTAGTCCTGAACTGTATTAAGCCTTTGGAGCAAGCATCGGTACTACACTTCCCACAATGCCCTTTTATTTCAGAGTATGGAAGGCAGCTTCCTCCGAGAAAAGCTGATTCCTACACAGATGTGCCAGCAACAGAAAATATTAACCCCAGAAATGCGAGTTTCACAATTTTGCTTTTTATTACTCATCCTGCCATTGCCCCTGGGATTAGAGGATTACCAGGCGACTCCCCAGACTAACTAATAGCAAAAAAAGGCAAAGGGCAACATAACTAGAGAAAACGGTAACATATCCTTTTCTGGTTTTAATAGCTTAGAAGACTGCAGATTTATCTGGGGGGAGGGAGGAAAGAAGGAGAAAGAAAGAGGCCACTGTGCATTTCACAAACTTAATGCTGTAAAGGACATCCTCTGTAGTGTAAGTATAGGGAGAGGCAGATGGAGCAGAGGACAAATTCACCTTACTATTTCCAGCTAAAATTGTTTACCTTGCTCTATTTCTTACTTCCAATCCTGAGACAATATTGCTGCTGTTCAGTTGAATCCACTAGTGTCAGCAGGAAGTTTGTTTATATCAGTGATACCACAATGCTATTAAGTGCAGCACAAAGCCCACTTTTGCCTGCTTTGCAGCCAGTCTTGGTGCATATTATTGGTGTTTGTGAAAAATGTTTAAACTTTTGCTCATTAAATTTCAAAGCTGGACACATTTAAACATAAAATTGAATAAAAACATAAAAAGAATAGGAATGTTGTACCGGGAAGAGTTCACAACAGTATCTTACACATACGTCGCAGCATCTGTTTCATATTGCACACTATGGTGTCAAAGTAAGGGACACCAAAATCCTTTGTGTTTCTGCACATGTTTTCCCTTCTGCTCCAACCCTTCTTTAATACACAGTGAAGTCAGCATACTGAATCATTCTTTACTTGCTACGACTTGTCCACGCAGCCCTAACTCTGAGCCAGGCAAAACACCTGCAGGGGAAAACAGAATACATTCTTGTAGCAGTAACACTTCATAGAAAACACCAAAACATTCTCTCTCCAAATGGCGTTCTGACATTGCACTGCTTGGAGAACTTTGGAATTTGACCCAGGTATTTCCCAGGAAATCAAGCTCTTCCCGTAGAAGAGCCAAAGTTGGCCTAGAAAGTGCCAAATCCACACTCGTAGTCTCTGAAGCTCCCAGGTGAGGAAGTCTGAAGTGTATTGGACCACAACTGGAGCACATTGGATGATGCAAAATTTCATTTCAGGTTTTTAAACTAATGCAAGAGATGGAAACTTTATCTTTTTCTTCTAGGGAAGAGCAACAAATTTAAGAAGAATCATTCTTTATACAGTTTCAATTAATACAGTTTCAATAATGTCCTACAAACTTGAACAGAGCCACATGAAGATCCCAAACCAGTTTAAGGACAAAGCTTCTGAAATTTGTTCAGTATTGGCCAAGAGATCAAGTTTAGATCTGCTGTCTAGACTGTGTAGCTACTGAAGCCAAAACTACATTTAGGAAACACTGTTGTATTTTTGATAGAAAAAAAGAAAACTCATTATTTCTGGAATTATGTCCCCAGGTGCTGGCAGGGGCTTTCGTACAGATCGACCAGTGAGTCTTGCAAAGGTGTTAAAACAGATGAAGTTAGCAATAGATGGCTTGTTTTAAATTTTTATTTCTGCCTCACAGGTAACAGCACCATAAAATACTGTTATTTTAACACTTGTGCACTGCGGTAATCCAAGATTGTAGTATTGTAGTATAGTAGGTTTTTGAGCTCATCTTTTTATTAACTACTAGCATTTTAGTACATTCAGAATTTTCATATGAGGTCCAACAAGCCAAGAATAAAAGCTCTGGTCATTAGCTGCACTGTCTTTAGTAAAGGTACTGTATTTTAGGGAAGACTAAATCGGACACTTCTTTCCAGGGTTTGAAGAAAACTCTCGCTATCATGGACCGAGAATTTCCACGTTCTGCACTTAGCATCAATAACAGGAATGAACTTCGGGATGTCCTGCATTTACACTCCTTATACAAGCAGAACAAGGTAAGTAAATAGATCTTCCCCCCGAAAAGTGGTTAATCCCATTCTGTGGAACTAGGCCAGGCAGATCAAGGCTGCAGCACAAACTCAGACTACGAGTACTCAAGCCCGTGTGCACCGCTGCATTTTCGTGGACACAACACGAGTAATGGAGAGCATCACCTTGAGCTGGGATCACACTGATGTTCGTGGACATACCTGGGAGCTCACGAACCCTTGTTACAAACTGCAACCTCAAATGAAGAAGCAGTTAGTAATTTTAAAACCTATTCTATTGCTGTGGCCAGATTATTCAATTTCGGCACATCTCTGACATCTTCTGTTTTTCTGTACTCTTTATACAGTCACATCCCATATAAGCCTGCAAGTAGCTAAACTTATAAAATGTTAAAGGTTTTCAGTCACTGTACAGTATAAGAGGAAATATCCTCTCTCAGAAGACAGCAAGACTAATGAAAGAGTTTTACTAATCACCAAGAGCTTTATTTTTCTTCTTGAGCAGGCAAAGGAGAATCCACTGAAAACACTTATTGAGATTATTACTAATTACTTCCTTGAGCACGTCCGGACTTCTAAAACCGTAACATCAAGTTCGGTTTTGACAAATCCCCAAAGTAAGAGCTCCTCAGCTCAGCTACCCAACTGCTTGGAGGAAGAACACCTGCACCGCAGCCCCGCTACATCCGATGGCAGCAAAACTGAAGACCACAGGTACATCCTTTCTTTTCTCTTTCTCCCCAGTAGTTGTATTTTTTTTTCCAACTGAAAAGTTTTGTGGAATTTCTTGAAAGGGTCCAGTGTAGAGCAACAGAGATGATGAAAGCCCTGGAGCAGCTATTGTATAGGGAAAGACTAAGTGAGCAGGGCCTGTTTAGCCTAGAGAAGATTGAGAAGGGAACATATCAACATGTACCTGAGGGGAGGATGTAGGGAGGATGGGGCCAAACTCTTCTCGGTGGTGGCTGGTGACAGGACAAGGGGTAACAGGTGCAAGATGAACCCCAGGCAGTTCCATCTCCATGTGAGGAGGAACCTCTTTCCTGTGAGGGTGCCAGAGCCCTGGCACAGGCTGCCCAGAGAGGCTGTGGACTCTCCTTCTCTGGAGATCTTCCCAACCCGCCTGGATGCCACCCTGTGCCCCGTGCTCTGTGTGTCCCTACTGGAGCAGGGGGGTGGACTAGGTGATCCCTAGAGTTTCCTGCCAACCTCAACCATTCTGTGATTCCATGAAATAGCATTAAAAGTTATATCATTTATGCCTTCAGCTACACTACTTTTTACCAGTTATTCTAATAATACAAAGCTTAAATTGCTGTATTATTAAAATCTCTTAAGCAAGCTGCCCGTTCAAAAATACTCTTTTATGAACCTGAGACTTAGTCTCAGTTACATGATTTGGTCACTGAAGCATATCCAGAGCTGAGCTTTGATATCTGACTGGCAAAGATTCAAACGGAAGCACGATCTATTGGAAAATGAACATTATAGCTCAACTGCTATAATGATGTGCTGCATATTTAAAGTGAGGCAAGTTATCTTTAAGACACTATTGCTAAAAGAAATATACATTAGCCCATCCTGAAACTCAGTTAAAAAAAAAAAAAGTGTAGCCAAATTGTTCCACTGAGTTATCAGTGCCTCATGGTAGAATAATAGTCCTAGTTGTGCTTTTTTTTTTTTTTTTTTTTNTTTATAGGACACTGGCAGCAGCAGAAGTCAAGCTTCCCAGCCTTGACTCTCATGGACTTTATCAAATTCTAATCCTCTCCCTGAACACAGTGTACAACAGCTTGTTACTTCTGAACGCTAAAACTTGCAAAATCCCAACACGACTTTCCTTATGCAGAAAGAAAGCCAAGAGTTTGGGAGCTGACACAACCGCTCGCGAAGAAAGCCTTAAAAATAAGGGAGTACAGAAGGAGCAGACACCCATCACCGGAGCCCGCCACAAAATGGCGCCTCCCCCCCACCCCCCGGCGCAGCCGCCGCAGCCGCCGCGAGCGCGGAGGGCGCATGCGCACCGGCGGAATGGCGCGAAAAGCGCTGGAGCAGCAGAGTGATCGCTTGCTGGGCTAGAGAGGCTCTCACTGCCCGGAAGTCGCGGGCCGATAGGCTCTGCTCTGCCTTTGTGCTTGAGGAGACTCGATGATTTTTAATCCTCCACGGTGGGGGGAGGAGGGGCAAATACTGAGGGATCCCGATGGAGAAAACCGAATTCTGGAAGGGTTTCCAACAGGATTTATTAACAGTTTTATTAACCGTACATATATATTTTATATATTATGCTTTATAATTTTAAAATATACTTTATACTTTTATAATATATTTTATATACTATACTTTATATATATATTGATTAACTTTTTTTTTTTTTTAATAAGAACATGATTTATAAAAGGCTGTTTTGGGGGAAAGAAATCCATATAGTGATTTGCAGAAAGAATGAGAGATCCAGATAAATCATGCCTGAGGTTTAGAAAAGTTGATTTATGCAATTCCAGATGTGTTGGACAGTAGATGCAAAAGTTATGCAAACATTTCATGTTTTATAAGCATTGAAAAAGACCAAATAACAGTAATGCAGTCACCTTCATACTTCATAGAATCATAGAATCATTACGGTTGAAAAAGACCTTCAATATCATTATGTCCAACCATAAACCCCTCACCACGACTGCTAAACCGTGTCCCTAAGTGCACATTTCTTTAACTCTTCTGGCAATAATGTTTTAGTTAAACAAACAACCGTTTTCCTTGCTGCCGCTGAGCATCACTTTGCTGAGTGAAATTTGGCTTCTTTTTCTCACTTGTAGATGTGATGTCGAGGACCCACAGGATAAAGTCCTTCCAGCCAGAAGACATCAACACAAAAGTGAAAGATGCCACACGGGGTCCGTGCACAACAGCCACTCGCTTTCTGATGGGAATAGAAAATTAAAAGGGAGTCGGGAAGACTTAAAAGTGACAGTGAGTTCTGAGGAGCTGAAGGCCACTGTGAAGGAAAAACAAAAGTCCAGGTCTGGGCTCATCGTCAGAGGAATGATGGCCGGACCGACAGCCAATGCGCCAGAGGTGATTTCCATCCATCCCTTACAAAATACAAAGTTTAGCCATGGATTTTATATATAGCTTCTGCAGGAAAATCATTTGCAAATATTATTACAATAAATACTGCATGTTAACCCGTTCAATCTTCAGTCTGTAAATACGTGGTAAGTTAGGACAGGGATTCTGGTTACTTTAGAAGTGAAAAGCTGGAGAAACAAACCCAAAGGAAGAACACACAAACTACCCTCAGTAAATCTGTGATGTTTAGTTAAATAATGTCCTTATAAATTTGTTTTCCACTTTCAGGATATCATCTCTCTTGACAGCTGGGATTTTCCATTTTCCTCAGGAAATTGCTTTTTTGCTTTAGCTCCTAAAGCTTTCCTAGATATGGGTATATGATTTCCTCAGACCTCACATTTAATCAGTAGGAGTCTGTGGTTCAAAAACTACTCTCAGTTATGAAGTGCTTTCACTTTTTACTATTCTCCATCAATAAGTGTTTAAGAAAATTCTAAAATTCGTTCCTCTTTTTTCTTCCTTCATACTGCTTAAGCAGAAACTTTCACTGTGTAAAATTACTCCTATAAAAATGAGAATCTGAGACATTTTCACATGTAATTTGGATAATTCTGAAAGGAATGTGGAAGATAAGTTTATTGATTGGATATTTCTAAGTATCTTCCATTTGGAAATAAGGACTAGGTATCTGTAATGGAGAATTTTTCTCATAAAAGATCTTGTAGGTCTTGATTTCCTTCATGTGGGGTACAGCCATAAAATGAAGTTTATTTGAGGTATTATGTTGATGTTCTTGGGTGAAAGAAATAACCTTATGAAGACATGGGACAGTTTAAAACCTTTTTAATAGCCCCCAAATTTTACGTGAAACTGTGTTTCTGTTCTTATTTATTATCCCAAAGTTTAACATAGTTTACTATTTACTTGATTCCTAAAAATGAGCAAATTGTCTAACTCAGAAGTTAGTGATAGAACTTCCCATGGCTTTTGGTGTTCATTTGAAGATATTTGAAATTTAATGTATGGTTTTAATTCCCAGGATTTGCAAAAGAGGAGGCTTTCAAAACGATCCATTAGCACAAGCAGCACAGGACAATTCAAGGGTGAAGAACATGCAAAAAATGACCTCAGCGTCCCAAGTACCGATTTTCAAGAAAGCAAAGGACCTTCAACACAATCCACAAGTTCCTTGTCTTCACACAGTGATGGTGCCTTGAAAGGAAACACAGAATTGTCATCAAAAACTTCATCGAGCTCACACACAAGTTCAGCCTCTGAAAAACTAAGAAACTTCCCCAAAGATCCAGAAGACTCTTTTGCCAGACTGCTATCTGAAAGAGAAAGGACTAAGATGGAAGAAAGAAAACCTTTTCCAAGCTTTGATGTGGAAAGCAATGAAGAAAGCCTTAGAGTGAATGCTCCTCACAGACATTCAGGGCCTGGTAGAGACAAGAGAGAAAGATCCCTCAAGAAAAACGAGCTTCAGTTGTCAGGCCACAGGTAAGAACATGTGTAAAAATGTTATACTGAAACGTCCAGAAAGTCTGATGGAGAATGACAAGTGATTGAAATTTGCTTTCTGTTTTTCCTTTCTGTTGCTTTCCAGCAAAGGTAACTGGAAGAGGTGAAGAAAATGAAAAACAGATAAATTTTAGTATCTATTTTATTAACTTTAACATCCTTTTAACATTTTATAGTACTATGTTGCTCCATATTGATCTAAGAGATTTAGAGAGCCTTCTTCTATGAGTTCCAAATAGGTATTTTTGACTTTTCTCCATCTTGTAGCTGTTTTGATCATTTCTTTGTGGACGCCCAGATCAGAAGAGTGGGAATTGTGAGGTTTTATTTATTTGAGGGAAGCTAAAGCAACAGGATCCAGACTGCATAGGCTGTCCTTGTAGCGAGGCTGTGACTTGGGCTAAGGTTTGATACCTTCAGCTTGAGCCTTCATCAGGGTTTAACCAGCCTCAAGTGCAGAACTACTGAAGACACTGTAGGTTTGAGCAGTGCAAGGTGACTTTGTGCCCTGTTAAGGCGTGCCAGTAACTATCATAATAAATTCGACTGGGGAAAATGTGGTAGTAGGTGCGTGCTTCACTGCTGAAGTACAGTGGAATATTTTGTTTCCTTCAGTGGAATTGGGCTATTTTCATCAAGAACGCGAGAGGGAGCTATTTGCTAAGCAAGGCCATTTAATCAGATTAAAACTGGGACATTTCTGCCAGATGATTTGAGTTAAAGCTAGTCATGCACTTGAACAGGGCTGCTAATATACCTGAAGCTAAGTGAAAGTAACAGAGTGAAAGTGAGACCATTACAATGTATGGGCTGACTCTTGCACAATTTGGGGAAAATCATTCAGTATTTAACAGCTTTTCAGCACTTTAATCAAAGCACTTCATCATTCTGAGGCATCCAACTTTTTACAGTTTAGCAGTGGGTATTTATGTGGATCTGCTTCCCTTTTCTTGTTACTGCTACCTGGCTTCACTCATACAGGTGCAAATCCTGCTGTTCAGATGAGTAGGTGAAATTCTCTGGGATTAACCACGGCTTTTTCATTCCCAGGCATCTGCAGTTCTTGTTTTGTTTCCTATAACAACAGAAGGACAAACTGATCTTATTTTTCTTTCTATTTGCTTTGCTTCTTCCTTCTCTTTTACAGTATGTGAAAAAGTTCTGTTACATCCAGGCTGCAGCCTTGCATTGCCAACATATGAGCCGGAAAATAAAGTTGCTGCCGTGCTTCAAAAGACAAACTGAATTGCTGAATAAAAGTTTGAAAACTGAGTGGGCAGCAGTGCCTAGCTAAAAAATACACTGGTGAAATGCAGATCGCACTGTATTTTGACTCACACATTTTGACAAAAGAAATTATGAACATGGCTGTGTGATTCTTATTCCACCAGCTATGCATAATTCTTAGCCAGAGCATGAAATGTGTGTGGGAGTGGAAACATACGTCTAGGGATCAGCCTTATAACTGTTGATATTCTGATGTTGCTGCACGAACATGAAATTAGACCTAGAGTAATTTGGTAATAACTGCAGTTGGCCTTTAACATTTATTAAACATTGGCTTTTTAAAATATCATTCAAGATACCTTAATTAAGATACATTAATTGTGATAAAATACTGGGTTTTTTTTTTGTAAGAAAGCACTTGCTATGTTGTTCAATGTACTTTAGGCTTAATGTGGATTCCCTTGCAGACATAATTGCATTTAGTACTACATAATGAGTGCACCATATAGCTTTAAAGATGGAGGCGAACAATAATTTCTCTCTTGCATCTCCATTTAGCTATATAATACTTATCAGTGTAACATATGAGTGCTCAGAAAAAAAGGCACATAAGTGTTGCAAATAATTAGAAGCAAAGAGTTTATTTTCTTTCTGTATCACAATATAACAGATTATTTTTTATTTCAATTAACTCAAGAAAAGAGCAGTATATAGGTGGCAGCAAATCTTTGTGTATCTTCCGTTGTAAACAAACAACAACTAATTTACTTGGATTTAATTTCTTAATTCATCCTGGTTTTGTATTGTACCATATTTGCTGAGGTGTTTGTGATGGTGACTGTGCTGGTCTCTGGAAGCCCTAGGCACAGAAAGCTGCTATGAGAATGATATTTTAATAAGAGCTTTAAACTTATTTTCCCTCAGCACTCAGATGTCTGAGCACTCAGAGGTCTATTCGAAGTCTTTGGTGTTTAATAACTTAGATGTAACACTTGAGAGGCTAGGGTACACTTCTTATTTTCTGCTTAAACTACAAATATATGTAAAGTAAATTAGGAGCAAGAAATGGAGATTTTTTTTATTTTAATGGAGCGGAGTTTATATTTAATGAGATTTATATTTAATGGAATATTTTAATGGAGAAATCATGGAACTGAAATAATTAACAGTGAATTAATTTATGGTATTTTTCCATGTGGCTTCTTTTTTAATCTTGCAAAGCTGGACTGTTGGTAAGTTTTCTTGTTGTATAAACTAAAGTAATATATATAACATTCCTATTATTTGACTCTTGAATCTTTTACTGTAAGTTTCTCTCTCCCCGTTCACCGCTACAATCCAGTGTTTGGATACTGATATCAGACTGCAAAATACATGAAATTAATGAGTCATAAATAAAATGTGCCTTAACAAATGCAAAATGACACGTAATTATCAATGCAGAATTAGAAACTCCATCTATCAATTCAGTCATTTAGATGCCCTTGTTTATAATTATAATCCAAAGAGTATTTCCAAGAAAAATGTTACCATATCTGTAGTTGTGATTTTGTATCTCAAAGCACTGCAAATTCCACAGATATTTCAGAGAGGTGATTTTGAAGGAGTATATTTATATCAAAGTAATAAACTATTAAAGACCTTCCTGAGCATTTTAACCTTGGAGAGCCTTGAATGGCAATGAGGAAGGATTCTGTTACCACCAATGTGTCTTCCTTAATGATGAATCATTTCTAGCAAGGAAGTATTTAGCTATGTGCACAGAATAAAGCGTCAGGGCCTACAAGGGAATGGAATTTGTGACCTCTGGGACCTGTAAAAAAAGAAATAACTGCTGAAGTTTTGGCCTGACCTGAGATTGGAATCATTGTATTGCTTTTTGGAGAAAACTCACAATGAATAATGAGTTACTTGGGAAGGTTGCGTGGTGTTAGAAGGTCAAAACTTCCCCTTTTTCACAGCTTGAGCAAACAAACTTGGGGAAGAGAGAAGTAAAAGCACTTCATAACAGTTGAGAAACAGTTGTTTTGTCCCAGCTAGAGACATACTGCACTTATTGCTCATGCGGCCTCCAAAGTTGAAGTGCCCTCTTAATTTTCAATGGCCCTGAATTCTACCCGTGTAAGATTTGGTGCTGATGTGGAAACCCTGCGGTTCTCAGCTGAATAGTTTCTGAGTGAGTAGGTCTGAGCTGGCAAGCTGCGTTCTGCCTGGGTGCAGAGTGGCAGCTCTCTTTAGCCGGATTTACATGGGCAGATTTTACAGCAGTTTCTTTTCTCCTAGTTAAGAACCACAACATTATGGCACGTCTGAACTTTCTGTTTCAGAGTGCCTTGCGATTTCATAAAAATTAAAAGGGAATGATTATGAGGAAGGCTACAAGAAATGGAAATATTTTTGCCTAAGGACAAAAATTTCCTTCCTGCATTCACAAGCCAAAGGATGTGATGGTAGATCCATTGTCAGAAGCCAGAAATCAATAGTACATTTGAGATGTAAGGAACTTAATTGATTCTCTACCTATCCCTTCATTGTGCCCCATTATTTATCCTGTTCTTCTAAGTGCTCCTGCCACCTTGTCCCTTACCTTACCGCCAGTCCTGGCTACAAGGTGAGTGCGAGCTAGTGATTTCCTTTCAGAAGTCTGCCAATGCAGATGGGAATTTCAGACAGTAGAGGCTGTTTAGTGAGTGTGTGGTTTGGCTTCAGATGCCTTTTCCAACCAAAACTTAAGTGTCTCTGATGCTTCTCACCTCCATCACCAAGAGAACAAGTACCAATGATTCCAGAGGCAGAAATTCTTTCCTTACAGTACAGTCCCTGAGCTCAGTTTGCCCTAGGTGTGCACTCTATAGTTGTTCCAAAAATATTACTTTTTATTTTGGTCATAAACGCTTTTCTAGCTGTGCTTTGCATTATAACACAAATCGGGTAGTGTTAGTCAATTGCCATAGATACGAAGCTCCTTAGTGGAACATTACTCATATTTCACAGAACTGTATAAACTGCAGATGAAAAAGACTTTTAAGGTCATTCATTTCTACGGCAGATTATTCATTGGTATATATATGTGTACATGTATGGACTCACTGTAAAACTTTTTCCAGGACTTTGTCCAACCTTAAATGACTCAAGTGACACCTCTCCTATGGGAATATACTCCAATGTCTAATAGTCCTTAATTTTTGGATCTTTTAACTTATAGTCGCACCGCATTTTTCTGCCCTTTAGCCCAAAGCTAAAGTTGTTTTGGTAACTGATTTTTCCTTGCTATATATTCACTTGTATTGAAGTATTTTTAGGTATTTTTCATGTTACTCTAGGCACTATTTTTTGTTCTCCAGAGTTACTATTGTGTGCTTATATTTTTCTTTCTTGCTCTAGAATTTAACTATTGTCTTTCTGTTAGGATATTATTGACTTGTTTTATATTTCTTCCATGTTTTTGAGGACTTCTATAACTTCATAGCACTGTGTCTCTGACTACTGCAGTATAAAGATAGTCACCCTCTGCTCATGACATGATTCTCATCATGACATTATAAATCACATTCATACATTTGTCAGTGCATCATATCACAGGCTTATGCCCTCTTACTTTCTTTCAGACACATTGCTTGTAAAATCTGACCTCGGTGTTTTCATGTGTTTTTCTCCAAAATGCCCTGTGTAGGCCAGCATAATTATGAAATTATGAAAACATTCTAATGTTCAGTAAGGCAGTAAGTATTCCCATTTCCTTGTAGAGAGACCTCTTCTACACAGCAGTCCTGCATTTCTGGTCTTGCTTGTCCTGTCTATCCTGAATGGACACTAGTATAGGTGAATTCATTGTATTCTGTTGCTAAAAATTCTTTCCCAGGGGCAGTCATAATCCTGGCTTTTCCCTTTCATATTACAACGGAAAGATCCTAAAAAGTCACTTTTACAGAAAATAAAAAATATAAATCTCCTTCAAATAGTCCTATAGAATATCAAGTTGATAATTGTTTCTTTAAAAAATACAATTTCTTAATATTATTTTAGATATCTGAGATGTTCAAAATAATATTTTGAAAGTGTTATGAACCTTTAAAGAATCAACATTCACACTTTATTAATATGGATAAATCATCTTATTGTCTGCCTGAATCAGTTGCACAAACTTAATTACCTAAAGCTGTCTATACTCTTCTCACACATCTCTCTCCTGCATCCTTTCTGCCTACAAGTTACCCTAAAACATAGGCTGACAATTCTAACCATAAATTTCTGAATGAAATACTCCAGAGCAGTATTTGATGTTTCCACCTTCAACATAAGCAACACAGCAGAACACAAGCAATCCAGGAGGTTTTTTGGGTGGCACTGATTATAACTTCCTGATGCAAGTGATCAAGTTGATTATGAGGATCCACTCTGTTGGATGTGATTCTTGCAAAAAAAAAGGAAGAACTGGTTGGGGATGTGAATTTTGAGGACACGTTTGACAGATGAAATAGTGGAGTTCAGGATCTTGAAATGAGGAAACAAGGCAAAAAAGCAGGATTAGAACTCTGGACATCAAGACTTTGGTCTCTTAAGGGATATGCCAGGAAGAATCCTAGGAGATACAGGTCTGGAAAGAAGAGGAGTCCAGAGAGCTGGTTGGTCTTTACAGATCACGTCCTCAAAACTCAGGAGCAGTTATCCCAACATAGATCATGTCAAGCAATTCATGAAACCCATGTGGAATGAACACCATATGGATGAACATGAAGCTCCTGACAAAACTCAAGCATGAGAAGGAAGGTACAAGAGGTAGAAGTGGGTGCAGGTGACCCAGGAGAAATACAGAGATCCTGTTGAGCATGCATGAATTAAGAAAGCCAAAGCCAACCGGGAATAGATGTGACAAGGGAATTGAAGGACAACAACGAGGGCTTTTACAGACACCTCATAAGTAGAAGTAAGAATAGAGAAACTGTGGACTCACTACTGAATGTGACAGGAGACTTGGTGACAAAGGACATGGAAAAGACCAAGGTACACAGACTTTGCCTCAGTCTTTAGAGACTGACCTTCAGTCTTTAAAGACTGACTTTCAGGACTCCCAGATCCCTGAGATCAGACTAGAGCAATTAAGACTTACCTTTGGCAGGGTTAGGCCACATGAAGTTAGGCAACATTTAAACAGGTTAGACATAGTCCATGGGCCCTGCTGGGATGCCCTCATGACTGTTAAGAGAGCTGACCACTATCATGTAAGGCGGCTCTCAGTCTTTAATAGTTCATGTAAATTGGGAGAGATTACAGAGGTCTGGAAGAAAGTAAGTGCTACTCCTGTCTCTGGGCTCTGAGGAGCTATAAGCTGGTCAATGTCCCCTCATTCCCCTGGAAGATGAGGCAGCAAATTCTCCTGGAAGTATATCAATGACATAACGGTGCTTAGGAGTAGTGAGAACGCATTTATGAAGGAGAAATCCCACTGAACTAGCATGATAGCTTTCTGTGATGAGACGACTGGCTTGCTGGATGAGGGGAAAGCAGGGGATGTTTAGCTCGGCTTTAGTGAGGCTTTCAATGCCTTTCCTTAAAGACAAATTGAAATAAAGTCTGGATAAGTGGGCAATGAGATGGACTGAAAACTAGTTGGATTGCTGGGCTCAGAGGACTGTGATCAGCGACACAAAGTCTAGCTGGAGGACAATAAATACTGAAATATCTCAAGAGTTTATACTGCGATTTTTCATTTTCATTAATGATCTGGATGATGGAACAGAATGCACCCTCAATGAGTTTAAAGACAATACAGATTTGGTATTGACCGGATGGTGGTGCAGCTGTTCAGAGGAACCTCAACAGGTTGTAGAAAGGGACAGACAGGAATCCCATGAAGTTCAAAAAAGGCTAATTTCCAAGTCCTGCACATGTAGCAGAATAGTTCCATGAATCAGCCCAAGCTGGAGACTAATAGGCTGGAAAGCAGCTTTGCGGAGAAAGACCTGGGGTGGACAACAATTTGAATATAAGCCAGCATTGCTGTTGTGGCAAAGAAAGCCAACAGTGTCATGGAACTGCATTAGGAAGAGTCCCCAAGCTGAAGAAGAAGCTCCCGAGGTCTTGTCCAACCTCAGCTGCTTTGTGATTCTGAACATGGGACAGAAATAAGAGAATAAAGTAGCTGCCTTCATTTTAATATGTTGTCACAAAAACAGGAATATACAATGCCTAATAAAGATGAATTTGAATGTAAGGTTTGATTTCATAAAACTTACTAATTGAGATTTCAGCTTTAATTGTATTGTTTAAATTAAACCAAATTTCCTAAACAAAGTATTTCTCCATCAGTTAAGACTGAGTCCAGTCTTTTCGGTTCGACATTTTGGTGTGAAAGTAGCTTTCTTAGGTAGAATGAATAATATTTTAAAATAGAGACTGTTCGCTCACTTCACTGGTGTGTCAGGTGAGACTGACTGTTTTGCCTGAAATTACATCTAGTATTTACCTACGTAATAAAGTTTTGTTCCATGAGATATTGAGCAATGCCAAAAAATACTCATCATCCTCATAGCATAATGTGTGAAATGAGGGTTGGGGTCAGATGACCATGATATACAAAGCTTGTTTAAAATTAGTCAAAAAATGCCAAGTGATTTCAGTCTTTATATAGTATGTGCCAGCATACTCAGTACCATGCAGTGTGTATGAGCAATGTCTGAGGAATGCATTATTTTTTTTTTCCCATTGTAAGAGGAAGAGGATGTATTGGGCAATAGTGGCATTTCTAGGAAATTAGAGTTTAGTCAGAGTGCAACATTTCAGATAAAAGACTTGAATGCCGATTTGGGACTGTCTGATAGTAAATTACCTTTACACACTTCTTTCCATCTCCGTCTCTCTGTCATCTGTACGTGGCTCCAGATGTTGTCCTGGAGCCACATGAAGGAGCCCATGGCGTCATCCCAAGCTTTTGTAAGGGCTTCGATTTGGCTTTATGGGCAGGAAACGCAGCAAGAATAGTGCAGCTGGCACCTTCCCGGAGAGACCAACCACCAGCTCCCCAGCGCGTGCTCAACACATGGCTTGGGAATGAGTACTTATTCGGCTCTTGCCAGAGGTAATTAGAGGCACGTCTGTCCAACAAGATGGGGTTACCTTCAGGGACTGGGGATTTAATCAAAAAAAAAAAAAAAAAAGGCAAAAAAGAGAAAGAGAGTTCAGTTGCCAAATCACTCAGTAGTGGAAACCTTCAATTATGAGGAGTTGCATAACACCTTTCATAACATAGGCCTTGGACCGGAAAAAAAGAACCCAAAATAAAAGTCATAAACTATTGTGGCACTTGTTTTGTGCCAATGGATTTATGGCATCAGAGCCTTTGACTTGACATCTGTGTGCAATGCCATTTGCCCTCTTAGTATTTTTCCAGCACTCCATAGGAAGAAGCACTGTGCAATTGCTGGAAGTGGCAAATGGCTTCTGTATAAGTTTTTTTTATTACTCCTATTTATTTTTGGAAAGGCCAGAAAAATGAGAAGATCCAGCCCATTGCCTAAAATGCATTCAGTCAATTGAGAATTTGCCTACAAACATACAGGGCTTAAAATTCAGCTCAAATTCGAAGCAGGAATGGCCAACATCCATCCTCTTTTTTTGGCCAGAGCTTCATACCATTTCCTAGCAGAGTGTAGAAACATCTGGAGCAACACAGTAGGAAGCAGCACAAGAAAGAACAGATGTTTGGATGGAGAGCAAGGGCTGGGTCTGCTCTATGGCTTAATCCCCCCTGCATTAACAGGACGTAAAAATTCTCTCTGCAGTACCTGTGCTCAGTGATGGGCAGTTATTTTTTTTAAATAACAAAATGAGCTAAGAGAACAAGTCCATTGTTCAGGGTAATTTCTTGTGTTGTTCCCATGTGATGTTTGATGTTGACTTTCAGGGATATAATTTATTTTGCTAAAACGTGTCAGGTTAGATTGTTCTGGACTGTTAAAAGTCCTGAGGCTTCTGACAGGAAATGTAAGGCCAAGAACTTTTCACATCCTTAGAAATAAATTTTCTTGAAGTTGAAGGCAAAGACCTGTCAAAGTAGGCGTTGTACAAGACAAGGAAAACAGAGGACCCTGTTGGTCTCCACTGATGGGAATTAACTCAGCGTTGAAGGCTAGGAACCTATTTTAGTGATCCATGTAGAGTCTCATTGCTGGTATCTTGGAAATATCTTTATTTAATGGAATTTTAGTTATTTGACTTTTTTTTTTCTGATAGATGGTTATTTTGCTGGCAAATGCTTGAATTGCTGGATGCAATGGTCCATTCAAATGAGTAGTATTGAGCTCCTTGAACATTCCAGCATGGCTTATTCCACTGAGAAGTCTTTGAAGGAGCAAGGCGTAGCATTGAACTGCACATTTCTTCAAGTCTCTTTTTATAGCTAGGGATAAATATGCATTTGTTGCCTCTGATGGAGCATTGTTTTCAAGTGAATACAACTTATCATGTGCAATTCAAAACATTGTATAGCTTCATCCATCATTATTGACTTTTTTTAATCCAAACTTTCCCAGAAAGATGTAGTTTTAGTCTGAATTGTCGCAACAGTCCTTAAAATTCACCAAGACAAAAGCAGACTGTTAGAAATGGCCCTTTGAATGACAAAATTTCCTGTTTTTACATCAGTGAGTCATCTGTGTATTATTTTTTTCATATTGCTACTGTACCATTGGGATCAGATACAGTGCTTGACTACAGAGGCAGTTTGGAGCAATGAAGAATATCAGCTTGATTTCCTTTGCCAAACAAACCTGGAGTCATGGCAGAGTTTATATTAAATCTTAGTAACAAAGTCCATAATAGTATATTGTCCAGTATTGATTTTGATCCTTCTTTTCATATTTTTACAATTTGTCACTGATCTTTATTCTTATAATTCCCCCCAGAGAAGTGGAAAGCTACAGTGCCTAAAATGGTGCTGTTTACCATTTTGCAAATACTAACACAGTCTAGTGTTCATTTTTTCTCTATTCTCTAGATTTTGTTCAATATATCAAGAATATCATATATTTCTTTCTGTAATGAGTAAAATTATGAGGCCAGAGGATTACTTTCTGATTTCTATGCATCCTTTTCACATTAAGAATTATTTCGTAGAACAAAAATATACATCGAGTAGAAAAGCATCTTTTAGTCTAGCAGTGAATATAAGCTTTTCCAATACTGTCTCTTCAAAGTAACTGGTGACTAAAGTTTATTTCTTAAGTCTCTTTGTTTATTTGGCCTCTTATTTATGGTAGTATAAATAGGAAATAGTGGAATGTACGTGCATTATTGTGTGGAGAGAAGAGCTTTCCCTGTAAGTTCAGTTATTCTGTGTAAATTATGTTTTTTTGTGTATTTTTTTTTGCTATGCCTGTAGATCAGATGTGAATGTTCAAATATTTAGAGAAAGTACTGTATAGTATGTTTATAATGAAGCTTATTTTCTTCCCATCCCGTTTTTCTGACGTGACAGATGACTTCCTTCTTCCTAAGTGTTCTAACTGTATGGCTCTTCAGTAAATTTTCCTGGAACAGCAACCATCTGCTGAAATGGAAATTGCAATAAAAACCCTGACTGTGTTTTGAGAAACTTTAAGGAGGGAACTTGTGAAATAATTCCACCTGCAAAAATACCCTTAACGCTTAACTAGAAAACACCCTACATCAATCTCTGTTGTCAGTGCTTTCCTTAACTAATTTCCCCTCAAGAATTCAAAACAGTTTGCATCCCGGGTTTGGTCCTTCCAGGAATGGGTGTAGGACCAGAACCCTTCAGCCTTTCCCGAAAGCCTTAGTGTTGCAACAAGTAACACCAGGTGAGCTAGATTTGAAGTGTGCCAAAGTCACCTTTATTTTCATCTTTGTTTGATTTCAGGTGAAGGACTACTGGAGAGAAGTAGTCCAGGTAATAGGAATGAATCAGGAATTTAATGCAGGGAAGATAGGTGTGTGGTGTAACTGGAGACATTAAGGTCACTAAGACCTTAAAATCTAAGATAAAACTAGCAAATGTGTCACAGCACCTATGGGACACCCAAACCTTTCTGGAATAGTTTTGTGGACTGTGAAGGTAACAGTTTTATACTATAGGAACACTACTCCTAATACAAAAGTTATACATTGCTTCACTTCTTTTTCTAATGAAATACAGGTTTAGCTGTAACCTGTGGTGTTGTGCTCCAAGTGTTAAGAGCTTTGTTTTTCTAATACTGCGTCCAAATGGGTTGACCTAGGAGGAAACACATTATTCTCTAGGAAACAAGAGACAATAGTTTGCAATCTCAGACAAAACAAAAATGTAGATTACGGTTGTGTCTAACTGTAGTCCAGTGACATCAGCACTTGGCTGAAGTACAGTTTATGGGCAAAGTTAGTGTCACTAGAACCAGGAGAGATGAAAATTCCAGCAAGGAACTAACCAAAAGAAACCTCAGCTGAAATTCAGTATTAGCAAAAAGCAAGGGGAAGTCTGAGTATATTTTTAAAAATACCACAGTCAACTACATTAAAACATTTATCATAATAAAAGTTACTGTTGTATTCAGTAAGAACTTGAGTGCTGCTTCTGCCGCTGTACAAAATTATTCTTAGTCCTCTTAATTCAGCTAATCTACTGAGCATCTTATGAATTCTTATTTTGAGTCCCCAGTAAGATGGAGGATTCTTTTCCATTCTGTCATCCGAATAGTGGCCATTTGTAACTGACTGCATAAGTCCTCTAAGTTTTTAATAGGGAAAACCATAAGGGGTTTCTTTTCTTTATAGCATCAAAGACAGTGAGAAAGGTGCCAAAATACTTTCAAAGTAGAAAGGGCCTACATATGATATGTGTGAGTTCTGTTTTTATTCATCTTTCACACACTGAAAAAGGAAATTAAGTTAATGGAAAGTATGTGATATGACAGCAATTGTTGCTAAAATAATATAACGCGTACAAAGAATGTTGCTGAGGAAATTATTCCACACTATTTTTGAAAGGACAGTCAGTGCAGGATCTTTTCCCAAGCGGTAACCAATGATGCAGTATTGCTCTTTTGAAAAAAATAAAAGGAACACTTTTTTTTCAGAGTCATTTGAAACTTTTTCTTGGTTCTGAATTCATTTTGATACAAATTCAGTAGGAAGAACAAAACCATATTAAAAAAAAACAAAACAAAACCTTTGTATTCAGGTTTTGGCTTCACGGCCAACTTTAAATATTTAACCTTTTTTAGTAGTTGCTTTTATTTATAACTAGAATTTCTAACTTGTCAATTTATCAATATGGAATTAAATCATTCATGCAGGAGCAACAGCCACCTATTAGTTGATACAAAAATTACCCTGGTGCAGGAAGCCAGTCTGACACCTATTCCCACTTATATTACTTGGTTGTTTATAAAGTTGTTCAATGATTGACTTGAACCTCATCCTGTCCCCATAAAAGCTCATCCTGGTCCCAAGAGGGATGTAAATTTCAGCTTATGTCCTGATTCTTTGGACTCAGAGGCAGTCACATGTACGTGAAAATCCTCACTTGAAATTCAGGACAATATAGGATCTGTCAGTGTCTGTGAGCTGACAGGATCTGACTTATCCTGCAATCACACAAATGAAATACAACTGGGGTTAAAATAGGCCTGAAATTCTGAATCAATTGCACTGTGTTGTTCTGTTCTGGTTGCTTTTGCTGATGAACTCTGAAGTTCAGCTTTATTACAGTAAAATAAATTTTGTTCTGACATCATTTATCTCTGTAAACAAAATCTCAAAGTCCTCCTTTGTATAGAACATTTTAAAAACTAAGGGTAAAAGTCACTGCAATATAATTTTATATATCTCTCTCATAATCTCTATCTCTGTTTCTGTATGTATACTATATATTTATTATATAATATAATATACTTCATATTTATTCCTGTTTTTTTTTAAATTAAAAGTATTTTCTCATTTGAAGTATACATTTGATCATTCATTCTTCATTTAATGTTAATGTAGGAAGTCTTCAGCATCCAGCTGCAACAAAGAAGAGTCGATGAAAGATGTACTAGAACTGGGTAAGTTAGTTATATAAAACTTAAGTTTTGCTCTTGCCATCGTGTTTTTTGTAGTAGCTGCAAAGGAATTTGTATGAGTCACTTCTGTAAATCTTAGTTGATTCAGATGGTTGCACTAGCTAACTTCTTAAATTAACTTCTTGGGTAATACTGTGGAAAGAAGTTATTAGAAGTTATTACCCAAACAGAGGATGGCTCATGATATTTCTATTCTGTCTAAAACTGCTTTCTCTTTTGTAAAAACTGAGGATAAGAAAATGTTAATTGTCATTTTTATGAACCCCTGGCACTGAGACTGCTTAGGGGATGCAGGGGCAAAATTTTTTAATCCAACAAACTCTATGGAATTTCTTTGCTTTCAGTTGATGTCGAGGATGAAGCAACAACTGCAGAAGTCAGTAAGATCCTGGACCTTTCCACACGCTACATGTTTCAAGTAGCATCAAAGCCAATTGATATCTCACTTGCAAAAGTAAGGCAGTAATGGTAAACGGAAAACAAATGTATGAAAATGTTATTTCTACCAAGTTAACCAAAGCTGCAATTAATTGTGCTCTATTTGTGGGGGGGTGTTTGTGTTTAATTCCTGGGTATATTCCTTATTTGGTATTCAGTTCGATTGGTGCTGTAGGGATGTTTGTCCAAATTCTGAGAAATGCCAGAAAAGCATACCAGAAGGCATCAGCCCACTTGAAATACAGATAATAGCTGTAACTAATGAAATTTTATATTAATTTATAATTCTCTATAGTCAGTTTTGCATTTTTGTCTTTTTTGAAGTTTTTAACATTGGTTTCAAAACAAGAATGGGTTCAAGTTGACAAGGAGGAGGGAGAAAACCTAATATTAACTCTTCCTATAAGACTTGTCATTGCAACTGTTTTCAAATCCTATTTTTTCACCTTAATGTCAGGCAGCCAGCAGAAATAACAATATTTATCTTCACAGTATCATAAGTTTTAATATCACAAAACCTTTTCTTTTTTTCTTTTTAGCTTTTTGTTTTGTTTTGTTTTTATTGTAAGATCCTTGAATTCCCAGCACTAAATATTCCAAATATTTTGTAGGCTATGCTTAGAACAAAAAATGGCCCATAGAGATGACTGCTTATTTCCTTCACTGCACTCAGGGAGTTCAGTGTTTGCTGAACCTGCAACATTTCAGGTTCAACATTTCAATTCGGTGTGTCCTGACATCCCATCAGACAAATGGCAAAACAGTCTGTGTTTTCTACATACTGTGCACATCAAGGTCTTTTTCTCACCAATATAACCACGTTAAATTTAAGGAGGTATTCCTGTAAGGAAGCCCTGCCCCAGACAATCTGCATAAACAATTTTCTAATGCTGAGCAACACGTAGCATTATGAGCTGAAGGAATAGTACAGGAAAAGGAAAATATTGCTGCTTTTCAACTGAGTGCTGCTATTTACGGTATGTATAAAAGAGAAATTAAAAGGGTGGTTATAGCGAGTTAGTCATTACTCTGCCACAGTCCTCCTTTTCTACAGACTACTACAAGAAAATATATCTGTCTTTTAGATTTGTTTTTAAAATGAGAACTTCTTTCTTTTTATTTCTGTTTAGGAAATAAAAAATCTTTTGTTTGGCTCTAGTCTTTGTTGCTTCAGCGAAGAATGGAAAATGCAGAGTTTTACATTTAATAGCATACCACAGTTAAAATACGGCATCGTGCAAAAAAAGGTACTGTAAACTGCTTGCTTAGCAACAACAAAAAAGTGATCGTTGCTTTTCTACACTGAGTTTACAGAAGCTGTTTCAGCAGTGGAAAAAAAAACAGTCTTTTAAAGAGTCTTCTTTTTCGTTAGTATTGGCTGTTACCTTGCCAAATCTTATTAAAAGACTGGAGAAAGATGGAAAGATGGAAGCTTAAACCAGCTTCATGTCATGTATGGGATGTGTGGAGTGACTTGCAGGGAGGAGGAGTAGTCACTTGAGCTGAAAGGGTGTAAACCAGGATAAGGTCAGAGGACAGATTAAGGGAAAAAGAAATAATGGGGCAATGTTTAAATGGGGATATTTAACAAGAGTTGCCTGCTGAGGTAGGGAAATGCACAAGGAGATTCCAGCCAGTCTTGAGTTCCTAAGCGCTAGGGGTCATAACATGAGGCTTGTCAGGGGAGAAATGCCCCAGCAGTATCGCTGGCCTTGCTGTGCATGTGGTACCACCCCTTGGCAGCATCTTTTCTTTAATTCTGGACTGCAGCCACGAGATTCCAGATCCTCCCTAATACAAAGTTTCATAGTTTCCAACCATATTTCTGAAATCCCCAGCAGTTTCCTCTGGCAACCTGAGCTGGTAAAACTCATTTTTTTGAAAGCTCATGTGCCAGATGCAGTGGGTCAGCCCCGTTTCTGAGCTGGCTGAGCCTGAAGTGTGAACTCACACAGTTCCCTGTGCACGTAATCTATGGAGAGGGAAGAGGACATTCTTCCACATGCAAACAGATTCCATGGAAAATGAATCCTTTCAGCTTGTCACTGACCTTGTGACATGCTACTGTGACACCCATGCACAAGATCTCTTGCATCGAGAGTAGGACCTGAGGACTTTATTACAGAGGAGACTGGAGAAAAGATGTATTAAGCCTCAAAAGGGTACATCAAACCTCATTACAAAACACATCATGCTCCTGAATGGACACACAGAAAAATCTGTATCTAGGCTGAGAAAAATACACCATGATGTGATATACGTATAGAAGTGAGGGAAGGAGGAGCTTTGGGCAAGGGCAGGCGCTAGTAACCATGTTATTGAATATTTAATTTAATATGTTTAGTTAAATGATTCATTAGGCTGATGGTCTTAGAAGAAAGCGGACAGCATGGCTAAATATAGATAGAACCTAGAGAAAAAGTATTAAATGGTTGTTTTAGGGAGGATCTGGAATTTTATGTGTGCGCATATCATATATTTACCTGGAAAATAGAAGGTATCCATGTGTAAGCTACTTTCTGATTACAAGAGGTTTGTTTTCTAGGTTGCATGTTATGCATACTACATTGCATTGCATTGCACTGAGTTTGGTGCTATGCTTAGAATAACCTGAGAGTTAACCTGATCACTTGGTGAAAATGGCAATGATGTTGGTTAGCAAAGCAAACCTTTAATCCTATCCTAAAATTTTGAAAGGAGCTTGACAAATACTAAAGTGTTCATGCACCCTGATTATGATCTGCCCATGAATTTGAGGGTGTGAGTGTAGCGTATGACAGCAGTGCGATCCTGGATTTATCTCATATTATGGGTAATAACTACAGCACTGACTTGGACATGGCCCCAATCAGAGCACTAGTTCTGCAGGAAACTACATGGTGGCCCATACTTTTTTTTTATCTTCATTATTTTTCTTACGCTATCTTCATAGTCAAAACAAGCATTGGTACCTCAGCATGCATGGGACGTCAGTGTGGGTTGGAGCCACATTTAGGGAATAGACTTCTTAATTTTAAAGCTAAATCCATTTCTAAGAGTGATACCTGCGTGCTGATAGATATTTGGAACAGCATCTGTAGAAACCACTACATTTGGTGTGCTGACTCCTCAGTTATGTTGTAGTGATACCCAGTGCATAAGTGTGAATGCTGTTGTGATATCTGTGCCATTACTTCTGCATCCTGAGACAGGATATGGACATCCAGAGCCTGGATGTCCTTATGAAGGTGGGAATTTGAGGGGACGCAGGATATATATAGACAACACCTAATTCCACCCTCTGGAAAACAGATAGATTTGATTTTTCTCTAGAATTCAGCAGGGATCAGAAGATCTTTGCATGATTGACAAATGCATCTTTTGACACCGTAGATGAAATTATGGTCCATTCTAGGCTTCTTTTCTGGAAGAGTAGAAGGGAAATGCAATGCCAGTTAGTAACATTTATTTTCAGGGGCTTTAAAAAGCAGAAAACACTGCAAAGTCGTGGATGGAAAAAAGGAGATGAAAGAATGAAGCTTGAATGGAAATATATGGATTGCAAAAAACTCTCACCAGCACCAAACATTGGAAGTTGGATTTTTTTTGTTTATTTGTTTTTCATGAAGTCTCCTATTATTTCCCCCAGGGTGGCCCATGTGGAGTCCTGGCAGCAGTTCAGGCTTGTGTCCTGCAACAGCTTATCTTTGGAGACAGTAGCAGGAATAGAGACACTCGGTAAGTCAGCAGTCATCATCAGGAATATATTCCACATTGAAGGGAAGAAAAAATTATCTCCTGCAGTCAGCAAGGAATCTGGTTGAGTCTGAAGCAATTGCACCCTATGTTGTTTCTGAGGGGGAAAGAAAGTAGCATGTGATTTATTAGCATTTGCTTCCCTTTTAACTCTAGAAATTTAAAGGTTGGATTTTCATTTCTATACTCACTTGTGATTAACCAAGGACCTCTAAAATATCGAACACCTTGATTTGTGGTCAATGAAATTATTTAACTTTAAGATCTCCAATGAGAAATTGTTTCAAAGAAAATATAATCAAGGTTTGAAAGACCATGGAATTAATGTATTTTTCAACACTAAGAGAAAATCTGAGTGAGGGTTTAAAAGTTGCTGCTGTATATTTCTTTCTTGATGGCTATTTTGCTCTTTCAGAGCAGAACTCTTTAATAGAGTTTTAATTATATGTATGTGTTTTCTATGTGCTTCATAAGATCCCTGTTAAATATTGTTGGCATCAAAGAAAATTGCTTGAACTGCTATTTGAGTAATATTAATATACTTTGCTAAAAGAACAGAGCTTATTCAGTGAACTGCTGGAAAATAATGTGTAAAAAGACTTTACTTAATTACCATTCCTCCTATATTCATTACAACAGAACATTTTCCCAGAGCTTTACTTCATTTTATAGATACAGTTTGTTCAATAGTATATTCAATATTTTACTGGTATTTTTGTTTGCAGTTCTACCTCGGTGGCAAATGCTCTGACCTCCTTGTAGTCAGAAGGAAAGCTTTCAGGCTGAGATTCCCCTCAAACTTCATGAAACCATTTAGAAAGATGAAAGAACCTTCTCTTATAACAAAATTGGACCTTGAGTGTCCCCTGTCCTGCTTGAAGATATTTGTGATAGTGGCAAGGTTTCTGCTGAGTTTTCCTCAGCTTTAGCAGACTAGTATCTAGAGCAAATTCTGGGCTGTTCTTAGAAGCAATGGAAGGAAAAATGCACCTTGTTGAGCACCATTGCCTGTCTTCAGCATGCATCAAAATGTAGGATAGGAGATGATCAAGAGTTTGCCAGGCCGTAGTGAGTCCTCATAGACAGCCGGGTCCGGGTGTACTGTATTTTAAGCAGTTCTGAGCTGAGATGCCACGTAAGCCAGTGAAGACATTGTAAATCCTGCTGACAATCCAAGTAAAATATTGAAAGTTTTACCATTCTTACTCCTGTTGTTGCTGCTATTAATGGCACTGATTACTTGTGGACCTCCAGATCAGGGTTGAATTGAAGTAGCTGCCATGGCTTCATCAACTGAGAATTGCCTGTTCCCTGAAGCAATTTAAAGATAAATAATCGTGACTGGTAGATAGATGGGTTCAATGAAATAATAATACCTGTTCAGAGTGCAATGTCTTGCTAATTCTACAATGTTATGTTGTTGAGCGCTCCTTTCTTCTTCAGTTCTTTCAGAACATCACATCTGTCTGTAATTCATCTCAATAGCCTGCTGCTGAGAGATACTTTCTAAATTGGCAGATAATGCTTCCCAAATGTCTTAAAAGTAGTGCCAATACTTTAAGAATTTTCTGTACAATTTAGCCACTGAATTTTCAAAGACTCTACCTCTGTTTACTTTTATGAGGAAATGCAGAAATCATTTAAGAGATACTGACAAAAGAAGAAGACTTTTCCCAACAGGATTGGGAGAAACTTTGCAAACTTTGCAAAGGTTCAAGTGGTAACACAGAAACTCTACCTGTTTGTTAGCACAAATATTAACTAGCAAAGCAGCAAGAAATATGTCAATTATTATTGCTGTTCAGACTATAATGGCAGCAGATTTTTCAAGGCTGAATTTAGCTCTTGTCCAGAACAAAAGAGCTCAGAAATCTCCATGGAAAAAGAATGACACATTTAGTTTTGATGGCTGTGAATCTCCCCAGAAAACACCAAAGAATTATTTCTGATTGTGAGAACCAGTAATTTATTCTAGTTTGGAGGACAGGCCTTGATGCTCTGGTCCCCTGGAGTCTGAGGTCCTCCTTGATAGAGATACTAGCCTTTTGCTCTTTCAGCTTGATGTGGTGATAGTAAATGTTGTAAATTTATAAGTTACCAAAATAAATGGGTTAATCGAGGACAAATTGTTTAAACTATAAATGTTCCAAATTAAATTGACTGTAGTGCTTAGTTGGCAATATTTGCCTCTCTTTTTCTTTTAACTCCTGTTATCCACATTGTTTTAAATGACTTTGCTTTTGCATATTTTGTATATGAAAAGGACTGCTGAGGTATGCAGAAATACTCTAAGGAATTTTAGATTAAGAGGCCTTTGTGTACAGAAATTCGATTCCTGAAAATGAATAGCAAGATGGCCTGGTTTATTCATGGGATAAACATACTTTTCTTATGAGGTGTTAGCCACTGACAGAAACTCAAGTAGAAAGGGGAGTCTCAGTGCTTGAAATGAGCACTTGTTTCTTTCTACTGTACCTTAATTTTTGAAATACGAGCCATTTTAAATCAAGCATTGAACTTCAGACTTATTCAAGAAATAATTAGTATGTCTCCTTCTTATTCTGCTGTCTCTCAGACATATGAATTAGCTGCTGTGCATCACATGAATTCCTGAGTGTCTGTATTAAACTACAGCAAAAATAAGGGACCATTGTGGTTATATTTCTTCTAATTGAAACTCTCACCTTTTCGTTCCCATATCTCACATCCTTCAGAGGGAAAACGCTCTCTAACAGAACATTACATTCAAGACAGATGTTGAACTTGAAAGACTTTTTATATTTTTTTGATGTTTGAAGTTTCTTGTTTAATCTTTTGAATTATTACATCTTTTACTCAAATGCTGGAAACAGGTTTTGGCTTCATATCCCATCCTGGTAGCATTTTAAAACTGATAATATCTGAATTTCAAAGAGCGCCATTCTTGAAGCCATAAGAGAAAGATTCCAGTTCTGAATTCCCAGGGGGAAGAGTCTGTTGTCCAATTCTTCAGGCAATGCAAAGACTCATGAATGCTTGGGTTAATTCCCAGATCTGCCTGTTCTCCCCCATTTGACTTTTGCCCTTGTAGTCCTTTATTTTTCCATTTCCATTTTAGAATTTAGAATAACATGACTTATTAGGAAACTTCCCAAAATACAATTTGTATGAAATATGTTGATGTTGTTGCGTGTTTGCAATCAATGGACTACTGTAAGTCTTCATTACATCATTGCATATGTACCAAACCAAGGATTTAAGTGAAAATGTTTCAAAAACAATTGGGTTTCACAGACCTATTCTGTCAGTTACCACCATGTTTTAGCTCAACATTCAACACTAAAAAAAAGTGTTTATTGCAGATGATATTTTAGACAAATCTTGTCAACAGGGAAAGAACATTATGGTATAGATTTTAAGACCACCAGAGCTAAGAAATTAAAGCTTAGGAAAGAAATCAAGGGCCTTTATAAACTAAAAATCACATGTAAATATATAATTATATAAAGCAATCATATTGCAGAATATTAAAACAAATTTATGACAGATTTAAGGTTCTATTTGCCTATTCTGTGTATTAGTTGCCAATACTGTTCCCTAAAGTATGTTTACCTGTGTTTTTTCTAGCTAGTTATAAATATATATTCTGAAAGACCGTATAACTTTTCTTTCAGGAGACTAATTTACAGTATATGATATTAATAACCATAGTGACTCCTTGTTTGACTTACAGGTTTTGTTTGTTTTTTTTTGAATTGGCCTTCAGAACTGCCTGAATCTCTCCCTTGACTGTAGAAGAAGTTGAGATATCTAATGACAATTTTGGAGGATCATTTTGGGGCATTACAACACTTAAATTGTCTCCGAGAAAACGATTTTGTTCTTATAGCTACAAACCTGCAATGAATAAATATATGCTGAAATAGGGGCAGTATGTTCTCTTATGGTTAAGCTTCCCAGATCACATATTGATACTTGTCTGTTTTTTGCATTTTCTGAACTGCAGTAGTCTTCAGCCTTCAGAAGTTCACAGGACCAAGTGCCTCACCATGGCCATTGCAGGCATACTGTGGCGTGCAGGAGGCAATGAAAAAGCAATTGTAGCACTGTGAGTAAGAGAAGATGTATTTTTACATCTTAAGATGTATTTCAGAATAGTTTAGGAAGAAGTATTGCAAAATACCATTTCTACTGATGTTGGGCGGAACAATAAGACTCCAAAATTGCTATGAAAAATCCTATGGTTTTACTGGGGATAGAATTCCTCCAAAATCTCTGCCAACAGATATTGATCTGGAAGTGGCAGTTTATCAGTTCTGTGTTGCAAGATGTTCTATTATGGCTGGGATTCATTTCACTACCTGTTAAGATTCTTAGTTTATGCTAATGTTGCAGCTAGTTTGCCCATGTACAGGACATCTGATCTTTAGACATCTCAGGTTCACTGTACTGAATCTAACTTTTTTTTTTTTAATTGAATCAGATGTGAGACGAAGTCATTTCCTTTATTAGGACAAATAAGATAACTGAAAAATAACATAGAATCTTTTAGGAACAAGTTCTTCAAAACTGAAATAAAAGCAGCAAATTTTAAGACATTATTTCAACTGATATCTTGAATATTTTCCATCTGTGAAATTCCGCGAAATGTTTCTTCTGCAATGATAAACTACATCTGTTCCTCTGCTTCTGTTTTAATGTCATTACTCTCACACTCTTTTCCAACAAAGTGTCACTAGCATTTTAAACCTATATTTATCCTCTTTTTGTAAAATTCTTGTTAAGTAGGCTGAGAAATGGAGCATAGAAAAAGTAGATTTTTATTTGATAATACTTGGGTTTATTTAACTTGTAACATGAATTTTTATGTAGATTTTTCTTTAATAGTTAAAAACAGTGGACTAAATTGTTGATTCATCATCCACTTCATACAGCATATTGATTTCTGTTTAATGTGCGTTTGGTCCTTTTAACATGAACTTTGGTTTTGTTTGACTATCCTTTTTAGGCCAGCAGGAAAACAGCAGTTTACTCCAGTAGGAAAATACAAAGCAGATGGAATCTTAGAAACTGTAAGGTTCTCTGTAACTCAAAGTGATATTTTCCATGTATCCTTTTTGAAACTTTTCTTATTTTAGCACAATGAATCTGATTTCCATATATCCCAGGTTACTTTCATACTGTTTTAAAACCATATCAAATTATTTAGCTGTGATCCAAAAACCAGTAGGAAATAATAAAATCCTGGAGTCTCTCTGATTCTGAACTGTTCCAGTATCTGCAGACGGTTGGGTTCCCCCAGGACCCCTCGTTTCCTTTAGCTTTCAAGCTTATGAATAGTGCCCACTTCTGTTGGTATGCAGTTAAAATGGATCCTTGGATCCAAAACCATGAGTATCAAAAGGCAATATTTCATTTTTATGCTTTATGCAGTATTTTCTGCCTTTTTCTCCCAATAACTGCAAATGACAAACTACTTTCCAGTTATGCCTTTTTTTCCATCTGATTTTTTTCTAGTGTCTTGTAAACATGTATGCCATAAGACAGGCTTTAGTGGTTTAAGGAAATATTACTGGCCTCCTAAATAGAGGCAAGGGTGTGCCGTGACACTTTGCAGAACCAGACAGTTTTGGAACAACTGGAAGCAAAAACCTCTATAAATGTGGTGAATGTAACCCAAAAGTTGGACTATCATGTGCTTTTCCAAGAGACAAGCCACATTATTTAATTAATATGCTATCATAATTCTGAACTGCTTGCCATTTCAGAGTTAGTTAACAGCATAACACTGACTTTAGGTATTGCATGTCAAAATTCATGAGGATATAGCCACATGGAAACTAAAGGGAAATCCATGATGTAACGGAAACGCCTGATAGACCCAGGAATATAATCCTGATTAAATCACCTTTCCCTGTGCTGTATCTGCAGGACAATCATTCCTTTCAGATCAAAAGATGGTAAAATAGACAAAGACTGTTGAAGAAAGTGTCTGGTCCTGTGATCCTTTTTATGTTAAATAGGATTATTCATAGGAATATCCCCTGAATGTGATGTTCCCCTGCTCACCACAGGGAGTACAGACTCCTGACCGATTTGGCCCTCTTCTACCATCTAAAGCTGCGTTGTTCTATGCTTTTTCTAAGAATTGCTTTTCGTTGTATAAACAATGCTTAAAATTGAATCAGGGTGGCCATACAATTAACCTGCAAAAGGCAAGAAGCAGCATTTAAAAATTCAGAATGTACGAAGGTCTAAGAATATTTTACTGAGTAACAACCAAAAAAAAATTTCACTAGCTTTATATCCTATTTAATGTTATTTAATTCATCTTTAATTAAGCTTTAACTCAGCTTTTGTATTATAGAAATGATTTGTTATCATTTCAGTTGCATTTTTTCTTTCATTTCTTCCCAGCTAATACTGCATAGTGCCACAAGATATGAAGATTTGATTGCATTTCTTCAGAAGAATATTCACCAGGTACTGTCTAAAGGGAAGATATTAAATTTGTTATTATTCATCTGACAGTCTTTTTGTTTTTATCAGTCTCATTTGATGTCTCCTGAACGTTGTTTCAGACACTTTGTAGGCTTACCTTGCATTCTAAAACAGAGCAACAAATTCACTTTTAGCATAAATGAGAATGGTTCTGCTTTCAGTAGGATTTGCCTTTCTTTAGGATTGGACCAAGAAATGTACACAACAACGAAAGTAAATATATATTTATTTTATTTTATTTTTCAGTTTGAAATTGGTCCCTGTGGTTGCATCCTTCTGACTGTGTCTGTCATCTTATCAAGATCTATCAATCTGTGAGTGTCTTTGTATCCATGTTTTTTCTAAAATTTCAAGGTGACTAAAGCAGTGAGCAAATGAGAAGACAACCACGATGTACTAAACTCTCTGGTCTTTTAAATCTACCTTGATGCCTACCTTGCTAAATATAGGGAAATTTGCATTTAGTTTTGTTCAGTCAATCTTGACTTTTTGTGTATGTGACTTTGAGACTGCCCTACAAATGTGTGATGAGTCAAAGATGACCAGTAGGGAGGGAGTTATGAGCATAGACATGAGATAGAAACAAAGTGGATCACCCAGATCATCTGTTCTTGTTTCCTGTTATTAGAGAAGTGATGTTACAGAGACAACAAGGTTTATCATGTACTGTTTTAAAAAAACGTTTTAAATGACTTTTTGCTACTGCTCTTGAAAACTGTTTGGAACCTCATTACTTGATGGGAAGAAAACTTCTCAATTGTAGCCTGAATTTAATGATGACAAAATTCAAGTTTTTTTTTTCGTTGGTGTGCTGGTATCTCCCCATTTACTTGTCTGCTTCTTGGTATTAGCAAGACTGGCCATCATGGGTTAGACCAGAGATCCACCTACTTATTGGTAGTTGCTTATAGAGTCTTAGAAACTGGTTAAGTGTAGAGGAATCTCTGCTTATGGAATTTCTGTCAATAAGCTGAGGGCCTTCCTGAACTGGAAGAGAGTGAGTGGACTACATATGCCTAGCCTGATGTATTTTGAGAGCAAACCTGCTCAGTCTTCATGAGAACTATACAAGCCAGACTGCTTCATATTCCTCTTATGAGAGGCTTGCTGATTCCCTGGTGATTTTCTTTGGATCTCTGAATTTGAATGAAGCTTTATTCAAAAAAGTCCCAGAAACATTTGTCATATTTTAGATACCTTTTTTTCCTCCAAGGTAGCATACAGTGGTTAATACTTTTACATCTTTTCAGAGTATTTTTTCCAGTTACCTTGCGGAATTGTTTGACTCACTAGTATCCTGCAACCCACGACGATTCACTGTTCTTTTATTTCTTTCTGCAATATCCAACCAACATATTCTGCTGCTGCAGAACTATTTGTTAATCATTCAAGCACAAATAAGGTTTGACTATTGCTTTATACCTCCCACATACTGGCATGAGTGGCTTCTGTAAGAAAATATTGGTTGTAGAATAAATCAATCTAGAGTGCAAATTTTTTGTCATTGAGGTTGTCAGTTTTATTGTTGATCCCCACCACAACCAAAAATAACCTAATTTCACAGGCATTTAATATTTTCCTCTTCATTATTCCAGTGCATAATGTTCTTAGTTCTCCAGCAGAGATTTTCTGATGTCTAGAAGAATTTCTGACCTTCTTTGCTTAGTTTTTGTTTCAAATCATGGTGGTAGCATTATGCATATTCTACCCATCCTATATCTCTACATACATGTAAATACAATCCTGTATTGTCCCATTTAGAGTCATCTAGAAAGCTGCTTACCTTAGACATTTGTTTTAGGGTGCGATAAATCATTTGCTGTGGGTGCCCCATCCTCTACATCAATGGCAATGATAAAACGTACCTTGGATTAGGCTCATAATTTTTAGCAGGTTACAAGTAAAGCATGATAAATCTTGTCCAAGTTAATATCTGTTTTAAGTTATGCTTGACTTAAAGAGGTAGTCACTAAAGTAGCCTCTTTTAAAAGCAAGTTGAGGCTTGTCCAAACAAGTTTGCAGTTAATGATGTTTTTTTATACCTTGAATGTATTTCTGTACTATTGTGCATCTCAGAGCTGGTCAGAATGCAAAGACTTTCTTTGTGTTGTCAGCTCCACTTTTGTAACGAATTAGAGAATTACCTCAAGTGAAAGAACTGTCAAGATGTTCCTTGACAAGTGCATTTTCAAAGTGCAGTAACAGCTGTCATTGAATAGCTGCACTTAAAAGCAGCATGGGTTTGATTTGAGTAAGTAAAATGGTCTTTTTCTTTTTTGACACTTTATATTATTTTGAAAATAAATAGCAAACTAGAATCAAATTTGAGGTATGCATTCGGTTGCTCGCCCATTGAGCATTTACAGATTTGTTTTTCTCTTGTTTTTGTTTCTTCTTTTCTTTAGGTTAACAGTAACATCGCAGGCCATTTGCTTAACTCCCTATGTTCCACTCAGATACAAAATAAATGATAATTTTATAGCATTTGTCTTTCTGTTTTTTTTTTTTTCTGATCTATTTAGGACTTAAAGATACAGCATAGTAAAGGTATTTGAGTGAGTAACAATACAGTTGGCACTTAGCAAAAGCAGCAATATTCCTAATTGTTATTGATAGCATTAGTTTACTAGTGATTAAATGGTAAACATTATTTAATAATAATAGCAAGGAGTTTATTTTTCTCATCACCTTTCAATTCTTAACAGATTATTTGTGACAGAGCCAATTTACCATTTGTGACTATTCAGGCAGAGCCATCTCAAGGTGAACATGAAAATTCCTTATGATGCCTATTTACATTTTTCATTATCTAAATATTTTTACAGGTCTGGTCCACAATGGAGAACTGTTTATAAAAAAGTTAGCTGTCTTTGGAGGAAGATTCATGACCTTCATTTTAAAACAGCATTACTCTTCTAGCTTAGCACTGTATAGTGCATTGCGTTAGGAACAGACCTTTTTAAAAATAAGAAATAGGAATTTTTCTCTCTCACTAGAAGCAGTGGAATCTCTTAGGACTTTTGTATAATTATCTTTTAAAAGTGCAAACTAAATTTTGTTTATAGAATTTTCAATAATAAGTGAATGCCTATGTCATAATACTTCTCTTAAATAACCTCATGGGTCATATCGTCAAGAACTATGTACCATTAGTGGCTGTTACATGCATTGCAAGTAAGTATTTACATAACTGACATAGTTTTGGTTGAATATTTGAAGAGTATTGGAGCTGCTTTAAGTAATGCATTTTTCGTTCAGAATGGGGAATAGTTCGTTGGGAATGTTTTTGTCTGAGATTTTTGAAAGAAAATCAGTTTCTAAGGAAATAGACATTTCTAGGAAGTTTCAGTTTTCCTGATCTTCTACGCATACTCTACTGAAAAAGTTAGAAAAAATATTTAATTTTAGTTGAGAAGTTCGCATATTTTGGTTCTCAAATCTTATTCAGATACTTAAGTCTATTTGAGTTTTGCATCATAAACTCACAATGCTGACTGACTGATATTTACTCCTTAGTAAATCTCTCTCCTGTACTTTATTAACATCTATTTTAAGGAAATTGAAGACTAGGGACATAATATTATTGAACTAAAATTATCACAAAACAGAGCGTTGTGCAAGATACAAAAGTATATCCAACCAAACCAGAACAAAGCATTTATGTTTGGTTCAACAAAAAGAAGACTGATGTCTTTATTCATGAATACTGAAATGTTCCTTTTATTCAGGAATATATATTTTTTCACAATATTTTCTGTTCCTTGAATTATTCCAATATTTGACTTAAGTTTCCATTTTGGTAAAATAAAATAGAAACACATTATCTTATATGGTGGGAAAGATTTGTTATTGGTTATAAGATAGAACACTGAATGTGGAATAATGGTTGGGTTTATTATTTGAAAGATATGTACAAGTGTTGGTACATGTGGACCTGTACAGTTCAGCCCATCCAGAAATGATGTAGAAGGAGGGAAGGATAATGAGACCACAAGGGTTGCAGGTGATACAGACAGATCAGGTCTGCTCAGAACAGCCAGGTCTGTGCTCAAATGCTCCCCTGTCTTTACAGATGGATAGAAGACAACACGAAGTTGTGACTATGTCACATAGCTCATACTGAGTGCTCATATCAAGCTGCGATACTTGGTACTGCTCAGAGGGATCAAGACTCTTTAGCATCTTCTTAAATCTATCAATAACTTCTGGCAGTTCAGAAAGTGCTACCCATGGAATAATCTCATCTGTGTCTAGCCATCTAGAAATTATACCCAGTCGCAGTCCTATCAATCAGCTCTATCTGTACTCAGTAAAAAGAGATAAGATACTTTAGAAAAGTCATCTCATCAAAAAATAAGTGTCAGGAAGGGCAGAGGGACTTACTATAGGGGCATGCCTATCTTCCTTTAACTTTGGAGGAAGAGAGAATGATTTTCTTTAGACACCTAACTTTGATGGCTTCCATCTTTCATGTAATGATTCCTCTCCTTAAATTTAATTATTACTAAACAAATATTTGCATGTGGACTCTCTCTAAGATCAAAAATGGAGAAAGATCATTATTCATTGGACATTAATATTTTAATAATTTAACCATTTAATCATTTAACTTCATGTCTTGAAATGCTTAGTTATCCTCACAGTATATGAAGAAAATCTAAATGACTTAGGTATAGGTTGTGCGTTTGTTGTACACATTTGTGGTCCAATGAGTTATGTCCTAAAGTGCCTGATCAATAAAGTAGGAAATAAAATTCAGCATTAATAATGTAAAGTGTTATATATGCTGGGAAAAAAAAATCCCAACTATGCTTACCTAGTTATGGATTTTAAAACAACTAGTAAAAGAAGAGGAATAAATTCTGTCATCTTTACAGGTAAGTCTCAGTCAAATTTTCAAAGATGGTCAAGCCAGAAATAATGTGTTAATAATGGCATTGAAATTATGCCATTAGGAATGGCATGAGAAATTAGAATGTAAATGTTTATATAGAATGTATCTACGTAAGTAGAACAATGTTTATATAAATATGTGATCTTTTTCAGGTCTTTATCTTGCATGTAGCCTTGTCTTCCCAGATCAGCAAAGATACACTAACACTAGAAAACACTAGAAGGAAAAGAAACAAAAATTGTTCTTAGTATGGAATAGTTTCCATTTGAGGACAGATTAAATCTTTCCTCTTCAGCACTGAAGACGGACAGTTTGGATGTGATAAAATTCATATATCACAGAGTCACAGAAGCTTCATTTTTAAAACAAAACGGCACACTCCTTGTTCCACAGCACAGGTAACTTCCAGTACTGGAAGCTGTGGTGGCCAAAAGTATGAAGAGGTTCAAATAGACATAGACAAATGAGTGAAAGATATATCCATTGATAGCCTCTAACGGACCTGTCCAGATGCAGCCTCCATGTGCCCATCCTTGTATTTTGCCTTGATATGTGCTGACTGGGTGCTGGAATAGGCTGACTTTCAGTCTGACTGCATAATCTTTTGCATTGTTACTGTTTTTTTTTTTTCTTGCAAATGGAAACTCCAAATTTCAGCTACATCTATTGGGCAGATTCTCTAAATTGGTAACGCTATAAGCCTGCACAGCTAGGTAATGCAGAGTTTTGCACTGCCTTGTAGATTTTGCTAATGAGTTTATCATATTTCATGCGTAAATGATCATCACTGGTAGAACCTATGACAAATCACCAAAGAGGAATGAGAATTCCTGAGGAAGTTGCTCAGAACGTCTTGTTGCTTCTGGTACAGGAAGGAGTGCTAGTCACTAACAATTGTAACCTCTTTTTTTTTCAACTAGTGAAGAATTAAAAAATAGTGGCACTGTTATACTAGCTCAGGGGACTAATCTCTTGAACGTGCAAGATGTGTACAAAAATCTTCATGTGGTTAAGAGCCACAGGATATTTTCCATGTATCAGGGAGAGACAGAACTCCCAGGTGGACTTTGTGGTGTTATGCAAAACTTGCTCTACTGGGATGTGGCTGTTCCTGATCTTTTCATTGAAAAGCCATTAAATTTCCAGCCAAGCACATTGTTAGTTTTTGCTGTCATATTTTTCTAGATATTTGCAGTAACTTTATTCAATAAAACGAACATTATTATTACATTGCTACTATTACCATTAGAGCTAAGAACATACTGAATGAGCAATTTTCTTAACTCAAATTACTTTGGAGAAAAAACAAGCAAAAAACATGTGAGGAAAAAAAAAGAGCAGCTTAAGGTTGCTCAATAGAAGGGTCTTAAAGATGGCCTCTATTAAACCCAGTAAAATAGGTCAACGCATATCTCCTTATTATGATCACAAAACTCATTATAACTATACTACTGTAACTCTTTTTCTTGCAGAATGTGCACAGTCCCATTTCAAAATGTTTGTGCTCTTTTACATTACTAAACTTAGTAGTTATTTATTTATTTTTTTTCAAAACCAAAGCTTTTTCATTAAAAAGACTTTACCATTTGATTCAGTTTAGCCATTTTCACGCTGGAGATGTCTGTTCTTATTTTCCATATGAAGTTCTCTGAAATCTACCAATTAATACATTTCAATCTAAGGGGAATCATGCAATTAAAGCTATGTTCTGTGTCCTTGCATGCTTACTCTTGATTCCTGTGTTACCGTTTTCCTAAACCAGGGAAGTTAAATTTCCTTCATCTTTTGTGTTAATGTTTCCCTTGGAAAAAAACAAACAGCAAATCATTTTGATTACTGTCCAATATACCTATTTCATCTCTAAAAATACCCTTCCCATAATAAATGAAACAGAATGGCACTTGGCATGTTTTGCAGGAGAAGAATTTTGGCATGTTTAAACTTTGAGAGGAAAGGTAGATCAGACAGGTTAAAAGATCAATGGCTACAATTCCCCTTGTCTGTTCATGACTCTGTCATGAATTTGCTGTGCAGAGCATCTAGCTTCAACATTTGGAGAACTAGAATACCTTATATGAATAAAGATCTTGCTCATCTGAGGAACTTCGTTTTTCAGAATTACACAATTTCTCATTATCATTATTATGTTCTATCCTGTGCTCAGTATACCCATTTGTTCACTTTGTTTTCCTTCTGTAGCTATGTGTTTGGTTGCCAGTCCCTTTCCTAGAATATTCCTGCTTTGATCCATTGGCAGCCCATTTTTATCAGATTTCAAACCTGTAACAATTTTGTCCTCATTCTGGCTGCCTTTGCAGGGTAATATTTCACTGTGAAATTTAGAGAAAGAGAAAATTATCGCATATTCACTGCAGGGTAAGAGCAAACATACGTGCTGTTACTACAGGTCACACTCTGTGTAACCTCCTGGTGACTTTCTGTGCCTGTCTGCACACAATTCCTGCTCTAAAAGGTTTTCATAGAACAGAAAGGGCACGTGACAAATGGGAAGCTAATGCCTGTGGGAACTGCTGTACCAAAGAGCCACCAGACATGCTTGATTTGTTAGGCATGTGGTAGAAGTGTGCATGTGAACACACTGCTTTACTGTGGCCAGAACGATGTGCCACACATCAGGCAGGAGTCAGGAAAATGACTGTTGACCTTCAGCTTCTCATGTAGCTGTAGCTCATGTATTATTTGCCTTTCAGATGTTATTTGCTGGTCCATTTTCATGTGGATTATTTAATATTGCTGGAAAGACAGAATAAACACTCTTAAATAACTATATACTTCATTGTGAAAAATAATCTATCTTAAATGAACATATTAGCATTGAAAATAATTAATATGGTTAAAACTTGCTGAAAATCAAGCTGTAGGAGAACTGTATGCAATGAGAAAAACTTTGTTGTTGTGCCAATGTGTGAACTGCAGGTAGAATAGTGGGTCCTCCATCCTCAACCATTTTCTTTAACTGGCACCATTTTGTGACTCTGAACCAATCTTTAATTTAGAGATTTAGAGTTCCTCTGAAATGTACCTAGTCTTTTCTTTTTTTCTTTTCAGTCTTATGCTGTTTGGCTGATGAAAAAAATGCTTTTTGTGAAAATATGATTTATCCAGTGGCTGAAACAATTATAAGTTCATGTAGAAGATCCAGTCATACAGGGCATACTCAATTTTTGATGTCAATATATTTTTATTCTGGGTAAGCTGTTTTTTCATAAGTAATCTCGCCTCTCTTGAGAACAACTGGAAGACACACAGCAAGGAGAAAATTATAAGTGTGAGCAATTTTCACTCAGTGTTTACAGTGTTGTAATATAAATACATGTCATCGTGCATTTCACCACTCAGTCTTTTTTTGGTGTTTGGAAAAGATAGGGAAACAGCACTTTTTAAGGAAAATAGATCTCACTGTACAGTAAAAAAGAAAAAAAAAAAAGAAAAAAAAAAGAAAAAAAAAGAAAAAAAAAGAAAAAAGTCTGAGACCTCAAGATCTGTTTTTTTGTATGTGATTTTGCAACATGGGAGAAGAATGAGATTAAATTTGCCAAGCAAATAGAGGAGTTTGTATGGGGAAGAAATGAGCCCTTGTTTGCTTAGGTAAGTGAACTTACTTGCAGCTCAATAGGTTGCACACAGTTCATAATTTCCAGGATCTTCCATGTCTTTGGTGATCTGGTGCATGAATGAGATAAGAGATCCTTCTGTCTGAATGCTCCTTGGACAGATACTACTTTTATTAATACAGAATCTTAATGAAGCACAGCTTGTATCTTTAACAGCCCTTGTTTTGTAACTTCAAAAGGCAAAAAAAGGCAATTTCTTTGAAATATGTTAAACTTCTTTCAAAGAAAGACAAGAAAGAAAGACTGTTAGTAAAAGTGAGATGACCTTAGCAATATTCTAAGGAGAATTAAAGAAATAAGTCTGCAGCTTTGGAATTTGTATTATTTAAAAAGTGGATATGCAGCAGAGTATATTAATGCAGAAAATGTCACCTCATACCAGTTGGGACAGAGAGAGGATCCAAGGACTCAGGAGTAAAGCTATAGATGGGGGTAGTAGAATGGTAATTTGAAGAGAAGATAAAGGAAAGGAGAGAGAGGTCTGAGACAACCCAAGTATGTAGACATCTGTCAAATGAGGTCTGAAGATAAGGAAGCTATATAACCTGCTAGATATGGACCATGAATCAGGGGAAACATAACCACAGTGGCAAGAAAGAGGAAGAGATGAAATAATTTTGAAGAAATTTGCAGCACTGAACAATAGAAAACAAAAGTTAGAGGTAAGAAACTGGAAAAGATAAAACCTATTTCAGCAAAAAGGGGAAGAATCAAGAAAATAGAGAGCATCTGAGTATGTAGATGTGCTCTGCATCTGGCTAGATGTGAGGTGGATAGAGTGGGAAAGAACAGAATACCAAAAATTAATAGGAGGTGAACTGAGATTCACGCAAATAACAGAAACATACATGTGAATGTTGACTCCTTATTAAGAAAATTCAATAATTCTGTCATCAGAAAGGATGCATAGGACAGAGAAATGCACTGTATGCTAGAAGGAAGGATATTGGGTATATATATGCAATATGAAGATTCCCCACAGGAAGCTCTGGCACTGGTGGTTTGAAGTGTCCTGGAGATGTCTCATGATAGAGAAAAGATGAACCTTTTTCTTTCTTTTCTTCTTTTAGATAAGCAGGTGTAAAATAAATAAGGTGCTACTATGGATGAGTAACCTTTCACTATCTGTGTCTGATTTTTGTATCTTTAATGATGTGTGCAAATTTGAGAAGATGATAATGATATTGAAACAGCTGTACTTAATTCAGCAGTGAGATTATGTGGGGTTAGAGAAATTTAATCAAGATATTTCAGATATGCATACTAAGGCAGCTGAGCAACAAAGTGGAAAAACCAAAACTGTTGAATCAGAAGAAGAAGAATCAGATAAATTCAGATAAATTCAGATTAATTGAGAAGAAGAAGAATCAGATTAATTCAGATAAAGCAGAAACAGAATAGAAGAGGACGTGTAAGAGGTAACAAAGACTACGTGAAAAGGAAAACTTCAGTGAGAAAGCAATGTGTGTCAGTCACAGAATCACAGAGTGGTTGAGGTTTGAAGAGACCAGTCATGTAAAGAAATTGAGTATGAGATTATAAAGTAATACAAAAAGATTACATAAATAATAGGGCATCAATCTGGTTCACAGAAATTCACTTTTTGTTTGAAAAAGGAATGCTATGAACGGGATAAATGATGGATATTTTCATCAAACACTGCTGTGCGAATAGGTAGTAGTTCTAGTTTCATTTTAATTTGTTAAAAGTGGAGGCTTTTTGGAGAATTATATGTAGAAAATAACCTAGATCAGAGTGATCAGTAACTGATTTACTTTAGATTAACTGTGATGATTAATAAAATATATCAGGAGTTAAAAATCATTCTCGATATAACTAGTACAGTCCTTGGTTAAAAGGAAGTGATGAATGATGCAAAATATCCAGCATACAATACAGTGCAGTCAATCCTTGATTTAGAAGATCTTCTAACCTATCTCTTGCTTGGTCCGACTGTATAAATATACTGGATCCCTAAACCTTTTTTTTTTTTCTTTTTTTTTTTTTTTGAGAAACGGTATCGCTTGGCTTCTTAAAACGTAGCATAACCTTACATCTCCAGTTCAGTAAGTCTGGACAAATGGATATTCTCCATCACAAGAACTGTAAGAATTAACCTTTAGGGTCAGAGATATAATAGCAAAGATGATTAGGATGATCAAGGATGAGCAGCAAATGAAAAACTATATATATATATATATATATATATGGCAAACATTATTTATAGGTAAGAAAAATGGAAAAGCAAGCCAGATAGCTCAGTCCTTAACTAGGTAGTTTGAAAAGCTGTAAGGAAAATTCCGAAAAGAAAGCAACTAGAAAGGTAAATGGAGAATGTATGCTTTTACAGAAGATGGGTCTGAGACTGAACTAATAGTCTACATTGATAAAAGCAAAGATGTTTAAAAAGGGAAAATGAAATAGATGACAGCATTAGTTTATGGAGAGATAATGAGAAGGCTTTTTGTGTTTGATGCCTTACCACATAAGAAACTATTTTCTGAAGTAAACATGAGAGATCATTTAAAATTTGTAATAAGAGAATGGAACAGGGCAGAGACTGAAATGCAGCGTTCTAAAAAGAGACCTGGCAGTGTGGAGAAGATTACAATAAACTTAATATATAACTCAGTAAGTGTAGTTAAAGTTTAGCCTAGATCTAAACTTCCTAAAGCACCACTTTATAATAATAAAGCTTTAAAAGCCAAGAAGTAATTAAGGAATGTTGTGATTTTAAGTGGAGGAAGGTAACTGGAATGGCCAGATTTTACCTGCCAGATGCTGAGAACAGCATCTTTCCTTCTCCACAAGTCTGCTTTATCCCAGTGGCTGTTACTGTAGTCCATACCAGACCTAAAATACATGAAGAGTGTTCTGATGAATGTCTGAGTTACATGCATTTAATTGCCTCTCAGTTCCATAAGATCCACAACAAATGTCCTTCTAGACTAGCATCATTTTTTCGCCAGTGGAAAGTGGTGGTTACTGAATGAAACTATCTAGAAATGACGTGAATATAGAGCAGTTACTCTGCTGGTATATTCTCCATGTTTCCGATAATTCCTGGACTTCCTAAGCTGGCAGTTGTATCCGGAGCATTAAGTTCATTAGCCCTTAATGAACCAATATTCCATTAATTTGTCTAAACCCTTTTTGAACCCTTTTATAATTTTGGCCTCCAGAGCTTCCTGTGGCAAGGAGTTCCACAATTTAGTTAGTCTCTTCATGAAAGAGTTTTTTTCTTTTGTTTGCTTAAACTGGTTGCTACCGGGTGTAGCCTAGTTCGTGCTATGAAAAATAATATGTAAATGTTCCTCATTCGTCTTAATATCATCTTTTAACAAATCTTTTGACTTCTGCTGTCTTCCATCTATTTTCTTCTTTCATAGCTTCCTAGTTCTAGTTTATCTACCTGCTTCTCATAAGAAACTACTCCATTTCTTGAAAGTTGTTTCTTCTGACTCTCTGAACATTTTATATTGGTACTGGGTCTTTACACAGCCCAAATTATCATTTGATGAGCTAGTGTGTTCTGTCTGTGAAATCATCTTTTGCCTGCTTGTGAGGTAATATTTTCTCCTTCTAAAAACTATCAAAAAAAAAGAAAAAAGGAGGGAAAATGCAGTGTAGAGAAACTAAATGCTCATATTCTATTAATGTTGAGTTAAAATAACAAACTGATTATTTGAAACCAAGTGTCAATTCATTGCTTTTAGTTGTCTCATTGAGTAAGGGCAGACTCTCATCAAAGCTGGCTACAGATTGTTGCCATTACCAGAGCAAACATATTTCTCAGTTTGTAGGCTAAAAAGGTTTACTCAGCCTGACTGCAATGCTGGCATCTTCGTGAACATGATTTCTCTCTCCCAACCTTGTTTTCTAACATTTAGACTGGGCCATATCCCAGTCACAGTAGGCCCTTTTTACAGACTCTGGCACTCCAAGTAGAGTCTCATTCCCTGCTCAGCAGATTATCATCTAAGATGGGTCACATAAATCACCTTCAGGAGATACCAGTTTCTGTCCATGTACTACAGTGTTAAGAAGCCCAGAGTGAGCAAGTGAAGCTTATGTGAAGAAGCTTAACTTTAGATACAAAAAATAATGATACAAAAGACCCATGCTTTCGGTCTTTGACCAAAACCAAATCGACCAGCTTTGTCACGTTCCAATTTCTTTGCCAAGTTTCAACCAGTGTCCTATTATTCAGTGCCCTATTTTTCTCTGTTTGCTAAATTTAAGTTCAACAAGGATAAGTGGATCTGAGTTTAATATTAGAGAACTGGTCTCAGAAGAACATATTATAGAATGAAAAAGGTTATTTACATTGAAAAATTGAACAGCTATCACAGTCTTGAATTTGCCAAGACTTGTATTACTTTTTATATCAAGGCTATCCCTCTGATATATAAACACTTTCTATAGTGTGTTAGCACTGATCACCAGCAGAGCTGATGTGCATGATTATCTGACTACATGTACATTTTAAGAACTTCATTAATTTAGCAGGTACGTATAAAAAAAATGGTAAATTAAGACTGAAGCTTCTTCCTTCTTTTAATTGGTTTACTTCTCCCCCATTTTTTTTAGCTGAGAGGTTCTTCCCTTCTCTTTTAAACATTAATTTAAAACCTTTGCAGTGTGCCAGTTTAAAAAAAAAAAAGGAACATTTACACAATAAGCCAGTCACCCATCCTGTCATTTTCCACATCCCCATTGTAATTATTGAGATCCTTATACTTGAAGAGGAGTTTTTCTCCCTCCCAACCCAAATTCTATTTTGGGAGTAGACTTGTAATTGTGTGTTTGTTAATATAGCTGTCTGTTGCCATGAACAAAGTGAGGTCACACATTTAGTATTACGGCTTTGACAGAGATTTAAGGACAGTAAAAGTACTAGCACTTTCTTAAAAACTCTGTTTTTTTGCTTTATATTGTTTTAGTTTTTGTTCTTAAATTGTTATCAGTCAAAAGGATACCGAAGGAAGAATAATTAACATTAACAAGTTCACATTTTGATAGGCTGGAGTTCTTCCTAGAGCTTAGTGTATCTCTGACTTTTGTATTTAATATACAATGCACTCATGCTCTCCATTAAAGAATTGGCAAAGGTTTCGTAAAACATTTTAAAATGCGTTATTTATCTAATTCATTGATATTTAAAAGAAAAAAAAGGTTTTTATCTGATTACAGATTATTTTATACTGTGTACAGTGCTTCAAGTATTTATAGTTTGAATTTGTATTTACTCATCTCATTTTTAAAACTTGATCCATACACTGTAATTAAACTCTCATTACATTTTCAGCTAACGATTTTTATTTCCTTCTGTCTAAAACACTGAGATGATGTTTTAGTAATGTGTACATCCCAGAATAGATGAATGAATTGAAAACATGAGGCAGACTGTTGATTGGTAAGAATTATTGTGGCTGACTTGAAGTCACCAAGCTATGTCAGTATGACTGTAAAAAGTCAAAGCAGTCAGAGCCTTCACTTAAAATATGTGTAGTACTTTAGTACTACATAGTATTTAGTACTTTACATCCTCAATAATTTCTTTGCTTCATTTGTTAATATTTTGAAACTGAAATTTCCAACAAGGCTGAAGATTAACACAGAGTAACTGGAGCATGAAAGAATCAGATTTATCATGTTCTGTTTTGAATGGCTGTTTCTGACATTCCTCCTCCAATCCCAGTAGCATTAGAAAACAAAAAATACATACATTTCATGTATTTCATGTATTTCATGTAGCTATGTGCTACCTTACACATTTTTAGCTTCGCCACGTACTAACACACATAAGTTTTATGTAATAAAAAAGCCTAAACTGAAATATTTTAGTGGGGAAAAAACTTAAAATGAGAGCAATAGAGAACTGCAAATCATGTGCCATGTTACTCCACTTAGGAGAGCATTTAAAAATATGTCCACGTTTTTAATCATGACCCCAAAAAGTCTGGGCTGGGTAATTCCAGCACTGTTAAACTCGGGATTCAACAATTCATGAGTCCCAAAGCAAAGACTGAAATGGGACAAAAGCTGAAATTCTGACTTTACATTTACAAAGTACGATAATCATCTGAGCTGTAACAGACACAAGCAGGGACCCAAAGCCAACTCCCACTTTTTTACCTTCCCTTGCCTTCCCAAGGGAAAGTTCATGATGCTTCATTTGGGACATCTTATGGAATGATCTGAAATTAAGCCGGCCTCATCATAGGTGTTTTGATTATGCATCAGTTTAGGAAATGATATTTCAACATATAGTGAATTTTCAGTATTCGTCCAAGAGATTTTCAAAATTAGTAGCTTGATCTTTAATTAAAAAGTTTTTTTTTCAGATTTGAAAGATTGTCAGGTGAGGCAGAAAAAAAAAACAACCAACCAAACAACAANAGATCTTTAATTAAAAAGTTTGTTTTTCAGATTTGAAATATTGTCAGGTGAGGCAGAAAAAAAAACCAACCAAACAAACAACAACAACAACAAAACCCAGCATTTTGAGTCCGAATCAAAATATTTCTTTCTCATGCATCGTATTCTGATTTCTATACCACCATAACACAGGAAAATACTGCTAATTCCACCGCTGGAAGAAATGTGTGTTATTAACCTTCAGTGATACCTTTTGTTGACCTAAAGCACCACACACAGGAGTGGGTTGTGAATTAAAAAAAGAGATTTGTGCTGAGTCTGGCCTCTGATTCACTGTCAGCATGAACAGGAAACTTAATGTCTTATGACCTAAGATTAACATATTTTGCTGTTGTAAAACGATATTGAATTTGTAAACTGAAGATACCATGCAGGGACAAAACAGTATTAAAAGTTTATTTACTCACCTATTTTGACATTTGATTTTGTCTGATTTGACACCAGAATGCTCATAATCAATGAGGCTCTTCATAGCCCTGCAAAAAAAGCCAAAACACATTCTTATACTCTTATGTAATTTTTATAATGCATGAGGTGTTCTTGAACTTAAAAGTTGACACCTTTTATTAAACACCCGCATTGGAGCTGGTAAGTCTTTGGAGGTATAAATAATAAACTTGTAGCTATATGCCTGATGTTTGTTTCCTCATCAGCAGAAATGATTTGAAAGGCAGATGTGCATCTTCTAGAAACTCTGAAATACACCTCTAATACTCCCATCTTGTTTGTACCTACAGATGAAATTAGAACTTCCTCCTATTGTCTCTCTCATGTGTCCCATCGTCCCTAACTGACGCATATTGTATAGTCTACTCATTTCAAACACAACTACAGAGTTTTCAAGATGAAAATGTTTCTAAAACTAAAAAATGGCTGAATTCCAAAGATTATTATCAGCCCATCCATTCCTTGCAGTGTTGAATGAGCAAATTTTCCATACCATAAACACACACTTTTATTTGATTTCACACTAGCAAGAGATGCTACACTTTGTTATCCCTGGGACTTGTAAATTATCCATAGCATTAAAACTTTGGACATTGGGATGACCTCAAGTGCTGTGATTCAAATTTTGATGATTCTAAATTTTGATGCTCAAAGTATGTTTGTAATGGGATGAAGAAAATGTGGAAATGTCCCAGGATTCTACTTAAGAAAACATGCCTTAGTTGTCCTAGAGTACATTTTTTCTCAAAACCAGATTACACATTTATTTACAAATATTATAATGTCTGCCATTACATTGTATCTGCAGGATAAAATTGATCACAATTATAGGATTTATATTTTGGGACATCAGCCAATCTCTTAATCCATAATTCTAGGAGTTGTGGGAGAGGGAATTTGATCTGGAGAGGTGTTTCTCCATAATTATCAATAATGATATTGCATGACTTTTCCCTTCGAACTGATAAAATAGGAGAAAGGACCACACAGTAGTGTAACAAATGTGTGCACCTATAGTCATTTGTTGTTCTTCTCATGGACAATATAGAGCATATATTATATCAGGCTAAGTTACTGGGTATAACCCAAGAATAAAGATAGGAATGGACTGGCTTGCTGAATGAGGGGAGAGCAATTAATTTTGTCTACCTTGACCCTAGGTCAAGGCTTTTGACAGTGTCTCCTGTAACAACCTCAGTCAAGCTGGTGAAGTATGGGCTAGGTAAGTGGTCAATAAGCTGGATTAAAAACTAGCTGAACTGCCATGTGTGTGAATAGTTAATGGTAGATATTAAAGAAAATGGAGCCAGACTCTTCTCAGTGGAGCCCAGTGCCAGGGCAAAGGCAATGAGCACAAACTGAGCATAAGAAAATGCCGTGTTCTTGTGAGGGTGCTTGAACAGTGGAACAGGCTGCTCAGAGAGGTTGTGGCTTCTCTATCCTTGGAAATGTTGAAAGCTGTCCTGGACCAACTCCTGGGCAATGTGCTGAGGCTGAACCTCCTTAAATAGGAGCCAGAAGATCTCTGAGGTCTTTTCTAACACAAACTATTCTGTGATTCTGTGAATTATGAATGCATGCATTTGTGACAAAATCTTACCTAATTCTGTATGTGAATCAGGCTAGTAGTTCTAACTTCAGAAGTTCTAATTCTTGGTGCCAATAGCTCCTTTTTTCCTCTATCATTATTTTCTTTGGACGAGTTCTAACCAGCTTATGCTTGCCACAGATTNCCTGGGCAAAGTGCTGAGGCTGAACCTCCTTAAATACGGAGTTTGGACCAGAAGATCTCTGAGGTCTTTTCTAACACAAACTATTCTGTGATTCTGTGAATTATGAATGCATGCATTTGTGACAAAATCTTACCTAATTCTGTATGTGAATCAGGCTAGTAGTTCTAACTTCAGAAGTTCTAATTCTTGGTGCCAATAGCTCCTTTTTTCCTCTATCATTATTTTCTTTGGACGAGTTCTAACCAGCTTATGCTTGCCACAGATTTAGGAAATTTCATTGATATTAAGAAATTATGGAATGGATTCCAAAATGTGGAGTTATCTAATATTGATTTGTGATGGTGAAACAGGCTTTTTCCAAAAAAAGCTTCCTTTTTAATTTCTTTTTAATTTAAAGACTAGTGGAAAGAGAGAGTTGTGATTAAATCTTCTCTGTTTCTTTTCAGGGTGCGCAATGATTTCGATGTGCTTACAAACCGGCTGATCGGCAGCCATGGATATTGTACTCAGGTATGTAAGCTTGGAAATGTGAGGTTACTGTAGGCCTGCAGAACTATGAACAGATTTTTGGAAAGAGATAACATTTCTTTCAGAGTCCTCAATTTTTTTTTTCCTCTTGTAGTCTCAAGTATATTAACCTGTTATTTTTTCTCCCCATATATTTTGAAAGATTGTTGTCTTTGCTTTCAGAGCCTACTTGAGTGTGTCTATACCTATGTGTGTAAATATGCACTGTCACTTTCAAACTTTTTTTGAATTTAGGTGAATTTAGGGCTGAGCTAAAGATGACAAAGAAATCTGAATTTCTTTGCCATCCCAGAATGGTGATGTGTTTGAAATCCTTCTGTATAAGCAATTGCTATTCAGCTAGCTGAGCTGATACTAAAGCTTCAAACTGGAGACACGGATTATAGGAGTTTGCAAGAGAAATGGTTCTTGAAAATAAGCACAGTTTTATCCTAAATTCCAGCTTGTGTTTGGTACCAGTCATGTCCTGTTCACTGACTTTAGGTTTGCAGAAGCAGCCAACCTATATTGGAAAATATAGGTGAAATGTAGACATGAATTCCTTGAAAGCTGGGATATGGCAGAAACTTTTGGTCATCTGCCGTCCTGAAATATGTGGTGCTCCCATTTTCTTCCCTAAGCTGATTGCTACAGCATTTTATACTGAAGCTACACAGTGATGATGGAAAATCACTGGCAGATTCAGAAATCTTGTAAATATTGGTATTAATCTATAAAGTTTGGAGGTTCCTTCAAGAGAAAAATTGGGATATAAATGGGTATTTTTGTATTTTTTTATAATATCACATGATATTTATGTCTTAGGGCATGGTATTTTGCTTTATTTTTTCATGGAAACTTTCTTGTTTTTTCCCCTCATGTTTCTTGACATATGTTATTTATTAATGGTTAGATATTTCTTTTCTGTAGAGCAGTCTGCTGCTAGATGGTGTTTTTTGCTGTTACGTCAAAGCTAGCACTGGAGTGTCCTTGTGTGGCCTATGCTAAGTGAAATGTCTGTTGTCTCTTTCTATTACTTGGATTTTATGTGCATCATGTGCACACATAAAAACACATGTGCATCCCCTCATCTTTTAGCTCCTGCATACCTAGCTGTAATTCGTATGGACACAAAAGAATCAACCGTCTGGTAAAACAAGTTTGAGAACGTAAATGATACAGACCAGACCTGAAGCCATAAGTGTGAATTCCTTACTGAGTGAAGCTAAGGAATCATCCAGGAATAATTGTGTTCAAAACACAAAAATACATCACTCTGCACACATACATCACATATATCCCACATACATCACATACAGAAATTACAGAATTGTACTGTAAAGTGCACTGGAAGAGTAACCCAGAATGAGACGAAATCCTTTTGGATTAGTGAATTACAGGTTTATTTTTCGTGTAGATCATCATACAGTTGAATAACCTTAATAAAAAATACAGAAGAGACAAGGGGGATCCATAACCCAGCTTTCAACTAGTTGTAGTGGTTTCACAAGACATTGCTGACCCGTAAAAACAGTTTGGAAGTCATTTCTATTTTCCCCAGTGCAAATTAACACACTAGGTTGATACTTTTCCATCAGACATATCAGTGTTTTTGATAAATGGGTCCTCCCGAGTCCTGACTTCTCAGTCTAGAGAAAAGGGAAGTATCCTGGAACAAGAGAGGACCACAAGATCTTGCATGTTCCATGGCAATCTAAAGCAAAAATTCTTGCCTTCCCAATGGCCACATAATACTGATAGAGTTAGATATTCTCTAATATTAAAAATAGCACGGCACGGCATATGCACAAGCACGGCAAGTGCATAGATTTTTAGTACATAATATTTATGTTCCAGTTTTCATTGTACACAAAATGGGACACCAAAATGTTTTACTTCTTTGAAAAAAGATCACTATTCTGAGAAAGATGAGTTTAATTTGAAAGCAAATTTATTATCAACAGCTTACCTTTTTAAAGCTGATTATTGAAAATACAAATTATATCTCTTTATTTTAATTTAGAAGTAACCTAAACTTGTTATAACTAATCAAGCGAACCACCATGTGTAAATTAAGTGTATGGTGCTTGCATAAACCTAACTATCCTGAAAAAAAGATATAGTGGTGTCTGGTGCAGGCAAGATGCATAACTGATCCTTTTTTTTTTTTTTTTTTATCTATCACAATCAGGAATTGGTGAACTTGCTCCTGACTGGCAAAGCTGTATCCAATGTTTTTAATAATGTGATAGAGCTGGACTCTGGAAATGGCAATATCACAATTCTGAAAGGCATCACAAGTCGCAGTGATATTGGTTTGCTGTCTCTATTCGAGCATTATGATGTTTGCCAGGTATGTTTTCCATTCTTCTAGCTTTAATTAAAAATGAAACAATAAGTTTAAAATCCATTTGTAATGACTATGTCAACTAAGACATTATGAGCTTGTGAGTGGGTGCCCACTCAGTCCAGTGGTATCTTAGATGTCCCAAGACATCATGCCTGGCCCCTGAACTGATACTCCATACGAGTGTGTTTTAATTATGATGAAAATAAAAAAAATGAGTTAAAAGTTTCAAAGCAGTGACAAACATTAAATTACCTCTAGAAAAGTTTACCTATGGATTTCACTGATTCTACATCAACAGACTTTACCATTAAGATGGCCATCTTTCTTAAAGATGTATTTTATCTTAATCAGGCCATCTTGTATTTGCCGTAGGAATACTATTTGAAATTCTCTTGCTGGGGCTAGATGCTATATTAGGTAATTGTAGGGATCGCATCTGAATTCGCAATCATTGTATCTATAAAAATTAGAACGCGATTAGCATCTCCTAGCATGTCTGAAAACAAAGATTGATATTAACTATCATCTCGTATGTCTGAATTCAATTTCACTTTCCTACTACTGACAAATTTTCATTTTTAATTAATGATGTAATGCTTTACATTATTCACAGGATTATTAGTGTTAATTTTAGTTAAGAAAGCAAATCAATTTATCCAAATCAGATTAATACAGAACAGATTGGACTAAAAATAAATTAGCTTCTGCATATAGTTTAGGCTGCTTATCCGTTCATATAAAAAGGGTAACCTTTCAAGCTTCAAAAAAAGATTTTGCACCATTATAGCATTTTATTCCATTCTCCAGCAAGGAAAATGACTTCTAAATAGCAAAATGGTCAGCCCGGTCAGTGTAGGTAAAAGCTATGTCTTTGTCATTTTTCCCCTAAAAATAAAATCAAAAAGTTCTTCAGGGAATCAGACACCATAATCTACTTATTTTGCAAATTATATGATGGAGTGGTTCCATTTCTTCTACTACTAGGCACTTACGTAGGAGTGGGAATCAAGAGCAGTGATATATTTTCCAAGTTGGTGACTCTTAATCAGTTACAGAAACCTCAATAGACAGCTGGGTTTTTTTTGTTGTGATTTTTTTTTTTAAATTTACGTCAGTCATGCAACTGATGCAAATTGTCTGTAAAATGCATTTTATTAAGAACATTTGTCAGTACTTTACATTTCAGTTCCTGCGTCTCAGAGCACCCTGCAATGCATGCCCAAGGACTACAACAACAGTCACATTCCAGTGGACTTTTGCCCTAAGGCTGAGGCCTCTCTGCTATGGCTTTAGCATGAAGGACTAGATTCTGCTGTCTATTCTAAGGGAATTCAGTTAGAGTAATTTAAAAAAAAAATAAATGAGATATTGATGTTAGTTTGTAGTGATTAAACTGAGAGTAGAATTTGCCTGGAAGTCTTTCAAATGGATTGTTTTCTTCCCCTCAACATTTCGGTAAATGGATTCAGCATCCAGTTATGCTGTGGCTATGAGGATAGCAACTTAAACCAGGAATGGAAAAGGACTGTCATCTTTTTTTCCCAGGAGTTAGAAGATCTCAAGCATGATATATAGTGAATCATAGACATTAGAGATGGAAAACTCCCTTTAGGTCATATCCAGACAATCTCTCAGGGGATAATACAGGATATTTTATGTCCTGTTGCACAGGAGTGGTTTGCCAAGACTCTCTTTAAAAGGTCTGTATCCATGAAGTTCCTGTCTTTCTTCTCAGATGGCCACTGATTAGTTGATTATAGTACACACAACTATAATCTTATCATTTCTCTCTTTATGGTAACCCTATGTGTCTCTACTATAAAGCATAGAGAAGTACAAGAAAGAGCTTTTGCAGGTAACTCCAATACTGAATTTGGAGATTTTAATGATATTGACTACACTGCTGCTGCTCCTGCTTTGGCTGTATTTTCTAATATTAAACCTGACTGTTCATTTACTTAGTTTCCTCTGATTATCGTTCTCCCTTCTAATCCAACGTGCCCCCTAAAGAATTCCTCCCTATCCGCTAGACGTTTGCAAGCTGATGTCACAGTTCCTCCCTTTTTCATCAGTACATCCTGTCCAAACCTTATTTTTATTGCTCTACTCCAGACTTCTCCCATCTTGCCAATGTGCTTAGGAAGAGATATACAAGATTACAGGGTAGATGCAGCAAATCTACCCAGATATAGATTTGCAGATCATTTAATCTCCCTTGTGTAAAACACTGACTATTTGTATATAACTGACAATTACATTTGACTTGTCTTCAAAGTTGAAAACACCATGAGGGCAGGAACACTGCGATAATCATTCTGTCAAACTTTGTCAACAGTGGCAAATAAAACCAAAATGATGAACCACTTTTTCCCCAGTGATTGCTGGAAGAATTCCTCTGCTGCTGATCCAGTAACCTTTTTCAGTGGATCATGCTGAACATGTTATCTTTGCTGATTGGAAAAATGTGTGTTTCATGTAATTTGTCTGGAATTGCTAATGTCTAATCATCACTATTAGCTCCTAACATATCACTACACTCAATGTATGTTTTATAATATAATTACTTTTTATGAATTGTTCCACAGTGACAGATGGATTCATTCAATCTAATTCATATGTGAGCACTTAGTTACATAGCAAGTTTCCATATTTTGATTCAAAAAAGCTAAAGGTCCGTTTCTGTTTTTTTATTATTATTTTTTTTCCCTGTAGGCTAGTTACAGTATAGGTCTTTGGATTCATTTTAACTAGGAGGTCTAATTTAGGATTATAATTGTCCTGGATTTTCTTTAAAGTTGCTAAAGAGACAGAAATATTCCGCAGCAATGATGAGACCTCAGAAGAAGGGATGAGGCAGAGAAGTGGGAAGGACTAATCACAGTGCTAAGTCCTAAGTGAGAGACTTCTGCTTTTGGATCAGAGTCCTTGGTCTAAATGTCATGTTAAAATTTGCAGGCCGTGTTAAAAGTGAAAACAGATGTTTCTGGTATTTATGCGAGATCAATTAAAGTAGTAACAATAACAGAGAGAGGAATCATCTGCATTCTCATCTGCAGAATTCAAAGGTATTAAAGGACTATTAATGATAATAATTTATAGTAATAGTGATCTAACATCTATATGTCACTTCCTGTGTGTACACCAGTATCTTGCAGAAGATGCCAGTATCATCATTTCACACTAGGGTTTACAATGAAAAAAGGCAAAGTGCTTGCCCCAAGGACAGGCATTGGAAGCACTGAAGCAGGCTGCCCAGGGAAGTGGTGGAGACACCATCCCTAGCAAGGTTCAAGAAATTTGTAGATGAGGCGCTTTTGGGACATGCATAGTTGTGATGGATTTACAATTGGAGTTGATAGTCTTGAAGGTCTTTTCCAACCATAATGATTCTATGACTCTATGAATAAGCTAGCAGATAAACTTGTGGAAGAGCACAAGTCTTCTGAATATCAACAACAGTGGCTGAGGAATTTGGCTGTTTTTTTGAAATGCATTTCAAAAGCATTTTAGGTATGTCCTTCTGTACATACATGTAGTATTTCGGGTAACTTACGTCTTTTGAACTTGAACTCTTTAAGTCTTCCTGGTGTCTACTGATTCCGTCCTGCTTTTAACCAGTCCTGTTCTAGTAGTTAAGTCACCCATGAGCTGAGCTTTCAACGTCACCCTACTTCCTAAGGAAGGGTGTCCACCGTAAGTCTCTGCCTCAGCTGTCTGCACTTCAAAGCAGACTGATGCTTTTTTGTTCTTGCATTTCTTAAAATGAAGACAACTCCAGAACTGACTAAGAAGTGACATGTCCATTTTTTCTGTTTCTTTTCAAAAAAAAAAAAAAAANGTAAAATGCATTTTATTAAGAACATTTGTCAGTACTTTACATTTCAGTTCCTACGTCTCAGAGCACCCTGCAATGCATGCCCAAGGACTACAACAACAGTCACATTCCAGTGGACTTTTGCCCTAAGGCTGAGGCCTCTCTGCTATGGCTTTAGCATGAAGGACTAGATTCTGCTGTCTATTCTAAGGGAATTCAGTTAGAGTAATTTAAAAAAAAAATAAATGAGATATTGATGTTAGTTTGTAGTGATTAAACTGAGAGTAGAATTTGCCTGGAAGTCTTTCAAATGGATTGTTTTCTTCCCCTCAACATTTCGGTAAATGGATTCAGCATCCAGTTATGCTGTGGCTATGAGGATAGCAACTTAAACCAGGAATGGAAAAGGACTGTCATCTTTTTTTCCCAGGAGTTAGAAGATCTCAAGCATGATATATAGTGAATCATAGACATTAGAGATGGAAAACTCCCTTTAGGTCATATCCAGACAATCTCTCAGGGGATAATACAGGATATTTTATGTCCTGTTGCACAGGAGTGGTTTGCCAAGACTCTCTTTAAAAGGTCTGTATCCATGAAGTTCCTGTCTTTCTTCTCAGATGGCCACTGATTAGTTGATTATAGTACACACAACTATAATCTTATCATTTCTCTCTTTATGGTAACCCTATGTGTCTCTACTATAAAGCATAGAGAAGTACAAGAAAGAGCTTTTGCAGGTAACTCCAATACTGAATTTGGAGATTTTAATGATATTGACTACACTGCTGCTGCTCCTGCTTTGGCTGTATTTTCTAATATTAAACCTGACTGTTCATTTACTTAGTTTCCTCTGATTATCGTTCTCCCTTCTAATCCAACGTGCCCCCTAAAGAATTCCTCCCCATCCGCTAGACGTTTGCAAGCTGATGTCACAGTTCCTCCCTTTTTCATCAGTACATCCTGTCCAAACCTTATTTTTATTGCTCTACTCCAGACTTCTCCCATCTTGCCAATGTGCTTAGGAAGAGATATACAAGATTACAGGGTAGATGCAGCAAATCTACCCAGATATAGATTTGCAGATCATTTAATCTCCCTTGTGTAAAACACTGACTATTTGTATATAACTGACAATTACATTTGACTTGTCTTCAAAGTTGAAAACACCATGAGGGCAGGAACACTGCGATAATCATTCTGTCAAACTTTGTCAACAGTGGCAAATAAAACCAAAATGATGAACCACTTTTTCCCCAGTGATTGCTGGAAGAATTCCTCTGCTGCTGATCCAGTAACCTTTTTCAGTGGATCATGCTGAACATGTTATCTTTGCTGATTGGAAAAATGTGTGTTTCATGTAATTTGTCTGGAATTGCTAATGTCTAATCATCACTATTAGCTCCTAACATATCACTACACTCAATGTATGTTTTATAATATAATTACTTTTTATTAATTGTTCCACAGTGACAGATGGATTCATTCAATCTAATTCATATGTGAGCACTTAGTTACATAGCAAGTTTCCATATTTTGATTCAAAAAAGCTAAAGGTCCGTTTCTGTTTTTTTATTATTATTTTTTTTCCCTGTAGGCTAGTTACAGTATAGGTCTTTGGATTCATTTTAACTAGGAGGTCTAATTTAGGATTATAATTGTCCTGGATTTTCTTTAAAGTTGCTAAAGAGACAGAAATATTCCGCAGCAATGATGAGACCTCAGAAGAAGGGATGAGGCAGAGAAGTGGGAAGGACTAATCACAGTGCTAAGTCCTAAGTGAGAGACTTCTGCTTTTGGATCAGAGTCCTTGGTCTAAATGTCATGTTAAAATTTGCAGGCCGTGTTAAAAGTGAAAACAGATGTTTCTGGTATTTATGCGAGATCAATTAAAGTAGTAACAATAACAGAGAGAGGAATCATCTGCATTCTCATCTGCAGAATTCAAAGGTATTAAAGGACTATTAATGATAATAATTTATAGTAATAGTGATCTAACATCTATATGTCACTTCCTGTGTGTACACCAGTATCTTGCAGAAGATGCCAGTATCATCATTTCACACTAGGGTTTACAATGAAAAAAGGCAAAGTGCTTGCCCCAAGGACAGGCATTGGAAGCACTGAAGCAGGCTGCCCAGGGAAGTGGTGGAGACACCATCCCTAGCAAGGTTCAAGAAATTTGTAGATGAGGCACTTTTGGGACATGCATAGTTGTGATGGATTTACAATTGGAGTTGATAGTCTTGAAGGTCTTTTCCAACCATAATGATTCTATGACTCTATGAATAAGCTAGCAGATAAACTTGTGGAAGAGCACAAGTCTTCTGAATATCAACAACAGTGGCTGAGGAATTTGGCTGTTTTTTTGAAATGCATTTCAAAAGCATTTTAGGTATGTCCTCCTGTACATACATGTAGTATTTCGGGTAACTTACGTCTTTTGAACTTGAACTCTTTAAGTCTTCCTGGTGTCTACTGATTCCGTCCTGCTTTTAACCAGTCCTGTTCTAGTAGTTAAGTCACCCATGAGCTGAGCTTTCAACGTCACCCTACTTCCTAAGGAAGGGTGTCCACCGTAAGTCTCTGCCTCAGCTGTCTGCACTTCAAAGCAGACTGATGCTTTTTTGTTCTTGCATTTCTTAAAATGAAGACAACTCCAGAACTGACTAAGAAGTGACATGTCCATTTTTTCTGTTTCTTTTCAAAAAAAAAAAAAAAAGAACAGAAGTTATTCATTAAATTCCACAGATGGGAAATATTATCTTTGGGCCCTTTGAGGAAAGCAGGACACTTCGTGCCATAAAAAGATCAGCTTCTATTCTTAAATTCATCACACATTCTCTCTCTTCTGGCATCTCACCTGTTTATCTGCCTTGTGAAACATTCTTTAATATAACCTTTTGCACTGGGAAATTTGTCTGCTTCGCCAGCACCTTTTTCTAGTCAGATGGACTGTATTCTAGCCAGGCCATTGGTGGGCTAGAGCGAATGTTAAAAAGAGATATTTACCATTTTGTTTTAAAAACCTACAACAAAAACATGTATCTGCAAAATGGATAGTGATGATCAGTTTTACTTTCCACTTAATTTTTCAGTAATGAGTAAGTGGTAAAGATTGTGCCTCATAGACACATTCTTCAAGTCACCCTGCTGTTTATTTAAGAGGTTTGTGGGTGCTACTGTGGGGAGAAAAAAATGTGATATATTCAGTCATGACTGAAACACGGCTGACAAGGCATTGACCATTCTAACAGCCTGTTCTACATTCCTTGTTTATACATCTGCCTTTCTAGCTTGGAAATTAAGTGCTGTTTAGTGAAATCCCATTGTCCTCCCATTCATCCATGGACTTTTTTTTTTTTTTTTTTCTCCCAGAATGCCAGTCACTGTTGCTGGGATATTGGGATCAATTTGTTTTCAACATTCTTCCAAACAAAATAGAATCACAGCATTTTTATTTCAAACAATAGCAGTAACAAACTCCACATGTTTTAAACAGTTTTGCATGCTTTGAAAACAGACATAACAGAAAATAATAGGTCAAATATTATCTAGTTTTCCCTTAACAGTATAAATTCCAGCATGTGGGTCTGTATTTTTCCTATCTTGCAGTTTGAATGTGTTTCAGGTGTGTCCAGTCAACTCCCTTTATAGCTATAAATAAAGGGGTGTCCACAATTTTTCTTTAGTTGATTTTATTGACAGTCAATGCTTGGAGCCAGCCTAAGTTAGAGGGTCTACAATAGATGGTGAAAGTCATGTGGACTGAATCTTGGCCTGTCTTTGTCGTTGCAGTGAAGCAACATCTTGAAAGAGGTTATAAACTCCTCCATGTGGTATAAAGGAATGACAAATCCTAATGCCTGAATGAGCGTTGAGTATCCCACAGTGTGTCACTTGAGACGTAATAGAGAAATAGTAGGATGAGGCAAGGTACAAGAAAGATCTGGCAACTACCTGGCACCCTGAGGTTGAGACCACATATGATGGTACTTTTGCCGTTTTGTGTCCATCTTAAACAGGGAGTAGTCTGAAACCACAGGAGCTCTGTGAATCTTCTGCTCTTGAAATGAAGAACAAACTTTACCCAAGGCAATGCTTCTGGAATCTCAGAGCTGCCACTCGTAGGATTATCTGGATAATAGTATTGCTCAATGGCTCTGGAGGCAGAGCCAGACTCCATGACATGAGGTACTTGACCTGAATACCCCAAAGTCCCTATGCCACATCCTAAAGTGCAGCCAGTGATGGTTTGACTTGGTTTGCATTTGGGTTCCTAAAACCTGCCTGATTTAGTGGACTGTCCATGCACAACAGATACATTACAGCCATTTCTGGCAAGTATAGTATGGTTTATATAAGTGAAGTAAAAAAAAAAATTAGATATATTTTTACTGTGGCAGCATCAGAGGACCTCAGTCAGAGGCCCAGAACAAAAGTCTTTTATGTAGGCTTAGTAGTCCTGGGACTGAACAAACTTCTCTTTCTATTCTTCAATTCTCCATGAATTTAACTTTTAAATTATACACACTCTGCATGCCAGAAATTGTCAAAATTGATTTTATATTTCTGAATCTGTTTGACATCTAATATATATTAATGACAATGGTCCTTTTTATTCTCACAGTGTCCCTTAACTATATGCAAATATAATAGCTGGTATTATGACTGACAGTGTTTTATTAGTGCTTGTGGAACAGGTGTCCCCAATCTGTGGTGTTCTTGATATTCCAAGGTTTATTCAAAGGGTGTCTGTTTTTACATTATTGATACTTTAGATGTAATACTGTTGGAACATTTTTAGTAATTATTCATGCCTGTAAATGTCACTGCAGTTGGCAGAAAAAAAAAAAGTTGGCGGAATAAACAATATACTGTGGCCTGTAAATGTTAAAGCTTTGTGTAACTATCCTTTTGCTCATGAATGCTATTGGATTCAGTACACCTAGCAATTACTCAGTCTGACAGGACACAGACTTTTTGGGAATCACATGGACCTCTGAACACCACTATGTGATTACCTTGGTGACTATAACAGTTGTATTCAGGCAAACATGTAAAGCAAGGAAAGACTGAAGTTTGCACTATAAAACAATTCAATTTTAATTTACAGAAATAAAATTTCACAAGTAAAGGAGTAAAATAATGATAAAAGATAACAAAACTCCTGGAGAAACATGCCACCACACTAGCCCCCTTGGTTGTTGGTATTGTCTCTTCTTTCCTGAACTATGGCTAGTGCCAAGGAATGAATGTTTGTTTCTGTCCGATGTAGACAGTGTAATGTAGTCCAGGAAACACAGATTCTAGGTTGTGTTTTTCTGTTTGTTTCTCTTGGTATACACATGACAAAAGACAGCCGGGTTCAATGAGCAGATAGAATCTCAGTGGTGAAATACCAAATGCTCATGCTGGCAGATATTTTGCAATAATTCTCCAGCAATAAATATTTGTCTATAAAGTTAATTTTACCATTGTGCAAATATGCATTGAGGTCAGACATAGGAAAAGACCACCCTGAGTGTTGAAAATGAACCCTATGCAGGTGTCTGTTTTTGAAAGGTTGACATTTTCCAAAGAAGAGAATTATCTCTGCAAAATTTATGAACATTCTTAAGGGATCTGTAAGAGAGATTATTGTTGGTAAAGTATCCATAGGAATTAAAAACATGTGGTATAAAAAGACACATAATTCATTACCCGTCTCCCCTTACTTTTTTCCTGAAACAGATTAATAAGTGTGTGTGATGCATTGTTATACTTCAATAGTTTGATTGTGTTATGATACTATAAGCAGCATAATATTTGTGTGTGTGCTTTCTTTAAAGCAGAAAGACTGCAGTTGAGCCCTTAACAAAATTAATGGTATTTAATAAAATAGATTCAAGTCACATATCCCTGATTTATTATGATTAGATTTTTTTCTGTGTGATGTCAATATACTAAATGTGACGCATCAGAAGTTGTAAAGTCCTTCTGAGTGACTGAGACTAAGGCACTGTGTTTAGCAGGATCCGCGCTTGCAGAACATTTGAGGGCTGTGTGTCATGGTCTTTTTGCTGCTGATTGTATCAGCCATCAGCAGTGGCAAAAACAACAGGGTTTTTAGGAGCCTTGGTCCAAACTTAGCACTTCTTCCATCAACTTGGTTGGGCACCATTGACTTTGCATGTTGTCTTGTCTATATAGGATTCTCATTTCCAGACTTGCAGTGTATATTGCACTGGTGGCTGGTTTTGCACCTCATAATATTAGAAACATATCCTTCATTATCAGTTCTCATTGCTACAGGATAAAACAATGCTGTAAAAAACTGAGAAATATCACATTATTTATTTTAGCTACTTAGCTGAAGTAAGGCAGAACTTGTGTAATGGGAAACTGATAAGCCAATGTCTGCAGTTTATCAAAGAACCAAATAAATGTTGCAAAGGCCCTGGTTATATAGTACAGAGGAGAATGGGGAGACTGAGAAGTGTTCTAATATAGTATAAACTGAACATGTGTTGTAAGTGATTGGACTTGTGTGCTTACTTCTGCATGATAGCTGCTCATGAGTAGGTGATAAGCCATAAGAGAATGTGTTCCAAAGGAGAGATTTGTGAGGTTTGGGCTGCTGAATAGGTTGATGTCACTGTGGATCTTCTGAGTGTTAGTTCCACATCATACACTATCCTAAATTAAGAATCTTGTCCAAAGAATTCAGAGTTGAACTGATGAGGAAGTATTAGAAAGTCTGCAATAACAGGCCAGCCAAGGACGCGGTGCGGGATCGTCCTTACTGTTTGATAGCTAGCATGTTCACTACCGTGCTGCTGTATTATGCCAACTTACGCATTCCAGAAAAAAACATGGATGTGATTTAGGGAATACTGTCTGCCAGGGGAAGAAGGAAGTATGGGCAGAACAACTTGTTTTTTGGGAAGAAGAATTAACTGTATGGACATAAACCATTCCATGCTACTTGACCTTAAAGCTGGAGAACATATCCTGGAACTCCTGTTTAATCTACCTGTGTAAGAATAGCCTGATGTATCTGGAGAGTCAAAAGTTCCTAGAAGGTGATCATATTCAGTGGGATAAAGTGATGCAGGGTCTGTGGGAGAAGCAAACCATCCATAAATCAGATCACAGTTTGATGTCAAAGGTGGTAGCTGATTCTCAGCTAATATAGCTGATGTCATTGAAATGAAGAACTCACCCTTTTTATTGGAGACGAGGATTCGATCTGCAGTGTTTTTGTACTCTCCTTTTTGTCTTAGAGTTCATGCCCCAGGCTCCTTCTGCTAGCATTGCCATTAAAAACTATACATATTTGAAAAAGGTTCCTACAGACCTAACTCATCAGAACGTTTTGTCCCAGCTTCAATGAGAATGTTCATGGGAGTGAGAACTGGAGTGTTTGTGTGCTTTGAAACAGTTCTCTATCTCTACAATCTTGTTTTGTCAAACATTGTTTGATGAAGCTTGGAAGTTATTTTAGCCCACATTTATGGGAAAAAAAATTAAATGATGACTGACAGTTCCTTTTTGGATTTTATTTATATGAAAACTAAAACATGTTTGTGAAACTGAATCTTTTTATCCCTTTCTCTCTAATTTGCTATCTTTTGTTGTATCTGTGTATTTGTGTTCTTGATAACTTCTTTCTTAGAGTATTTTTGTAAGCTTTCAATTTTTATCTGTATTTTTAAGCCAAGAATTTATGTAAAAGCAAAACTGTTGTATAAAGGTCTGTTTTAAATAGATATTAGCAAAGTAATGAGTCAGGGAACAGTTACCTAATTAGCTAGAATCTTGTTATCTAACATGAGAAGAGATTCTCCATTGGGAAGATAATGGATTTTTTTACTCAGATAACACTTCAGATATAAATACTGAATCTGAATAATAATAAAAAAGAAATGTAATACATATTGCACGCGATGTTGTTTAGACTTTTAGGGCAGTGCTATATCTATTATATAACTCTAGGATACTCATATAAGAATTTGCCTGTTAAAAGCCATTTTAGTCAAGTTTATTCATATTTATATTCAAAAAAATGTCTAGACAGGATCCTGGGCAATGTACTTTGGGTGACGCTGCCTGAGAAGGAGATTGGACTATGTGATTGCTATAGGTCCCTTCCAACCACAACCGTTCTGTGATTCTATGAAAAGAATCTTTCATTTTGCATATTTTTACACTTTGCTGCCATTCCTTGTTTTACAGATTAATAGCACACCAGCAGTGCAACAACGGTTGCTCACGGAGTGCATAAAGCTGGGGATAAATCATAGGTTATTCACAGTAATTATCTGTTTAGTAGTAGACAAGATTAAGTCCACAACGGAAGATGGAAGAGTGGATCTTGGGAGATCACTTGATTCTTAAAGGATTTCTGATGTTGGCATTCATAGCAGTGATTCCACCCACTGTAAAAATACAAAGAACCGTCATAGTCAGAATCATTCAACTGAAGGCAAAAAAGCAGTATTTTTGCTTTTAATTTTCCTGAACAATTTATGGAAGATACGAATAACAACTGTTCATTAGGGGAAAGCAATTCTATTTTGAACTTGGAAGGTTCTTTCAATGACAGGAATATAGCTTATAATAAATATCTTTTGTAGCTAAATATTAAAATCCCATCTGGAGGAAATAAGATTTCCCTGCTACATTAAACAGTCTAATAGCTATTTTTTCTCTATTATTTAAAACTGAAGAATTAAAATCGTTAACTGGTACTACTGATCTAAAGCAGCAGTGTGCAACAGGAGGATGGTGTCTATCTCAGAACACCACACTAATGTGTGAGGGGAGGAAACCATGAGTTTTTTGAAAGGTGCTTAGTGGATGTGGGAAGCTGCCATGAAGTATCTCTGCCATAATAGAGCTGCCATAATTACACAGGTATGTTTCTGCCTCATAAAGAAGAAATCAGTAAGAAATCTATAGACAAGAGCTGAAAGACACATTTTCTTTTTTTTCTTTTTTTTTTTTTTTGCTGGACTTCTTTAGTGAAATTTCTTTAGTCTTTGTTAGCTATAATAAATAATTGAAAAATACATATACTGTTTTTCACAGTTAATTATCTCTTGTATATTTTAATATAAGTTTTTAATGTTTCATATTTTTCTTTCAGGTTGGTTGTTACTTGAAGACCCCTAAATACCCAATTTGGTTGGTATGCAGTGAAAGCCACTTCAGTGTGCTTTTTTGTTTGGAAAAGAATGTATTGGGTGACTGGAAAATGGAACAGAGATTTGATCTATATTATTATGATGGCTTGGCCAACCAAGAAGAAGAGATACGGTTAACAGTAGGTATGTACAGCACATTAGTTGTGCATTTTATTTTTGCTGGTGTCTAAAGCACCACAACCAAAAAAAAATGTGATAATACAAAACAGAACAAGTTTATGATGTCTCAGGTGTTAAAAGATTGTTGTGTCCTTGTTTCCCTCATTTCAGAAACTGATTTTGATAATTAATTTGAAATAACATTTCACACTTAAATTTTGAGAATAAGTTCTTAAAAGTGTTTAAAAGTAAGCATATACAGTCTTTACAGAGATTGCTAACTCTTCATGCTAGTAAAATGGGAGTGCCGGGGCCTTTAGCATACGTCAAGTTGTGGTTACTTTAATTTGAATCCATGGCATTTTATTGTAGTAATCACATTATTTATTATCTCAACAAATTAATCAAACTCCACAGTCTGTTGTTGTCAACTGTTTGACACATAGTCTATTCCAGATATGTAAAATGTAATAAAACAGATTATACAAAAACTCACTATACCTTTTCATGGAAACAATATATTATAATATAATGCAAATCAATTATAATCATCTCCCCCTCCCAATTACCTTATTTCATAGGCTCGTAATTTTTGAAACACATTATTTTAGCTAAACATTTTTACATGATTTATTTCTCAATTATACATTGTCAATGTAAGAAAAATAATCTCTTTGCTGATTTTATACTTTGGAGGTGACTGCATGGTCACTATTTTCTGATTCAAGAAGAACCCTAATTATTCATTCTGACTGTAAAAAGAGGGATATTTTTGGAGGTAAGGAAATTTTTTTTAAGTAACATAGGTAATACAATTCAGCATAGGGCTAATGAGAGACATTGGGACATGCTTGTTCTATTTTGTTCTTTGCTGTCCTGAACAGGATTTCTCATCTATATTTTCTTCATTAATAAGTCAGGAACATTTCCAAAATTCAAATATACCAAGAAGTCTGAGATCTCAGGCTAAGAATGTGATTAGAGCTTGTATATATTATTTCTTTATGATTCAACCTGCTGTAGCATTTATTTCCCCTCAAGAATTAAACTTGCATTGAAAGGTAGACTTTTTTGTTGTTGTTGTTTTATAGCCTCTTCCAGGGATGTGTCCTAGTAAATCTTCTGTTATCTGTGAAATTCTGCAAAGGGCTGTAAAATCCAAATAGTTTTGTCATTCCAGGCAAAACCTTTCCTAGTTCTGACTGCATACTAATCCTTTGTTACGTCTGGAGAAAAACTGAAATTCCTTTACCTCTTAATGGTTACATTGATGATAAACCATACAGCACAGTACCAGGTGGAAATACTACGAGGCTAAGAATTACTGGTATTTCCATATTGGAAATACCAATAAGCTATTATGATTAGGCAGCCTGATACAGAAATACTAGGTGAGGTCCTGGGTACTGCACAGATACTTCTCCACTAGATTAGCACAGTTGTTTGCTTTTAACTAGTGTATGCAAGAAGGGGAATTCCTTAAAATAGAAATTTTTATTAGGAAGGATACAATCAACCTCACTTTGCAGGAAATCTCAAAGAAATTTCGCTGGGCAATTACACAGTGTAGCGTCAGTGCTCCTGGCTTCACATAGTGGTGTAAAGCACATTTAACTCAGTTTATCAATATCTTGCCTTCCTGCTTAAGATATAACTTTCAGTGATACTTTTTCATATTCCTTACTATGAAATGTCTCCATTCAACATATCTGCTTGGAAGGACTCCAGTTTAAAATTCACAATTTACCTCTAAAAACTGCTATAAACTCTTCAATGTTAGGATGGAATAAGCCCTTTAACATTTTCAAAGTTTCAGCTTACCCCTAAGTTCCTGAGTTTCTGGAAGAAAACTGCCCTTACTTTATAAACTCTTAAACTGTATCTATATCTTTCATTACTGCAGACCTAAAATCATTCAGGGATTTCTACAGGGGTGTTTATACTGACCAGATCAGCAGGCAAGGGAGAGTCACGTCATCTCTTTGAGATAAGGAAACCAGATATATCTGAGACTGACATAACTACTATCTGGTGGCACTGCTAGTTTTTACCTTTCTGGCTTCCAAAAGGGCTGATCAGCCATTTAGGGAAGAGCCACTAATGTCCCTCTGAACACAGGGCATGACAAGACCTTGCCCCAGAGTTTTTTTCTCTGTGTGTGTATGTTATATGTATATATAGAATCATAGAATCATAGAATGCCTAAGGTTGGAAGGGACCTCTAGAGGTCATCTAGTCCAACCTCCCTGCACACGCAGGGCCACCTAGAGCACGTGGCACAGGGCTGCATCCAAGCGGGTCTTGAAGATCTCCAGAGAAGGAGGCTCCACAACCTCTCTGGGCAGCCTGTTCCAGGGCTCTGTCACCCTCACTGTCAAGAAGTTCTTCCTTAAGTTCCTGTGGAACTTTTGGTGCTTCAGTTTGTGGCCATTTCCTCTTGCTCTGTCAGTGGCCACTACTGAAAAGAGGCCAGCCCCATCCTCCTCACTGCCTCCCTTGAGGCACTTATAGACACTGATCAGGTCCCCTCTCAGCCTTCTCTTCTCCAGGCTGAACAGGCCCAGCTCCCTCATAGGGCGGATGTTCCAGGCCCCTGATCATCCTCGTGGCCCTGCACTGGACTCTCTCCAGCAGCTCCACATCCTTCTTGTACTGGGGGGCCCAGAACTGGACACATATATATAAATATAGATATGGCAGAATAGTAAACATCACAAACTCTTTCACACATGCCCTGATACGGCAAGTACCTTTTCACTTACAGCAGTGATTTTCAGGATATTAAGGAAATGGAGGTAAGGTACCCCCTGCGTGTCTATGATCACAGACCAGACCAGACACATGGTGCAATGAGATCAGCTGCAGCTGTTGATGTAGAAACAGTCACTCCCATCCTGTCTAGGTCAGTCTCACTGAACTGGGTCCGTATCCTATACTTGTTCAGCATCATTTGTAGTTAACAGCCTGCCCACTGGTTGGATGATGGATAGAAAAATAATACAAAAGAAGCCAAAGAAGCCTCTTCTGCTGCAGCCTGAAATATTTTACTCCAAAACAGGAAACAGCTGAGCAGACTGACATTCAAGCTAGTCTCAGGATGTTTTCTCCCTAGGAAGTTCAGCAACTACTTTCACTGTTGATAGATCCAATTTCTGAAACACTGACCTCTCTGTTTTCCCCGGAACAATGCAATTGCCTCCTGTCCCAAAGTAATGCTCAGAGTGTGTGCTAGCTCTTTTATATCCAAAATGACATTTCTGGTCCGTGAACTGCTCTCCTAAAAGTCAAAGACCATCTTCCCTTCCAGGGAAAGGGATCTTGAGGGATCCAGTTTGGACTGGACTTGGGGTTTTCTATTTAAGCCCAGAACTACAGCTGTCCTTAGCATGTAAATAAGAAAACTTCATTTTTAGTAATTATCATATCAGCTGCAAAAAAAAAAATAAAATAAAACTCCTTTTGGTCTATGTTTTCCTTGAGACCATGTTTCTATTAGTAAAATGACCTGGGTCAGGACATCAGTTGGAACACTGTCCCTCAGACACATCCTTAGCGTTAGTCAGCACATTTCAGTCAATATTTTGGGCACAAAACAACCAACTGTCCCGAATAACTTCTGAGCACAATCTAGGGCTCATTCACGATAAAAAGTTTGCACCCTCTCTCAGGTTTTGGGCTGTCTTCATAAAAACAGGTTGTAGACCATGAGCTAAGAAGATGCAAGAGCTGACTAGAGCAGTGAGTGACATGACCTGCACATTGACCACTCAGGTGGCTGTCTAAGGTCCACTGTAAAGTCCATGCTGCTTAAAACAAGATATGTATCTACTCCTGGCCCTGTCCAGATGATGTGAATGAGAGTGTGGGCATTCAAATGCCAGGAGTGCTGGCCTTGCAGAGCGTTTCCATCTGAAGTGGGAATTCCTTTCTGTGGGCTAAGGGCTTTGCAGTGTGGGCAGTAGTAACTCTTGGTCTAATCTATTACTTCCATGGTTGGGGTTGCTACTACAGAATAGAGATGAGTAAAAGTATACCCCAGACACTAATCGTATCTATTATGTCTCCACAGACACAACTCAGATGTGCACTGAAGCTAAAGACAACGATCTTACTCCTCCACTTGAGCACTGTATTAGAACAAAGTAAGTGAAAGTTAAAATTTTTAGAACAGATATTTTTAGTTATTGATAAACCCAAAGTATATAAAGTTGGACTGTGGTAAAAGGTAAATATTGCATCAGGTAATCTTGTGAAATTAGTGGTTAGTAATTAGAATAGTGGACTAGGCTGTGATACTATGCATTACACATTTTCTTTTATTATTGCAATTAACAATAAACTCACTAAGATATTTGAATCACTTCTAGGGGCACCTTCATTATGTCACTAAAGCTGATTGATTAAGTTAAATTCAGTTTGAGAACTCAATTCCATTTCAACAGGTCAGAATATGGAGACCCAACAGTGATTGGTTTCTGTTGTAGGGGTATAATGAGAAAAAGAGAAAAAAATTGCCATCTTTATCAGTCTTTGCTAAAAGAATTGCACTGAGGAATGTGGGGTGTGAAGCCTCACACTCAGTTTGCTCAAACTTCGCATGTGTCTACGAGCAGCAAAAAGCTTCCCAGGATCACAAACCACATATTTTAAGTGTTCTCTTAGGCCATCATTAGTAGTTTTAAGGTCATATTCTCTCCTTAAATACTAGGCCAGTTTCTCTGATGTTAAGAGTTTCGTGACTATTTTGATGTCTATATGATATTAAATGATGGACTCCTAAGAAATGTATCTAAGATATGCTGAAGTTACTGGGAACATTTTTCAGTTGTTGTAGTGAGAAATGAAGGAAGTGCAATGGGGAAATTTTGCTGGATTAAAAAATCAACTTTATATCAACTCCAGCAGCAGGACATTGAAAGATGGTATCTGCATATCTTTGGAGCAAGAAGTAAAAGCCTTATTGTCAAAGTCCGTAACATTTGTTAAATTGTCAAGCCAAGCAGCTTCAGATTTCTCTTTTCATTTCCCTCATCTCCATGCCACATTTTTCCTGTTATAAAAAAAAGTAATAAAAAAAAAGAAACAACAAATGAAGGTACGGGCTGCCAAACACGATGTTCATGCAGGGCTACCATTCATGCCCTGTGGGGCATCCTATGACATGACAACAGTAATACTAGTCCAGGTTCCCTGCACATATATATTGTATTGGTTCCTTTGTTCCAGTGAAACATAAGCTATGACTATTTACAGATTAAGGGAGATAATATCTATATATCTATAGTCTCAGAAACCCCACAAAATGAGGGGTAATGCATGCAATCTAAAGTTAGTATTGGAATGGCTTCCATTCCTGGCATTGCATCAAAGCTGAGTACAGTTTTCGTAGTGGTGCTGCGTGTTAATTTTCAATTCTCCACTTTAATCTTTTACAGAAATAATTACCAGCAAATTCCAGTGTCAATTTATTTTGTTTGTACCCTTCTTGGAACTATCCAATTTACCCTGATCAGCCTGGCTTCTTGTCTGGGTCTCTCAATGTTCTCTATTTTCTTTAAGCACATTTATTTGATTATGGCTTTCCTGATAAAAATTTCCTGTATTACATTTTTCCCTTTTTTTTTTTTTTTTTTGAATATTTTCTTTTAGCTATGAGACAATATATACAGAAAGGAAACCAAATTAAATAACCTGATAACAAATTGGAAGGTACAAAAGTAATTTTTCATATTATATGACCATGGAAAATACTCTAATTTTTAGTAAAACAAACAATCCAAAAGCAGCCTTTTGACCAAGCATTCAAAATGAAATTCCTTTATCGGCCTTTCTTACCAACAAATGCAGGATTATTTCTCAGGCTCTGGGCAGAATTTCACAGTTTGAACTATCGGAACTGAGAAGTTTAACTGTAGCTACTGTAGCTTTCAAATTTTGATCAAGATTTTTCCTTTTTTTTCCCCACATTGCTGAGTTCTATTTTAATCCATGAAAAGCCTTACCCATTGTTTACCTTAATACCTGAACACCGTCCCAGAGTACATTGCCTAACATCTGCCCGTTGTTTGTTTTATCCTCTTCCAAAGGGAGAGCTGCATATGTAAGAGAATGTTCTATATTTAGGCTTTTTTTTCATCATTATTATTATTATTAAAGGAGAAGAGTTGTTTTGCTTCTGCAGGCAGGTGAAGGTCATGCTTTTAGTCCGTATACTGCAAAATATCAAATGAGAGAAATTTGAGTTTTAAAAAAACTAACCCTACGGTGAGCTAAAGCATCTAGTCAGCAGCACATATTGCTTGAATCTGCAGGCAACCCAAGAGTCAGTGCAAACACATGTCCTTTTACTACACACATGTCCTTTTATTACGGCTTTCAACTCTAGACATTTGTGGATGTAGTCTGATTCTGACCAAAAGATGTCTGGAATGCACTTTCCTGGCTTGTTTAGGAGATGCTATGCAGGCTTCTTTATTTCATTCTTCCTTGAAGAATACTCTTATATCACAGTCACAGTCCTTAGCCACTGTCTCCACTGGCGGAAATAACATCTGTTAGTCTTGCCTGAGGGGAAGAAAACTTTGATCTGAGGGTATAATATGAATTCAGCAATGTAATTTATTAACCCATTAGCGTCAGCTTTCCCCTCTGGTAGCAAGGCTTTGTGATATCTAGTGCTTCTGTTTTCTTTTGAAGTGAGATAAATGGAGATTTGGAGGATCAGAGGAGAGGAGAGTGTGAGCAATTAAGCCTGAGTTATTGCTATGCTCTGCAACAATATCAAGTGATTACTACATGAAATACTCTCTGAATGTTGTTCCAGACTGAGCATTCTTCAGGACCTGAACCAGTTCCTCTTAGGTTCAATAGAAATATTCCCAGTAAATTCCATGACCTGTGGATGTGGCTATAATTGAACCAGATGAGGCAAATATTGTTCTTTTTATTGCCAATCTGATAAATTCTAGTTGAATTAGCAGCAAGGATTTGTGTTCCATTTGAATTGCACTGCACTAAGGCTGCATGACAAAATGATCAAAATGCCTTATCCAGACCGTTTTGTTCCTGTCCATACTGAAAACCCTTGTTGAACACTTGTGAGTGAAGTTTCTGACTTCTTAGCCCTCTCAAAGCTTTAATCATGCTGGTGAGATAGAAGATGGTGCCTTGAGATACACAAAGATAAAGGATGGTCTGATTGCCTGAGCAGAAAAATCCAAAGGAGACAGTGTGTGGAGTCTGTGCTTCCCACTTGCATTTGAGTCTTCTGTAGACAAAGAGATATTCTGAACCTCTGGCAATGGTAACTTTCAGCACTCGAAAATACCAGACTAAGTGGACTGTGCCCAGCTCACATTTTTCTGTGCCCGTGGCATTTTCTGGTTTAAGCTCAAGAAGTTCAGGGATCAACTCTGTGTATTCCTACTAAGCCCAAGGATGAAGACAGTCTCTCTACATTTGTTTTCATGTGCTCAGGCTAAAGTGGAAAGAATATTCTGCAGAAAAAAATAAGTAAAACATTTCATAAGAGCTCAAATTTTTTCTATCAGTTTACTTGCAGTTTTGCTGTGACTGGTTGTAGACTGAAAAAAGATCGCTTGGGTGGTCACTGCCGTTAAGACCTTGAGTTGAATACTGTGTGGATTCAGCTTCTGGTTTTGTTTTTCACTTAATCAACCTGCTCAAGAAAAGGCCTGAGCTGTCATACTGCCGCTGACACATCCTTTCCTTGGTGACAGAAAGTATGTGGCTCGCACCCTGGCAACTCACTGTTGTCCCCACCCCCTCACTAATGTCTTACTACTCTGCTCCTAAGCTCTGAGACAGATTTTTAGAACAAATCTAAATGGATAACACTGGGAATGCTGTCGAGTTTAATTCTGAATAGGTCTGAAATATGAACTTGCAAAAACAAGAAATACCATGGACCATGGTGCCATTTGTGTAATGAATCCATTGCTTTGCAGTGGATTGACTCCCTTTGATTCAGCAAGGTCATTAGAGAGACCCATCATGGCTTAATTGAATCTTGAATCACTTTGTCATTTTCCACCATGCCTTGAAGACACATTTGGTGACAAATGCCGGATAGATACTTTCGTTGCCCTAACAGTGTTGGTCACATTCCAGCTGAGTGGTAGCAGCTGATAGAGAGCCAATAATAATAAATAAATAGATAGATAGATTGAAGGTTTTTATGGATGAAGATGGACTTATTTGGAAATATTGTCCTTGATATACATCTTCAGTGTTATTCTGAAGATAGGATAACAGTAGAGAAAAAGTAAAACGAAACCATAGAAAAAGCAAAAGCAGGTCATTGGAGTCTGCCATTGAAGATCTGAAAGGAACCAAAGACAGGAACAAGGGCTGCTGCTAAATGAAGTCATCTGGTCTCAGAGTTACACAGCTCCTACTCAGAGACCTGACCTTATAGGAATTTGCAAATTGTCTAATAACAGCTAAGAGATCAAGCACTGTGGTTATGTAGGGCTAATCCCCATAACTGCCTTGGCGATTCCCTACAGTCATAGTAAAGCCAAGGTATCTGTTGTGATTCAGCTGATGTTGGGGACTCACTATTGCTTAGAAAAGACTAGAATAACTGTAAGGAGACTGAACTCCTAGTTTGGGCACTAAAAATAATGGATGCAAGTACATCATTTCCCTTTCTTTCCCTTGGAGAAGATGTAAGTAATTGCTCTAAGTGAGTCCATCCAAAACTTTGTAGTAGTTTGTTTGAGGGATGTTGGGTTACCACTCCAATAATGTGATTAACTGACGGATGTAAAAAGATTGCTTTTTTTTTCTAGGTGGCACGGAGCTGTTATCGACTGGAACGGCACAGAACCAATCTTGTGACTGACCTGGCCTGCACTTTATTTGCAAAGAGAAAAAGGAAATGACTGAATTAGCACATTCGTATTCCCACCAATGCAGGAAATAGGACAAGAGTTATGAAGCTGCCGATGAGGAAGAATGACATGGTTGTGCGCAGGCTGAAAGAGTTTCACCTCATACTTCAGATACTTTGCTTATAATATAAACAGAATTTACATAAACTTTTGGTCACTGCCTTTATCATAGAGTTTCTGAGAGCAGATTGAGCTTCTACTGCCAAATCAAGCTTTCAGATGAAGCATAAAGTTGTCAGCATCCCCTTGAGGTCTGTTTCTGGATTCACTCCGTATCCTGCAATTGTTCCCAAAAGTCTGATCAAAGGAGCTGCACTGAGATTTCCTTCACTTTCCTTGCCTTCTCAGTCCTGTCTAGTTCTTCACCCGCTCTTCATCAGAATAAATACAAAATGGCATTCAAGAAATATATATTCACTTCTTGCCCTGATATTGATAACTCTAGTTTTGCACTGAAAGTGTTGGTAGCCATATAGACTTTTCAGCTATAGCCTGACCTACGCAAAATTCTTGCAATCTCATAAAATATGCAGTGAGGCTTGTGGTTTTGCGTTATCAGAATAATAGTAAAAATCTGTTCCTTATGCTGGGTGCAACTGTGCAATGTGCTATGGTGCCTCACACAGATGTAGCGTATTTTTCTTTCTGGATGAGAGAAAGTACTACCAGTGTCTTTACTTTTGTTTCAGTGTAACATTAGGTTTTATTTATACCAAAGTGCTGGCTAAGATCAGTGGTGATTTGCTTCTCCACAATCACAAGAAAACACAAAAGCTTTAGATTTGACATTTAAAGGGTGATATCTATCTGTGATAGATACTATTCTTCATGGTTTGACAGAATGCATGTATGAAAACCATGTAATGTGAAGAAATATCCAGAGGTACGAAGACAACATGTTGTGTTCTGAAATATATTCTTTAAGTGACACATTTTGGCAACACTGTCAAAATGGGAATGGTTTAATCAGCTGAAGATTGGAAAATTTTTTTGAAAAAAAATGATTTGCTACTGAAAAGGTTGCAAATGGCGTGCCTATAAGTTATTCCTTTGCCTTGAGAGTGAATATCTTATGAAAGTTTCATAAAGGACTTTTGATTTTTATCATCCATTCCTGACTATATTACAGGTATATTATATGGCCTTTGGTAAATCCCTTTATCTACGTAAGTTTAAGGGCACGTTTGCATCATGGGCTTAAGACTGCCTTTTTAAATCAGATTCACTCATTGTATAAACTGCAGACACCATAGTTCCCCGCTAAGAGATTGCATCTGGGATCAGGTAATTTAGTGTAGCTGATGTTCAGAGTTTCTGGGAGTGGGAGATCATAAACATTGAAAAATCACAGATCCAAAGGTCTTACGTATCTTGAAAAATCACAGATAAGGATGGCTGAATATGGTGTCTTTCAATCTACCAGCTTATGGTAAACCTTTGCTCCTTTTAAATTTTCTGTGAACTGATTTTCCCACCTATCTCACAGATATATTAAAAAAAAAAAAAAGTATGTAGAATGGAATTGTCCCTGGATAGAAAATAGTATGATGATAGAAATATGATGGAAACTTTTAGGATCATGTGTAACACAAAAATTCCTTCCTATGCTTTATAATCTAGTGAACCATGCCATTTACTTTAAAATAGGGCTTTTAAGTATGCCAGTGTGGAGATAAACTTCCACTCCCTGCAAAGATAAGCAGGGAGCTGCCTTGTTTCTTTGGAGTAAAATGTGAATGTCTACAGGGCAGATGGGTTCAGATGAACTGTTTCTCTGGACTTCTTTTATAGCTGGGAAGGAGAAACAGGCCACATTATGGTGCAAGTCATCAAAGCTTGTTTCCATTGACCTTAGGGTGAGAAGAGTTGTACCAGACTGTAGGGTTGTATGCTGAGCATGTCTCTGCTAAGTATAAAGGCAGCCCGAGGTGTTTGCTTCACGTGAATTTCATTCATGAAGACAGGAGGGTTTTTCAAGGTTTTGGAAAGAGGCGAAAATTAGTGAACAAACTATATTTTATGGGTAGTCTCGGAGGACAAGTAGAAAGGAGAGCAGCTCCTGAGCTCTGAGCCTCTTTCTGAAATGAGCTGCAAAGAGTCTCCTTCATCACGTCTTTTTTTTGCTGGAACATAAATCTCTGTTAGCATAGAATTCCAGATAGCCGGATATTTCTTATCCATTATCTGAAATTATGTCCATATTTATTTGTTCTGAAAAGTCTACTGTCTATAAGTCATCTTTTTAAACTGAACATCTTCCAGATTGAGCAATGACTTCAGTCACGAAGGTAGATGTAGATTTACATAGAGCACATCACCAAACCACCTCATGTGCAGGGTGACTCTCACGACCAAGCTGGAGCATGGAGAAGCTCAGTGTTAATAAGCCCTTTCCAGTACTATAAGGAGGAAGTGGGGTAATGAAACATTCATTTAGATCTAATTCCTTTGAAAAAAAAAATAAATAAAAAATATAATTCCCTTTGTCTGTATCTGCATGAAGCAAAATATCAGGACATTTTTATTTCATGTAAAATACAAGTAGTTAATTACCTTCACAGACCTTTTCTGAACCAGAGAGGGCCACAGTATGTTACATGGCATGTAAGAACCTTTACAGGGGTCTGTGCAGAATCACATCCTGTTCCAGCAGCTTGCATCTAGTTGTTTTTAATTATGTTTTCCTTTTCATTGTTTCCTATTTTCTTTTTCACAAATTGACGAACGTGACTTCCTGAAGTGAACAAAGCAGCAACTGTTTGGTGATTATGCATTAAAAGACACTGGGTAACATTTGGTACTCGGGCTCTATATATGGCTTGATTTCATTCTCTTTCCTTCTGCAGTACAATAAATATCCCTGCTGCTGAAAATTGACCCCTTAGCTGACAATAAACACAGCATATTGTATATACTGATGAATAGTTAAGCAAACATGGTATTATGGTAAGGTGTCGTATATGTCACCTTTGTGGAAAATGTATATTTAACTTTGCCCTGTACAGAATGTCCTGTATAAATAAAACATTCAAAACAATGGTAATAGTAACATCACAGATTCCTCCTCATTTTTTTTAATAATTCATTTGCTAGTGAAATTAAATCAGAGATATTGGATTGTGAATGTTTCATGGGCCTCCCCAGCTCAGTGGAGTAATGATGAAAAGTTAAGAGCAACCATAGCTCAGTGCTGTAGGTGGCTGAGACACGGTGGAAAGACCACACTGAGTTTGGTGATACTACACCTAGGCAGATACACAGGATTATGCCAAGTGGTCTGAAGCTAGCTTCAAATGAAAGCTACTATTTGGCCCCATGTAGACATGATCACCATGTTATGTTTGAAACTCACCCAGTGGAATGAACACTGCAAAGATACTATCCTTGGTAGCTCGGTGAGAGATGAGCTGCATCATCCTGGTCAAAATCAAGGGAGAGATTACAGAGCTTTATTTGGGAGTCTGTGCAGAGCGGGTATGTCCACATACTGAGTACGTTTCTTATCCCTCTATAGGTCTACTCTGCAGTAGAAAAAAATGCTTTAATATTATTTTAGCAAGACCCGCTTGCGATAGTTTATTACTGTGAAGTAAATTCAGACTTAATTGGATGACCATGCTACTAAAATACAAAAACTGTGTTGCTCTCTTTTTTCTACTGGTTAACTCAAGTGTAGGGTTAGCATGTTTGGCAGACCTAGCATGCTAGTATTTTTTTTTCTGCATATCTTCCCATATTGTAATGTGTCAGCTACTTGCATGGATTTTCTTATCCCAGGGTAAGTTTGCTAAGGAAGAAACTGCCTTTAATTGCCTCCCTTTTACCAGACCCAGTTGCAGTGGATCAGGTGTATTTCAGATGTGTTGCAGTAATTTGTTTCTGCAGAACATGCTTGTAGAAAACCGAAATTGTAATGTTTTGCATTATTTTGGTTTTCTGTTGATCAGTATGATTTAGCTGGAAACACAAAGGTTTAGCCCTGGAAATAAAATGATTGCTCTGACATGTCTGTGTGACCCAGGGCCTAAACTGGCACATAACCTAAGGAAAACTCATCCCATTAAGAACACTTTGTATATATTAGCTCTCTTCATCTATTTGTTTTCACTGGCTCAAAGCTCATAAATCCAACATTACCTCTGAAATAAGGAAGCAGTTTCTCCTTAGCAGCTTTGTTTATAAAACTAGAAAAGGAAAAAGTACACTTTGAATCACATATTTTATTTGTCATTTCAGCCAGGGTGGGTTAGGACTGTTGTTAGAATGGAAAGCAACCTGTTTTTGTGATGTCCTATACTAACAAAAGTTTTTGACAATATCAAATTGGAAACAGGCATTGATTTAAAGGAAAAATAAACTCTCAGGTATATTTTTTTCTTAAATAAATATTTATTGACAGTCCAAATTTTCAGTTTTTATTTCCTTTACCATTTGCTTGAAGGAGTTGCACTAGATTACGGCAGTTGGTGCATGATGCAAGTTGTGCTTACAGGCAGAATTCTTCACTGTGCAAAAGAACAGATAATACTGAGACCTCTGCTGTGCCCTCAGGCTAGACTAATTTTTACTTGAGCTTTGGCTTTTAGCATCAAGGTGAAATTGGGTCAGTGTGTGGTTTCCTGGGTAGTGTATACAGCATACGCTATTAAGGACACATTACGTAGCAGATTCTAGATCAGGAGCAGTTAAGACGTTTCACACAGATGTATGGATGTAGATGCTTGGATTTTTAAGGTCTGTTTGAGAAACCTTAGATTATTTATGATGGTGCTGTCCTGAAATAGCCACAGGTTGGTATGAGGCACTGTAATGCAGAGACTAGATCCAGATTATAAGTGATGGTAAATATGGAAGCAGCATAATCATAGAATTGTTAAGGTTGGAAGGGACCTCTAGAGATCATCTAGTCCAGCTCCCTGCATGTGACATTAAAATTGTTCCAAATCCAAGTTAATAAGCATCATTCTGTAATCAAGGCTAATTGTTTCATGTGCAAAACCGATTTAATTTTCACAGCAGGCTCATGCATTGCCTGCTGGGAGATGTTTGTAACGTGTTCCGACTGCTTGCCTTATCCATGCTAATAAATGAATTGGAAAGTGGAAATAAGAAAGGTCCTCAAAATGAAGCATCTTTCTAGTCTGAAACGGGGCATCCCAAGCAGGAAGCTGCCAACGATGCGATGTGTTTTTGGCAATGTTGCCTGTGTCACTTTACTGATTCTACTCAGGCAGCTTCTATCATTAGGGGGTTTAATCTAATCTATGAATTACAAGTAAGATCCATCTAATCTAGTTAGAGATGTCTAGGGGATAGGTTCCTTCATGTAAACTAGCAATCGAGGACTTCCTTTAGAACCACTGGTTGAGAAATAGGCGCTGTATGGGCATGAGTCTGACCTGTTTTAGGTGCCTACTGTAAGATGAAATGAATAACACGTTTCAGTTTCCTGTCTGCTACTGACTGGATCTCCACTGATAGTTAGAGGGAGGCTAGAATAAATGAATCCCAAGCAGAAAGGAGGAAAGGTGTGTTTATAGACCCATGTAATCAAAAGAACAAGTGAATGAGATGGTGGACTACAGATTCTTCTTGACTGCTCCACCACTCTTACCTGTCTTCCACTTCCCAGCTTTCAGTTATGAGCTAGAGAAACTTCTTTTGGGGAAATAAACAACTGGATTTAGCAGCAGGAACTTGCCAGCCTTTGGAGAAGGAGCTGCTGATAAAAAAATAGATTGCTCAAAAGGGAACTCAGGAGACATATCAAAGTTGAGACCTGGAAGGTGTCTGAGGTATGAGATTTTGTAAGCAGAGTTTTCTTGTATAAATGTTCTAGGACTAGTCACAATCCTAAATCCTGATAAAACACCCAAGATACCAATACCTTATGCGAGTGTTCTGTTTATTTTCTTATCACTATCTTATCATTTGGCAAGGACTTCCAAATTAATCTGAAAAATATTCTGGGCATTTGTAAAAATACTCTATGCACTGGAATTCAGCAAATATTTATTCATTGACAAAACACTAGTAAAGAATGTGTAACCAATTTAAAAAAAATAACTCCTCTGTGTACAGTATAGAAAGAATATAAGGTTAAAAGTTACAATCTGCAAACATACCTTTTGCTGAGATGTACTTGGTTTACTAAGTGTTATGGATATGAGCCAAGGTCTCCAGACCTTGAATTCTGTTATATTATTGCAGGGATCATGGAAAAATATAGCTTCTGGCTAAGGAAAGGGAGTGGTTCACAGTCTTTACAGGGGCAACAAGACAGGCTTCTGTAAGCACATGAGCAGCAAAAGAATGGCTAGCAAAACCATGGTCCCGCTCCTAAATGGAACAGAGGCTTTGGTGACAAAAGAACAAAATCATAGAAGTACCAGATGTCTTCCTCATGTCAGTCTTTATTGGTAGGACTGGGCTTCAGGAATCTCATCCCTCTGAGACCAGTCACTATGGTCTCCTCGAGGGTCAATACTGAGGCCAATATTATTTTTCTTCATTAGTAACCTGCACCAGAGGACAGAAAACGCCCTCAACAAGTCTACAGATGGCCCAAAACTGTGGGGAGTGTTTGATGCATCAGATGTTTGTGCTGCTTTTCAGAGGGGGCCTCAACAGACTGGAGAATTGGACATACAAGAACCTCATAAAGTTCAGTGTAGGCAACTGCCAGGTCCTGCACCCAGGGAGGAATACCTGTTTGCAGCAGCACAGTCTGGGGGAAGACCAGGTGGGGAGCAGCTTTAGAAACTTTTCAGGAAAGCAGATGATGTCCTGCAGGACAAGTTGACCATGAGCCAGTGATATGTCCTTGTGGTAGGATCAGTGGCATCCTGGAAGATTAGGAATTAGGAAGATTGGCATTAGGAAGAACATTGCCATCAGGCAGAGGGAGGTGATCCTGCTTCTCTACTCCAAATGAGGCCAGTGCTGTATCTGGAGCTTGGACTCCCCAGTACAAGAAAGACATGGATTTATTGGAGCGAGTGCAGCAAAGGGAGACAGATGATGCCTGGAGCATCTGTCACATGAGAAGAAGTAGAGAGAGCTGAGACTGTGCAGCCTGGACGAGAAAAGCCTCAGAGGGATCTTATTCACATGTGTAAATAGTTAACGGCAGACACTAAGGAGAATAAAACCAGAGTTTCCCAGTGGAGCCAGTGCCAGGACAAAAGGCAATGGGCACAAACAGGAAATCTTGTATGGACATAATAAAACACCTTGTTCTTGTAAGGGTGGTTGAGCAGTGGAACAGGTTGCTCAGAGAGGTATGACTTTCCCAGCCTTGGAGATATTGAAATCCCTCCTGGACCACCTCCTGGGCAACCTTCTGCAGCTGACCTTGCTTGAGCAAGGAAGGAGTTTGGAACAGGTGATCTCCAGGGTCCCTCCCAATCCCAACTAATCTGTGAGTCTGTGCTGATGTCTGCCACAACTGCCCTGAGAATATTCAGACTTCTGCACATTATTCTCAAAGAGAAGATAAAAGCCCAACTGGAGAGCACATAATTACTGAGTATCCAGGCGTGCAGCTATGCAGATGATGTAGTTCGTATTAGTAAACACTTGACAGAGAAGAAATCATAAACATCAAAGAAAAGCCATCACAGGTGGGGGTGGAAGGTTCAGCAGTAAATCAGCCTTATAAACCCAAGCAGAAAGAAAATAACAAGCTTAATTACTGGACAAGGAAGAAGTTACACATCATTTTACTTTAGATCTGGAGAACATCAGGAATCACTGATATTATGTTACTTGGATTTTTCTTTTTTGAGATGCACAGTTTAGGCTTCCCTTACTTTATTGACCATTACGTTCAGGAGAAAATAAAATGTATTAAGAGCCAAACTCTCACCAAGTACAAACCAACTAAATACTGTCCTCACTCTGTTTAGTATTTCTATTTATCTTACAGGGAAGGTAAGTCTTGCATGCAATTACATTTTGGCTCAGAAAAATATTCATGATTTGGATCTTTACATATAATTGCTATGATACATCTCACTATTTATACTTTGGCTGTATTTCTTTGTTGGATGATATGATTTTAAATCTGTTGTCATATATTGTGTGTGTATGGTTAATAGAATTAACCACCAAAGGGCAAAATATAACAATAGCAAACAAAGAATTGTAAATGTCACTTGTAGCTAATGTGAGAAATGAGTAATAGTGTTTCATGGAGTGTGAAGACAGCTGTTCTTTTATGAGCACTTCAATATAAAACAGTTTTATTGTGATTGACATCCTTCTCTCTGAGTCAGTGCTAAATTCCTATCAAGCACAGTATCCTTCCTCAGTCAGTTCTGAAGAAAACAATCTTATTTTATTAAAATTATAATTCCAGTTTGCAAATGAGTAAAGTGAAAAACACACACTGGAGCCTGCCATGCATTTGTTTGTATTATTTCTCAGGAGTTTCCTTTGGCAGTAGCAGGTCAGCATGGTTGGTGAAAACTAGGCTGCTTTTTTTTATGATATAAAATACAGCTATGGATACCCAGCTCTTTAGTTATATAAGAGAGAATATAGGTGTATAATGACTGGGTGCCATTTACTGTGAGAGAGATACTGGTGTGTAAGCAGCAGAGGGCACAGGAAAAGGAATTAAAATGCTAAAAGCACATTCTTAATTCTGGGTGCAGTTTATTACGTTTTGTAGGACAATTCTAAAGCCTGCACTTTTTAACTTTTTAATTTTTATTTTTTAGCAAAGCAGTGACCGTGTTATGAGCTATTATATCTTCTTACACTGAAGGAGTCCAGACTTAAATTCTTCTAACAACTAATACTCTCAAAATACTCATTGGGACTGCGTTTCATCCTTTGACTTTCCTCAACTATTAAAAGTAATGAATTGCACACCATAATTTTCAATACTAATACAGTAATAATTTTTTAGTTTGCCCATGCTGGGTTTGTCCTGTTTACATATTCTGTTCTCACTATAGCAGCAATTTGGGGAGCCTGTTTCTTTTATGTACTTGAGAGCAAAATGGCAGTAGAGTTTGAGACGGGAAGGGTGATTTATGAAGGTTTGAGGAGGCAGGTAACTTTTGCTTAAGGGAAAAATAATGACGTCCTCTGCTTAAAAGTGTTATGAAGTCCATCCAGCCCATACAAAAGCAAAGTCATGTGGGGAATATATGTTATTTGCAATCGTTCTCAAAAACGTTTCCTACAGAACAACCATTGCAAGTCATTGTAAATCTCCTGGGAACAAGAGTCAAAAACATCAGCAGTTAATTACTAGAGCTTCCTAAATCAACCTTCTTTGGCATGACATGAAGTGAATGAAAGCAATAAAAGCAAGGAAGTGCATTGTGCTTTGTCCTGTCCAACTCCTGTTCGGACAGGCGTAGGTCATAAGCACAAATGTAACCAGCCATGAATTGTTTTTTATTTTAATTCATGGCCTTGAGTTAAATTAAATGAACACGCTGAAAATGCCAAGGTAAAATGTAGGGCCAGGTCTTTGGACTGCATAAGTCCTCTGACCTCAACTAAGATATACCATTTACACACCTCTAGAGTTTAGCCCATGCCCGAGATCAGAGTTTAAATTATCTAGCTAAATTATCTAATTGCTCCCTGATACCTTGACCTCCAGAAATTCATGGTAAAAAATATACCTTTGCCTGGCTGGCAAAATGAAGATAGATTGAATAATTGATTCTTGTTAGGGACTGAAAAGTGTTAGCTCTGGGGTATGTATGGGTTCTTACTAAATTTTATGACTCAAGACGCTAGGAAGTGAAGCTTTTTCTTTGCCTTGCTCTCTGGTTGCAGTCATTTCTTGAACCAGAATGGTCGCACGGATTACTTGGCTTCTGGCATGAATCTGGGCAGAGAAGATTATCAACATATTTGTAAAAAGACTTGGGGAAAAAAAATTGTTCTTTAGCATGAAACCAGTCTTCAAAATCTAAAACATCTGCTTGGTAAAGCAGAATTGCTACTGCTTTTCACTTCCTGCTTTTTGCCCTTGTATCTCACACTGGGGTGGAAAAGAGGTTTCCTTAGCAGTGTTGCTGAGTTTTCCAAGGAAAAGAGAGGTGAGCTGAGACATGAATGAGCCAGAGTTGTAGGCTGTACATCACGCCTCCTCAGTGCCAAGAGGAGTGAATGAAATGGGAACCCAGAGGAAAACCAGTGTCTTAATTGGAGGGAAGGAGCCAAAGGGAAAGGCGCACAATGGCAAATGAGACAGAAGTTGTATGCCAGGAAGAATTTTATAGGATCTCAAGAGCTTCATGGATGTGGGTGAGAGGAAGCTGGTGATAGATATAGGCTGGCTGAAAGGAAGAGAACACAACGAGGTGCTGGCCAAGCAGAGCTCCAGGTCTGGGGAATGCAGGCAGCATGGGTGTTAGGAAGCAGAAGGGAATGATATTTACAGATCAGCAGAGGGACAAACTGTGTTGGGAGCCATGCAGTGACTGGCTAAAGGAGCAATAAAGTAAGCAGCAGGTAGGAGTGGTCTGTTAGTCTATGTGATTAAGGGCTAATCACTATAAATACAAAGGCCTGGTGAGGAGCTGAAGATAATGGATGGGCAGAGGAACACCAAGGGAACATCTTATTGCTGCTTCTAGGGCTACTCTAGCAGGACCATCCACACATATTCCAGGTACAACCCACTGAGATGACCCAGCTGAGCCAGAGAAGCTCTTCCTGGAAGGACCAGCAGGTTATTGTTTATAGAGGTATGGGACTGACATTGGATGCAGGCAAAGAGCATTTGGGGATTGGGTAAAACTTGTTATGGCATATCTTTAGGGTTATGAGAACGTACAAGACAACCCTTGGGATGATTGTAGGAAGGGCCAAAGACAGGGAGAGAACAGTGTGTCTAAGGAGGAACATGCATGGGAGAAGAGAGGGATAGGGGGATAAAAGTGACTGACTGTGTTCAGAGGGAGAGTCTTAAAATCAGCTACTGGAGAGGCACATATATACATATAAATGTTCATATTTCATCCTGATCATCCAGAGAGAAGGAACATTATTGGGTTGCATGTGCCATTGATGTCTGAGGGAGAACTGTGTGCTGATGGCTCCTCTTCTGAAGGTCTTGATCTCTCAGTTTCCCATGAAGGGGACTGAATGGGACTACCTCAGACATAGGTGTCTAGCATCTAGATAACAGCAGGTAAAGGGTCATCCTGATATTCATCTGTTTCTCTGTCCCCTCTTTCACAGGTCACAGTCATTCTGGGACCGCGTGGTCCATAGCTACTGCTTTGGAGCACTACAGTCAGGACCTCGTCCTTTTACAGGATACTTCATAGGTCTCTCTGCAATAGCTCAAAATTTTTAAAGCTTTTTTCCCCCTTTCTTGTTTACATAGGTTATAGTGAGTGGTATCTCTGTGCAGGCCACACACTGATGCAAAGAAAATCCTAATGACAAAATTCCAGGATTGTTTCCCGGACTTTTTCTCTGTGCTCTTTCAGAACTTGCAAAGGATTTAACTACTTGTTCCAGCAACAGGAGCAGAGTCAGTTACGCAAAAGAGGCCCTTTATGATATCAGACAACAACAAACTGCTTTCCAGCTGGGATTTTTGAGCACTTCCAGTGCAGTGTGTAGGAAACGGCCCCTGGTGACATTTTTCTTTACGTGATGGTGCCAGAATGTGCCCGAAAGATTGCTAACAATAATAAATAAACTAAGCCATGCTGTAGTTGCTCTCCTTTATAAATGAGGAGCAAGAACTGGGATTGATTCTGACAATCTCCAGAACAAAATAATGAAACTGCTTATTTATCCAGTAATAATGGCATATATTTTTCACACTTAAGAGTGTGCATGTCTATCTTATACATCTCACATATATAAGAAATATACGTATCTTTCTTTATACGTCTCACGTGTATGTGTGGCAAACACCACTACAATTTGTTGCTAACTTGTTAATATTTGATGAAAAAGCCCAATTTTTTGAACAGAGGAGAGAAAACAAGAGAGGTCCGAATTTACAGACACCTGATATACAGTCATAAGTAGGTAACTGCAAAAATGAATTATTTTGCTCATTGAGTCCTCCATATCCTAGAAGCTCAGGGAGGGCAAATTCTTCTCATGGTCCTTGAATACAATAAGTTATCAAGCAGGACAACTCAGAGCAAATTCTGTTTGGAGTACAGGAATGACTGCTATTAAGGAGAAAAAAGAATATCTCACAGATATCTTTTACAGAGTTATGTACTACTGATTCAAGATCCCATTTGAAATAATCAGATAAAAAACCTGATGTCCTAATTGTGTTCCCTCTGAGATTCACAGTAAATACATAGCACAGGCGTAGTCAAGTCCATTGCTGAATATTTTGGAACATACTGCTAAAAATAGATAAGTGAAAGTTCAAAGTTAATAACCAAAACCTTCTACTTACAATTCAGCAATTTGAAAATACAGGACAAATATAATAATAGCAGAAATACACATAAATGCTGTGAAGTAAAGGAAAATGCAGAAAGGAAAGAATGCGACTTATGAACATCTCACCATCCTACTGTTGTGTCTGTTTTTTTTTTTTCTGATACCGTTAAAGATACTTAGGAAACTCTCTGTTGAATGGGGTATGTTTTCGCTTTCCCTTTCTCTTAACAAAATAATGTTTGAGAATAAAATTGACATATTCATACCACAGCATTAGCCTTCTATTGTGAAATGGAAAAAAAAATCCTGTGTGAATTTGAGTAGATGTTGTGAATTTGTACATTTCTATGGAACTAGTGAGAGAATGTTGACCTTCCTTTAAATACTTCCTGATATCTCAAATAACTCCTGTCAATATTGGCATAAAACTTGTAAAGTAACTCATAGAAGAGCCTTACAGGTCTACACATTTCTATACTCTCTCTTCTGTGCCCCTACCTATATGCTTTTTCCGGAGAAGGATGGTTGTGACAAGGAATGAACTCCATTTATAAGCTCTATACTGCATTAAGGGCACGTTTTAAAGGTGAACTCCTATCCTTATTGAAATCAATCTGAAATCAATTAATTTCAAAAGACATTGTTTGGTGGTCCAGTTTTAGGCATATAGCTCTACTTGAGGTGACACAGGTGTGCTCTCACCCCCCTGGATTAGCTGATGGATGCAAAGTGAGATATAACTGGGCATAGCAAATACCAGAAAACTCCCAAGTTAGGGAAAATGGATCATGTCAAAAATGTCAGCCTGTGTGGTGTATATCCCATTTATAATCAATAGAGGTTTAGCCAAAACCTCCAGTGGAGCCCAAGTGTGAGCCGGCACATTAAATAGAAATTGTCTGTATATTTAGATACTGAAGTTGAGGCAAATAAATCTCCTCAATAAACATGAGTCATGTATCATAACATATTGCAGAAATACTGATTCCTAGCCAAAATATAATTTTGATTTAAGAAAAAAAAGTTTTCTTGATGTGAAAAGCTGCATCCGTTTAACCAAAGAATAAGCTACATCAACGTATTCTTTGTATCAGTTAATTAGAGTGAAAAATTCTGCAACAGGGAATAAATTATTGTATCCCTGTTTTTCTTACTAAAGAGGAAAAAATGTTCTAGGCAAGTGCAAAGGCATCAACCAGGTGTCTTTTGTGAAAATGATCAGCCTATGGCCTGAGTGCCAGTAGAAGACTATTTAGCAAGTGTTCATTAAAAAAAAAAAAAAATAGAAAAGAAAACTTTAAGAAAACCTGGAGCTAAAACAACTAAATCACTGATTCAACAGAAAAATGGGATGTGAAAAATGCAATGCAGCTACCAAGGGAAACGTCCTGAAAAATTAGCAGAGCCCAGAGCAAATGGGAACTGTCTCTGCCTGAGAAGGCACAAGAGAATCATTACTGCATAAATGCTCACTTAAAATTCCCTGGGAAGCAATTTATAGAGTGCACTGCTTGCTCTCCTTCTCTCCTTTTAGGGAAAATATGTGGAGTGGATAATCTTGGACCCTTTTCATGCCAAGGAGTAGAAAGAAGCACTAGTTGTATCTGCTGTGTTTAATCAAACTGTCTCTTGGCTTATTCTGTAAATCCTACAAAAGGAAGAGCTGAGAAGAGAATAGAAATCTGTCACACAAAGTTCCCTTCAATCCTTGGATTCTCAGACATTCCTTCTCCCCAGGAATTTTAAAGGCATTTCTGGAAAATTAGCAACTATTCTTATTAGTTATCTGAATTTTAAAGTTGTCAAGACAATGAGGGCTGTAGGAGCTGTTGTTGTCATGACAAGACTCCATTGTTTTTTACCTTTGTATTTAGATTTATATTTTAAAAATCTGACTCAGAAGCCGAAGTTACAGTCCAGTTCCCTATACTTCCAATAATATACAGAGAAGAGGCCATTTATCCAGAAAATTATTTGACTTACTTACATGGTCTCCTCTAATGATTAGTCCACATAAGTGGTAAGATTTTGCTCTTGCTGGCAGGTAACAGGGACAAAGTCATCAGCTTCCCCTCTCTGAATCTCAGTGTCCCAGTTTTCAGTCCCTCCACAGCCCAAGCAAGCAAAAAAATGCACAGTGTTCACTTATTTCTGTCACTTACAACAAATTCTGCCAGTGCTGTTTGAAAGATTTTCCTGAATCTGGGATTTGGCCTTAGAATTTTGAAATATCAAGGATTAGTAGGTAAATAGTGAGCAAATTCATTATGTCTACCAAAAAAAAAGAAGAAAAAAAAAAGAGCAGGGCCAGGGTAGAGCAAGCCCAGGAGATGCCTTACTGTAATTCCTTCTCCACATCTTTCTGCTGATATTATATGATAACCAACGTTTAGAACCACATTTTAAACTATACATCCTAATAATTAGTGCCAGTCATTCCTTACTGGCTCCACAGCACCTTGGAAACAACATAAAAATATTTCTCACCTTTCTCTTTTATGTCTATGGTAAGTTCTCATTTGGTTTTAACCTACACACCAGAACAAAACATGTATGAGATGCTAAGGTGCATTACTACCAGGGAACAGTTTAGTCTGATTAAAATTGCTTGTATTTGTTAACACTCACAAGATTTTTTTTTCCAAAAATCCTGGTACCACCCCAAGGTAATGGAATTCAGAGTTAAAACCCCAAAGACTTCTGTCAGCAGCTGAAGATATATTTTTCTGTGGGAATATTATAATTCTGATGAAGCTGAGTTAGATTTAACTGACACTGATCTGACTAAGTTTATGACTGAATATTAATAATGATGGATTAATGTTGCTCTTTTATGTAGGTATCTGCATTTTTTTTACACCAGCTGGTGAAACCTAAGCAGAGATTTTTAGATCACATTTGCTTACCTCTGCTACAGCTGCTACAGCCTTTAGCAATTCTACTTTGTGTGCTCTTCTCCTGGAGGGCCGACAACTGTTGCCAATGTTGTTTTTGCTGTGACAGAAGAAGGTCTTAAAGTGTGGCCTGAAGCTGAGCAGAGCTCTTAATGCAAAGAACATCTGCCTGTGCTTAACAGGTAGGTCTTGGTAGGAACATAGGGGATCAGCTCGGATAATTGTTCAGCAGTTACTTCTTGTGTGTGTTTGACACTTAACATTCTGGAAATCAGCCTGGAACTTGCACAACTTAACGACAAAACAAAACTTTCTGCAATTCGCTTTCAAGGTAATAAAAGTGTGCTAGGAACTCAGAGCAAGTCTTGCTTAATTGGATCAGCTGAGTCTAAAATACCGTGAATCTTTCACCTTCCATGGAGTTCTGGGAAATTGGCTTTCTGTCCCAGCCAAATCTCAGTTGTATCAGAGAAAACACGCAAAAGGACTTTAATGCAGAGTCAATCAATATTTCAATCTTCAGAAAAGGTACATATAAAAACCTAGGTGGATTTTCAGTTGTTCAAAAGCATTTTTCATCACAAAGATAGAGAAGAAACAAAGGTGTATTTTCCTTTTGGACCAAATAATACCTTTAGTAAAGTTTCAGTTCTAGGATAAAGTGCATCAAATCTTATGCTCTGAAATATTTGAATTCCAGAAATAGGAAGAGAATAAAATGTTGACAAAGAAAGCGTATAACACCCAGCAGCTGAGAAGGGTTTTTGTTGTGATGTCTATGAGGGGAGTTTATTCGGTTTCCTGCCAACAGGATCCTGTTACCTGTGGGTAATCACAAGAATTTGCTTATGAATGACTGTGTTAAGAATTTAAAAAATTTCCTCTGGCTTGGAGAAGAGCACTGTTTTTGTGCTGCTTAAAAATAATAGCTAAAGAAAACAAACAGGAAAATCAGAACAGATTGCAGACCAGAGATGTAGCCCAAAGGAGGTTTAGCAAACAGTCCTGTAGTCAAGTCTTCAGCCAGACTGTCTCTCACAAAACACTTTCCCAACTGATCAACAACTATGTGCTTTTCCGCCAAATACTTTGTTATAAATAAGCCCCTTTTTCTACTGGCAAAGCTATTGAGAATGTAGGTGGGGTTCCTGCACTTTGCCCCATAGGGACATGGGTCCAAATCCCCTTGAACGGTGAGGATGAGGTTTTGTGGATGTCCCTTTATGTTCCTTGCTGGATCATTTATTTTTAAAACTAACACCGTGACCACTGCGTCTTCATGGAAGTTACCTCTGACTGTGCCTCTCCTGTAACTTCATCCATTTTTCTGATCATACTCACAGTACATAACAGCATGTTATCAAAACACATTTCTAATTAATATGTTCTGGATTTGCTCCCTCACCAGAGAAAAAGTCCAACTGATTTGAGTAGGAGGAGGATCAAGCTCTTCTGGGTTGGTTTCAGTTAAGACATTATGAACCATAATCAAAGAAGTGATTTGTCTCTGACAATCTCTCTCTTGAGCATTTAAAAGTTTGTTCAGCTCATTAAAAATACCTTGATAAATGTTGTTCTTGGAGACTGTGAAAGGAACAAATATGATTAGCTGCAGATGCACCATTTATTAAAAAAAATTAAAAAGAAATCTAGCTTTGAAAATTTTTGTTGCCTTGTTGCCCTAGCAGATTATTATTTCATTGTACTCTGGAAGGATTATCTGGAAGGGCTGCTGTCACAGCTGCCCATTTCCAAGATACTAAGGTGCAAGATAAATTTCAGCCAGTCCAACCAGCAAAAACTTTTACTGCTCTGTCAAGAGACTCATAACCACTATGACATTTTCCTGAGTTTCTAAAGCTGGAAACCCAGCAAAGAATGTCTGGGAGTGTGCAAAGATATTTACTGATGGAATGATTGTGCAGAGACTACATTGTGCATTTGAGGTGATATTTCCCTTTACAGATATGCCTGTAAGTATTTGAATGAATAAGTGCAAAATCTAAAAGTTAATCAGAAAAATAACTCCCAATCGTGTTGTTCTTACTTATTTTATGTTAATATTATCAGACCTCAATCAAACTTGTGGTCCGTTGCCTTGGGCATTGTACACTTAAACTAGTTATGCTGTTAAATTGAAGATGGCCAGGGGCTGGGCCTACAATCTTCTATGATGTTGAAATTTTATCACATTCCCTGGAACTGTTTGGCTTGCTTTACATCATAATTTTTCTCTTCCTAGATAGTGCTGAGTGATGGTTCAAGGGCTAACACAGGACAGAGACTGTTCCCAATAGATTATATGAGTGAGACCTTTTTTTCTTCTTCTTCTTTGTTTTTTTTCATGTGGAAGAAAGCTTAGCCATGTGGATATGAGATGAATCATACCACTTGCCTTAAGGGCCAAGCATAAGGTCCTGACCTGTTGTTCTTATTTGTATTGATGTATCTTTCTGTAATAAGAGAAAGGGCTTGCCTTTTAATACTTGTAATCTCTATGGAGAAGAAAATCAAAAGGAAAAAGGAAAGAAATATTATTTTCCAGATGGTACAGAGAGATTAAAGTCATGTTTACTTAATGCAGTAGAGCATTATCCCCAAGCTAGTGCTGACCTGTGATGGAAACATGTTCACCACAGTAATAGTTAGGATATCTTTCTTTACCTGTCAAACTTTACTAGTTGGCTTGAACCACATATGATCAGTGTCTATAAGTACCTCAAAGCTGCAGTGAAGAGGACGGGGCTGATCTCTTTTCAGTGGTGGCCACTGATAGAACTAGAGGAAACGGCCAGAAACTAAGAAGTTCCACAGATGAAAACATCAAAAGTTCCACAGGAACTTAGGGAAAAATTTCTTGACAGTGAGGGTGACAGAGCACTGGAGTGGCTGCCCAGAGAGGCTGCAGAGTCTCCTTCTCTGGAGATCTTCAAAACCCGCTTGGATGCAGCCCTGTGCCACGTGCTCTAGGTGTCCCTGCTGGAGCAGGGGGTTGGACTAGATGATCTCTAGAGGTTCCTTCCAACCTTAGGCATTCTATGATTCTATGATAACCCAAAGGACATTGGTAAAAGAGACAAGAATGGCAAAAAGCCAATTGACAAGGGACTTAAAAGGAGAGAACTTTGTTGCAGTCCTTTTTTGTTTCTCACCAATATAAGGATGACAAATCTCAAAAGCCTTCATGCATTGGTCTTGGTCAACTCCATGTTGACGCCATTATCTTATGCCTGGAGAAGTGAGGCCCAGAAAGTTGCAGTCATTTTCCCAAAGTTACAGAGTAAGTCTAGATTAGATCAGGAGACCTACATGGAATACAGAAATCTATGTCTAGCATTTTAAGTACTGGACTGTCTTTTCTCAAATGGATTTATGACCTGGTCCTATGGTAACGTCTTCTATTAACAATATGTCATTGATTTTTTTTGCCCCTTTGCCATGACCGCTTGGTATTTTTTTTTTCTGAAAATCTTGTGATTGAAGAATTGTTCTTTATCTTGAATGTCCACCCAGTGGAATACTTTTGACTAAATTTATCTGCCTTTTAAGTTGTTTTTAAATTGTGTCTAGCGTGTGATGTTTCCTTATCTTGGACAGGAGAAAGGAAAAAGGAAGGAATCTATTTCTGCCATCTCTTTCCTCCTGAAAACCACCCCCCTCCCCCTTCCCCTCTCTTTGCCTTCCAAAGCTTTTGTTAATTTAAAATTAGCCCTTTGGGATGTTCTTGGGAAAGTCAGGCTCCACACAGCAAATCCCGGTGGAGCCAGTAGCTGCAGTAAACACTGGGCAGAAGCTCAGTGAGTCACCTGGTTGGCCTTCTCCAAATGCGTGAGGGAGAACTATGTAGGAAACCCATAAAGAAACATGCCACCACCACCAGGGACTGCACACTGGATGCCTCAGCGAAGTCATTTCCCATCCCATCCGGACCTCCTACCAGCGACTCACTGCAAACGTCATTCCTGATAGTAATTAGAGGGCACTGAATGCCTGGCTCTGATCTCATTGCCATTGTTTGACCAAAGGAAGGATTCAAAACAAGGCTTGGGGCCAAAATAAGTCCTACAAGGATTTTCAATGCTTTTTTAAATTATTATTTTTTAATTATTTTTAATATTAAGGGTTCTGTTGCCCCCTCATGTTTTTTTTTAATTCTCATACAGCTATTTTTAGTGACACCCACTGGCACCACTGGCAAAGGCTCTACTGTAAGATGTTTACCAATCCCTCCTTCGTATGTTTTGATCACTGATGGCTCTGGTTCACTTGCAGGGCAGGGGTTGGCTTGCAGACAATCAAAGCAGCCCAGTTTATCTATATGCACGCACACTGCTCAAGCTGACCCGGGAGAACAGCTCCTTCCAAAAATGCCCCTCTGGTGGCCTGTCTTAGTACTGGCTTTGAGAGAGGGACACAACACACACGCAAGTCATTATTTTTGACAGCCTTTTGATGTAGAAAAGCTAACATGCTTTATTTGAAATGCCTCCTTCCCCAGAAGCTCTGGGGAATAAGAAGGGGGGAAAAAAGGAAGAAGGAACCTTTCTTGGCATCTTTATAATCTGTTTTATTGTTCCGTGGAACACATGCGCGACATGTTTGTTTGGCAGGAGGAAGATGATAAACAGCAACAGATCGTTCCAGTGGATTTGTTGAGTGGGAGGTTTGTGGGAGTTTATGCCTTCTTCTCCATGGGGCAGAGCTAAAGTACTAGGCACCCATAGGGTATACGCAGCATGGAGGATGGGTATTTGTCAATGGCAACATGTGCCGCCTTGGAAGTTAAACTTCTGTGCCATTCTCTTCTTTCTCTCACTCACCATCCTAACTAAATCGTGACTTAACTTTAAGTTTTAAAGCTTAAGATTTTTGGAAACCCAAACCTCACCTCTCTAATGCACCAAGCATTGACATCACAGTGAGTATTGAACATCTTGTAGATGTTCTCACAGAAACATTGATTGCTTGAACCTTCTTCCAAGGAAGTAGCTTCCTTGCACTATAAATCCCCTGTCTGCAGTTAAGTTACTTGAGACTGAATCTCAGAATATATTTTCAGCGTATACTCTTGGTGTAGCTCCTAGCTTCCACCAAGCCATGGATGCGAAGCAGCACAAATCTCAGCAAAGGCCAAGGTTATTCTGCCAAGAGGGAGAATTCTGCTCTCTGCATCACGCCCTGACACTACTGTGCTGGCGTTTGTCATTCAGAGCAGACTGGGAAGAGGAAAAGGATTTTGCTTCTAGAGGCTGTAATAAATACATGGACTGTTTTTGAGCAAGTGCTTGTTCCTGCAACATTTTAAATTTGCAACACTGTTGGAAATAGGTGCGTATGTTTTTCCTCCCCTCCCCCCAAAACAGAACCCTTTTCTTCAGCAACGGTTAGATATTTTAAAATGTTTTGTAAAATGTCGTGTTTTTGTCGTGTGTGTTTTTGTCGTGTTGTTGTAACTGTATGCAATTATTATGAAGTATAAGACACACAGAAGTAATGGCAGGTTAGTCAACTCTTGCGCAGCAGGTCATTGGCACTCCCTATGGGTCATTGACCTTCTCAGCCATGAGCTCTTCACGTAGGCCCCTCTCTCGTGTTTGGTGCTGCGAGTGGTCATGTCTTGACTGCAAACAGGCAGGTCTGCTGAAGGGTCTGACATATTCAGGCTTGGTCCTGCCCCTCTGGTTTATATCAGTTGCAAAACTTTCCAGACTACGTGAGCATTGAAAATGTTATAATTCAGTGACCTGTAAGAGACCCACTTAGACTATCTAAAGTATGTTCTGGAAACTTATTCCACACTTGTATTTAAGAACTTAATTTCAATTGTTTTTCTAAAGGGAATAAAAAGCTACAAGTTTTCAGAGAATAACACCTTATCTAGCTGCCTCTAGCATAGGTGCTTGTTGGAAGCTGGCTGCAGTATTGCAACAACTTGGTCATCTACTAGAAACACCCAAGAGCAAGTCAACAATTTAGATGTATTCTCGGTATACGATTCCCATGCATGTCTAATTTTGTTTAAGTGAATAAGTAAATGACACCTAAAAAAATAAAAGAGAAAAAGAGAGAATTTGTATGATCATCCTGAGTTCTGTCAGGAAAAAACAATTGGGGTGTGAAATCAAAACCTCAAGCAACAAGTAATATTTATTGCATTCTTTCTGGAGAATTATTGCGGATGTTCAACTAGATTGAAGAGACCCCTGAAATGATTAGTGGAATGAAATAATGTATTCCATTAGCCCGTTTTCTTTTATTTGAGTCCCAGAGAGCATTTGTAAATGCTTTAAATTGAAAATATTTATCCTAATGAATCTTAAGTCAAGTTTTCCTTGGTTACAGCTCAGCGTGCCCAGAAACTGTGGGAGGAACATGAGATAAAAACCTACATGGCAGGTAAGTAGTCTAGCATTTTGTTCAGTTCATAAATCCTGAGGCACATTGCTCCAGATTGTACTAATAACTTGAAAATATAAAATATGAGAGGAAATCTTTTGTTCTGTTTCATACTGTTAAGCTTTTCCTTTTAAATATTTTTCTGAAAAATTATTATAAACTCATATAGTCACATGAGCTCCAAAACAGAAGAGGTAGCAAGTTCAATAGTTGCATGGATATATGGATTTTAAAGCCAGAAGAGACTGTTCTAATCAGGCAGCTTGAACACTTGACTAACACAGGCCCGCAGATTTAAGCCAGTAATTCCTGTGGTGAGTTTAAGAACATCTGGTTGAGATAACCCAAGGGTATTTTAACTAGGGTTCAAAAGAGGCCTCTTGTTCCCAGCCTTCCTGTCTTATCAGTATACGTTATTAAACATAAAATTTCTATTTTATCAATAGAATAAAGGAAGGAATTTTTAGGGATATCTCAGCAAGGGAAGCTCCTGGCTTTCAGAATATGCTTACAGACATCAGTCCCAGACTTGAGCAACATGAAGAGCTTTAATGCCTGTTTATCAAAGGGTGTCTACACAATCTAAGAGATGAGGAGATGGAAAATGAGAAAGATCTTCTCTCTAGCCTTTCAAACTTGCCCAGGATGTTCATTTCTCATCCCACTGACTGCTCCCTGGAAACCTAATGCATGGCGAAAGCATCAGCCTGGCTCACGAGGCAGGAACAATTCTTTCCAAGCTGCTCAACATTCTGCTCCCTCTGTTTGCTTCACGTTATCAGCACATTGGCTTTGGCTTCAGTGCGCTTGGAATTAATCGCTTTGCAGGCAAACAGGCTGGCTGTAGCTCATGGTGTTTTCTTCAGAGATTGAGTTTAGTTTGGAAGTCAGTTTTAGAGTAGCCAAGCAGTTGCCAAAATTGATAGATATGAGGCAGTTGCAAGAATGCCCATTGTCCTTTAGTTGTTTAAATGAGTGGATACAGGATGAACTGTGGGTTGCATTGGGTGTGGTCATTGGCTGAAGGGAGGCAGTTTGTGAATGTATGCTCTTTTTAAAAAGTAATTTCTTATTATTTCCTTTTTTCATTACTATTTCTTCTGCATTACTGATTGTTGGAAATACCAAGAATCTAATTGCTTAACTTTGTTTTTTCTTTCTTTTTTTTAAAAAAAATGTACTCAAATCTGGAAATCAATTTGAGAAAGGGTTCGAATGAAACCTATTACGTGCAGTATCTTCCTTTATATTTGAAGACAACATGAGCATACACAGCATGAGCTCTTCATATTTTTACCAGTACCTTCCAGTCACAAACAAATGAATAGGTTTCATATTGGACTTGTTTCTAGGATAACTGCCCCTCTGATAAGGTGATTGAACTACAGAAGCAGTGGATGGGGGAGCTATAGGCCTGGAGCTTCTCATATATCCAGACTGCAAGAGAATTTGTTTCTCTCTCCACTGTCTACTGAGAATTAATTATTAAATAAATATTCATTTACAGAAAGAAGAAAAGTAATGATGACCAAGGATGACTTTCTTTTAAAAAGTGTCAGATATCTAAATATTATAAAAACTGTCAGCCTAATGTCACTTACACTTCTAACTCTATCCAGAAGCCTGCTAGTTGGCTATGCTGTTGAAGCAAAAGATGTTGCCAGTCTGGAAAATTAGTGTTCATTTAAGTTCACCTAGAAGTGGCTTTCAGGGTATGTTTTGGCTGTAAATCAATGGGTAAATGTTCCTTAACCCCACTGATGCAGCACCAGGCCTTTGGGGAGTTTAATGAAGCGTTGTCTGTGTTACTGATAGATTAAGGGATGACTTGCCCATAGGGTATTTGTTACTGATAGTGATAGCTGGTATCACTTACTACAATTTCAGCTATGTTGAAAATTCCCTAAATAAGACAGCTAGGTCCTATGAAAGGTGACTCATTCCCTACTATCTTAAATGGTATTTGTAAACTTTCTCATGTGGTTCTGGGGTTGCTGAAGGAGGAATGCAATGGCTCTGCAATCTATAATATTTAATATTTTTCTTCATTCTGATTTCTTAAAAGATTTTTTTGGCTTATTCTGTAGAGAAAGGAGTTAAAAAGTCAGAGAAAGAAACAATGAATGGAAAATGAGATTCTCTAAACATTTGCCACATTAGAGATTGAATTGCTTCTCTGCACATTTTCTGAGCTCACTCTTATAGAACAATTTGCATCACGTTGCAGTCAGCATAATGTAGAGGAAGGCCTTAGTACTGGTCTGGGCTGGTTATTTCTATCTTTATTAATACTAGAACACAGGGCCAATGTTGCGAATAATTCTGGGAGTCATGTCATCTGGAACATAACCATTTTCTTGATGGAAGTAGTTTCCCCCATCTATGGATAAAGACCTCACCTCAAATTTCCTGGATCCTTTTGGAAGAGGATTATAGCAAAGAGACTGTAGCAATTCACAGCACCAAAGTTTAAGAATCAAAATTTGATGTGAAATTTAGTCTCCTTGTAGTTCCTTGATAGTCAGTGGAGAGAGACAACTATTCAGAACCAAGCCCTGGAGGACCAACAATCTCGGACAAATCTCCCAACAGAAGTGACCCTGAGGTCACTTCTGGACCCTGAGGTCTAGCTCAGCACAGCCAGGTCCTCAGGACCAGGATGGGTCATTGCATATGTGAGCATGTCCCAAATCTCTTTATGATGGCCCTGGATTTAGTCCAATCTTGGTAAGTTTGACAGATTTGGGTAGATCAGAGAGAGATTTGATGGATCAGGAAACTATCTCAAGAAATTCTTTTGAGCTTTTTTCCTCCTACTTCACACAAAAGGGCAATGCAGTGTTATGTGTTCACATAAGTCAAGAATATTACTTCTGATACAGAGAGAATAAAGAAATGTCAGTGTTCTTTGTGCAGGGAATAGATCCTTGTGGTTAACACTTGATTCAGACTTTGGTGCTGGGACTAGCCTGGGCCCACTGTGAAACTGAGATACTGGTTCATATAGAGTGAAAGAAGTTTTAGGAAGAGAAAATTTTCCAGCCTTTGGACTATGCTTAATGCATTAGATTCTGCACCTATGCTACTGTCCTAAGAGTCTCAGTTACTTAGTCTTCTTGTCAATTCCTCTGGCAAAAATACTTTGTATCGAAAATAAGTTATCTATTTTTAATTATGCAGCAGAAGTGATTGCCTTTGAGATTTATCCTCCTCCATATCTGCCTCAGTGACCATTTCAGTCCCACCTGCCTGGGAAACCTGTCTAACTTTCAGTGCGGACAACAGGATCCATTTCATGGCCACCAGTGTCAATTCGATTAGCCTCTGAAGGGCACAAGGCAAACATGAATAAAAATACTAAGCTCCCACCACATCACCAATGCAGAGTGAAGCATCAGGAAGGCATTTCACATTAAGGAAAAAGCTGTCAGTGAAGGCTGAATCATTAAATCTGACAGGTCATTAACAGCTAGAAATGATTTGGAGGAGCTTGTCATGGATTCCCAAGACCGAAATATAAATTCTGTGAAAACAGTGCGTATTGAGTGATAAGTTAATGCTTAGAAATACACCATCTGTGCAGTTTCCTCAAGCCAGTAAGTCCTGAAGTCATTCTGTATGAAAATACAGCTTATTCTACCAGCGTATCTTTTCTCTGAAGTCCATCCCACTATTGGAATGTTTTTTAATAAATATGCACAGAAAAAAACTGGAACAACATCAGAAGGGGATTCATAGGCAAAAACAGATACAGTACCACCTGTACACAACTTGTTTGCTGGACAAAGCTTCTGTCCTTGGCTACCAGATGCAGACTGGAGCCTGGAGATAGGTGGGTCAATGTAGATGCGTAGGAAAGTGTGGTTCTCTTGATTCAATTTTTTTTTTTTTTTTTTTTAGTTTTCTTCATTAAACAAATAAGGAATGAACAAACAGTGTCTTTTGCTAGTGAAAAGGCATAGCCTTTCTTGGAAGATCAATATAGACAGAATAGTTAGAAGTCTTGCAGTATTACACTTCTGGTTTGGGATCTATCATGATCAGACACGTCCCTGAGTCTAATCTACTGAGTGAGGATGCATGCCCTGCTGGAGTAACCTCTCTCTTTTGAGAGATAAGAAGCTAATGGAAAGAAATGTCACGATCTCTGTGGCTTGATTAGTCCCTAAAGATCTTCAAAAAATTACAGAACAAGGAGAAAGGAAAGGACTATTAATCGGTCCAGTTCCTTGCCAGCAGGGGGTTTCTCTCCAATGTGCACTTGTTAAGAGTTTTCAAAAAGCTCGTTTTCAGTGTTTCAAGAAATTTTTGTGCTCATCATTTCCCCTGGGGGAACTATTGTATAATATAGTAGGTCTTGTTGTCCAGAAGGTTTCTCCATCCCACTGATAATTTATCTTAGATTATCTCTTCCTAAGAGGATATGTTGTTCTATTTTCAATATTTTGTTATATTTTCAATAGTTTTGTTTGTTTGTCTGTTTGATTTTCACTGTAGGGCCACAATTCAGTAGCAGTACTAATGGAAAATACCCAGGATAGTTGCCTGAAATACTGCTTTTCAGTTTCTAAAGTTGAATAGCTGAAAGCTGTCAGCAAATTGCAGCTAAACTCTCTAAAATTAGAGTAATAGCAGCAGAGGAGGCCTAAAAAATGCTGAATCCTAATAACATATTTTATATCTCATGTGTGTAACATGGTTAGCAATGGGCTTCATATTCCTCACAGATTTTACTTAAATATAAATGCCAGGAACTGCACTATGGTTAAGAATCTTAGCGGAATGCACCTTGTTGTGTGATCATTCGTATGAAATACCAAAGGCCTGAAGTTACAGCTGGAATTGAATTCAAAAAAAAAGTAGTAGGTCTATGAGCAATGGAACCGACGAAGACTGGTTTCCATTGGATATATTTTTGTATACTTTTTCTCTCATACATTCTCCCTGCTAAATAGATTTTATGAGATCTATTAAAGTTAATTAAGATTCTCTAAGTAGGCTTTTCTACTCAGCTGATTGTCTGAATAAGAAATTTAGAAATGTGGTATCTCTGAGTTTTCTATCCTTTAGACAAATTTGATTGAACCTAGCTAACCACTATAGGATGAAAAAAAAGACATATTCAGATTACACATACTCTCTTCTGCTACTGAACCCATCCAAAGAACAAACAGGAGTTAGCTTAGCTTCAGGGCTCTGCCTTGTACACTGCGCACAGAACTGGAAAATGGGAGAAGTTGGAAATGTGATTGCAGAGATTAATCCTGCATAGCTTTTAATTAATATTTTCTCATTTTGATGGCTGTCATGATGAGACCTCTCATGATAACTTATTTTTTTGATGAGAATTCTGAAGGAATGGGAAATAAGGTTTTAGCTGAGGGACTTATCTATTAATCTTCATGCCATGTCAAATGTTTTTTTTTTCCCCTGAGAAGTCTCAACTCTACCAAGATTACATCTTACAGTGTTATTTTTCTGTCCATATTCCTGTTATCATCCATAGAAGGTGTTCCTTTAATTCACTTTTTCATCCTCAGCAGTGCTAGTAGTCTTTCCCAGGTTAGTCTCCCTCATACCTCATACCATAAATGTAATTACATTTAAAGGGTATTGTTTGCTTTTGATTGCCTAACTTTTCAGTCTGAAGTTTTTGATCAGTGGAAATTGGCAGCTGTGGCCAGTACGTGATCCTTTGGAGTGGTACAAAAGTTTTTCATTTTTTTTTTGACATCTTTTTGTATATAGAAAATACTGTCTACTACTGATCTAATTCATTCAGCAATTTCAAAGAAAATAAGAGTGGATGATTTAAATGGAATGATAGCAACTTCTGCTTAGTGTGCTTGAGAGATTTTGCAGTACTTTTCTCCTGGTTTTGATGGGAACTCTGAAGGCTTCTGTGTGGGGACAGATTGGCAGGCTGTTTTTGCTGTTAAGCCGAGATAGCAGCGTGTGGGTGAAGGAAGGTTTGTTAGATTCAGTCCTGGGAGGGGGGACACTTAATCTTGACTCCAATATCCTGCTACTCTGATCACTGGAAGACACTTTGTTCAAGTGAACAGCTAGAAGTCGCGAAGAGTGGCAAACTGCATGATGGCCTTGGTCAGCATCCAAAATCAATGCCCAGTGGATGCCTAAAAGTTATTTTCTATGTCTGAATGCCAAGGAGTATAAAAGGCCAGAAAGTTGTACCTGCAGAAGTAAGTTTTGTTTTCCTACCACTAAGTTATCAAACCCATGTCTAACCATGGGCATTTTGACAATGGGAGAATTAGTGGGTCATCCACATCCCCTTTATCCTGCTTTGTGTGACCAGACTATGCAGTTCCCAAATTCAACAGTTGCTTTGAACCAGCTCTCTTTAAGCCATGGGTTACATCCATGCTCCTAAATCCTGCTTTTCTGTTCCTATCAACATTTTAAAGTCAATGGAACTGTATATATTATCAACTGGAATGGATCTGTCAATCAGAGACAAGATGAATCTTAGTAGAAATATAATTTATTTTAGGTCAACCTCACCTCTGCAAAGTCTTAAAAAATTTTCAAATATTTAAGATTCATCTCTAGAGTGTCCCTGTTTTAAACTGGCCAGCTTGGTTTAAATTGGCCAACAGAGGTTATAAGAACTTGTCTGAAGTAGTAACTCAGAAAGGCTATTGCTGTTCTTTATCTTAAAGTGCAGGAGAAAAAGATGAATCGTTTAAGCTAAAGCATGGAACAGGATAAGAGGGTTACTTAAAAGGAATTTATGTATATTTTTAATTAGAAGAAAGTTCTTAGACAAGCTTTCACTGAGGTTCTGGAATAGCATCCTAATGAGAGAACTAGAGGAAGTAGGGAAAAGTGTACTTGCTTGTAAGAAGGAGCTGTATGTATTTACTGAAGCAAGCATGCAGTATGATTTTTTTTAATAGCGGTGAACTAGCTTTGATGCTGGAAGAAGTCAAGCATCTTCATTTCCAAGAAATGAATGCTGATAAAAATCATGTTTTTCTTGCACATGGGCTAGCTAGGATATTATGAACACCACTGACTTCTAAGCAGAGGAAGCACATGGAATGAAATGGTCTTCATCTGGTTTTTAATATTTGTGCTCTGGGGGATGAAATCAGGGACAGGATATGCAGGATTTCACCATAGGTCAACTTTTGAAATCAAGCCTAAGGTTTCAGCAACTGAAGGGACTGATACAAAAAAACATGATATAGATATCTCAGTCTAATGTAGATATCACAGTCCAAATTAGGGGGATGTATACCCAAGAGTATTGGTATGCCTGGCCCAATTTATTGCATTCAGCAATACTAGAGCCATTCAAAGAGTAATGGAATCAGAACTGGAAACAAGTTATAATTTAACCTGATACTTTTGAACTCTGCACTAGGCCTTTTTTTTCCTAGTCTTCTGGCCAATGCCTCAGACAGGGTGGTGGCTTTTAAGTCCAATTCAGCACAGCTGTTCCTCTGACGGGCTTTGTTTGGTGTGCCTGAGGGCTTTCAAGCTGCATTAGGCTTCATTGACATTCAAGATCAGAAAAGACTCTAAGATTATTTATTCCTTTCCCCTGTACTGCAAGAACCTTAGAGTTTTTCTGTCATGGTGTGAATTTTTCTACTATTTTGTTGTTTACTACTGGGATGCACACCGTATTGATCCACTATATGAGAAAAGTCAAAGGTAAAAGAATTTTGTCTGCATTTGACAATGCAGTGTGCATTGGGACTGTCCCCCAGTGTGATGGGACTGTTTTTTTGCAGTTTGTGGGCACTGAGTACAGTAGAAAGAAAAATAAACTGGAAATAATATCTTGTAGCCCCCCATTTCCCCCAACTCCCTGTAACGCTCCACCTCTGAAACTTTTAGCCAATACATTTAAGAAGTGCTGAATCAGCCAGGCATCAGAACACTTGTTCTTTTAATCTAATACTTTTGTTACATAAGAATAAATGGAAAAAAATAAAACAGAATCTCTGTGTCAAGGCCAACTAAAGAAAATGGAAAAAACACAGAAGTCTATTAGGAAAGCCCAGAGATTATTATGGTGCACTATGGTATAACTTCTCTCTTGCTCTCTTATAGTAGTTATGAGCAAGCATTTGGGAGCAAGAACCCTAGAAACAGCAAGAATCCCTCAAATGAATGTATGCCCAGAAGCTGTCCATCCACCGTTTCTACAGATGCCAATGCCATCTTGGCTTTCCAGCTGCATCGAAAATGCTAGAATAGGGAATTATTCATATCAACTTAATACCTACCTGGATACACTAAGGCTGGGTACCCTTCCTGCTGGAAGTTGACAGAGGAGTTCAGGCTTTCCAGTTAAAGCCATCCAGTTAAATTTCTAAAGGTGCTGGCTCTTGCTTTCTTCTCTGAACGTGCAGAGAAGCTAAAACACATTGAGTGTGGTGCCAGCGATGCTTTTCAACGTGGAGGAGAATCCAGAACAGTTTGGAGCAGAAAGCCCAAATCATAATTTCTGTTATCACTTGGGGTTATGTTCTATTGAACACTCAGCATCACTGATGTACAATGAAAAAAAACCACTGAAGATTTCTCAATATCACTGATTTCAAACAATAAAAGATATAAATAGACTGTGTACTATCATTTTCTTGTCTTTTTAACAATTAGTAGTTTGCAGCCAATCTGAAAAATTATTAGCATACATCATCGTATGGCATTTGTCTCTTGTCACACATACCAGAATCAAGGTCAATATCTACCTTCATTTTTTTTTCTTAATTAGTCTAAGCAGTTTTCTTTAAAAAAAAAACATTGCAGAGTATAATACCTTACATTTGAATAAATGTACCTACAGAGCCCCAGAAAACAATATTCAAATTCTTACTTGGTTAAGCACTTGTCTTGTGCCTTTGTTGCTTAGCCTACTCCAAGAAATAAACAAATTTTCTGAATGTTTTTAGAGAAAAATGGCCGTACATGGCAGTGAACACTGAGGTTGTTGGATCACAGGAGCTACCCAAAATGCTCTGCAGCACCCATGTACCTTGCATCCCAGACTTCCTTGTTACGCAAACAAAGACACAGGAAAAGACTGGGAATCTTTAGCATCCATTGCAGATGAGAGTTAGGAATGTGCTTCCCCCTCTTCCCTCCTGCCCCCCCCCCGCCTTTCTTTTTCTTGGCTACGAAAATTCCCGTGGTTTGTTAAGCCATTTTTTATTTTATTTCAGAGCACAAGGCTCAATCAGTCAGTGACTACTGGAAGCCTTCCAAATACCAGTTAAACCCCAGCCTGAAGTGTGCTATTTTTTTCCTTTCTGAAACCTTTAAAAAACAATGCAAGAAATCTGCTTTCACTCTGTATCCTCAGTGAGAACATTTATCATTGATCATTTCTGTTTCTCATTTTCTGGGACTCTTTTTTTGTCTCCATTATTTTTCTGATTCTATTTCCATGCATTGTCATCATACACATTGTTTTTATAACTATTTTGTTGTTGCTTAACTTTTAATGGATATTTAATAAGAACGGCAAGAAAACTGAAAGAATGAAAGATTCCAATTATCTGCCTTTCAGCTTGTGTCAGTTGTTATAACAATAGTTAATAATAATAATAAAAAAAGGTTAGTCTTCTGTAAATCAAAGGCCTGGTTTCCAAACCATAGTTCTTGTGACCATATACAAGAGGGGATCTGCTATGCTATGCAAATTAAGGCAGAGGGTGGATTTGCCACATGGCGAGGAAGGATTCAGTATATTATTAGCGTGGTGTTGTGTTGCCCTAGAGCAAGCTTATATGCTATTTAATCTCTTTGAGTACAGGCTTTGCTGCAGACCATGGTCTGCTGTGGTCAGTGACAGAAAGACTAACCATGAATCTACAATTCGTAGCATATGGGTGAATCGCATTGGGAAGGACCATCTTTGAAGAATACTTTTAGGCATGAATCAACGGCCAGAAGCCAAATGTCCATTAACATGCTGTTTTTGGAGCATTGATTACAACTTCACAATACATTGCAAGAAGAGTACCCTTATAACTGCAGCTGCTTTCTTGAAAACCCTTAACAACATTGTTTTTGGTCTGATTGTTATTTTTTCACAGCACACCACAATAGATAGCTTCATTGTTTTCTCCTCTTGGATCATTTCCATTTATTGTACTGGAAAAATCTATGCAGGCCAATAATACCACCTAGGAGTTCCAACTTACTATTCATATGTTCTATATGCTCCCTCTTCCAGCAGTGTTATTGCTTATTTAAATCTGGGTAAACAGGTTCAAAATCTGACACATAATGGTTAGCTTCACATTTTCAGGTGGTAAAGGAAAAATGCAGCTGGAAACTGTAAGTTCACCAAGTTTATATCTAGCCGATTATTTTGTTCTAATTTTAACCTGTGGTAAGAAAAAAAAATAGACTGGATATTTTAAGTTCACTGTGTTTTTGTTCTTATGAATAACTGGTATATTACTTTGCCAAACGGCACTGTAAATCCACGATGGAAAACGTTACGCAGAATCTCTCATTTCTCTTCAGAATAGATACAGCTTCTTATAGAACAGAACACTTGATTCAAAACTGATATAACTAAGCTCTAATGCAGTAAAACTTACCATGTTTATCAAATAAAAAAAATCTGCAGAAATAGTAACATAATAATCCTAAAATACAGAGAATCCTCAGGAAGATTTTTTTTCTTACTATTTTTATATGACGTAAAGTGGCTGAGACAACTGTTTAGAACTACATTATTCTACGTGTGAAATATTTTTATGGAGGCAAATTGGAAAGGAATCAGAGATACAGCAAAAGCTATGAAAAGGTCTAAGATTTATAATAAAAATGAAGTATTATAAATAACCTAATTCAACAGCAGGTGAAGGTTATAAAAACAATCTTCAAGTAATGATAAGAGTAAGTGCTGCAAGGGAAAAGGGATTCTGTATGACTAACACAGTAGAGTATAACCAGGAGGATGGAACCAAATGAAAGAGAAAAGCTAACATAAATGGAAAATAATCAATCATTTATAATAGTGAGGACTCTCTGTTCCTAGAATATATTTCCCTGTGTAGTAAATAACTTTTCACTTGTAGGAGATCTAAATCCAAGCTAGACAAGACTATAAAAATATTGTAGTAACCAAGCATAGAATATCTAAACATTACAATTAAACTAGACCCATAACTGTTTAGGTCCAGGTATTATTTCTGAGAATTTTGTTGGATCATGAAATAAACTGACTCTTTCAATATGTCTCTTTCATTTTCATATACAATTAGAATCATCTGTAATGTCTGGCTGTTGCACAAAAACTTAATATGTATGGATTACACTTTTCTTGAAAAGTTTCCAAATCTTTTTCTTCCAAAACAAATGTGTTATGAAAGAACACGTGACAAATATTTGGTACTTTTCTTGCACACTTGTTTGCCTCATTATTTCCAGCTGTGTCTTTTCAGGAACTATAATGGGACTCAGATAACTTAATACAAAGGAAATTGCCCAGGAATATGGACTGGGTTTCACCTCAGCAATTAAGACACTTATATTAAGATGTTTACATCTAGACATCTATATGTTAACTGTGTATGCCATCTATGGATATCTGGTCATTACAGTCAGTGGAGTTCAGAGAGTGATTCAACTGAACAAATATATTCATTTTCTATAGAGTGAGCTGAGCTACTGCTTAAATTCTATTGCCTTTAGTAATTGATTCAGTTTCTTAAATACAAGATCTAATGACATCTGAGTTTCCCCAGGGTATTGGAAATATCTCCATGGAAATGATGGTCATGGCAGAAGAGCTACAAATTTATGGACTGGTAACAGATAATCATATGGGAGAGAGAATCTCAGATGTGCTTGATGGAAAATATGTCAGCTTGATCGCTATATTAAGACAACTGAATTGAAATTCAGATCTCCACTCAGTCAAAGGGGTCTTAGGCGCTGAGTTGACATGCAGACATGTAAACCAACAATTTTGAATTTTCAAGCAGTCCCTTCCCAATGGGAATGTATTTATTAATCCATTATTTATTAATCAATCAAACATCATATTCCAAACAACTCAAGATTTTGCAGAGACATCTTCATCATATAACTTTATTATGTTTGGCAAATAGAGACTTCACAGTGTTCAGCTTGTGGATATAGACAGCTTTGCAAAGAAACAGAAAAATAAACAAATAAATAAACCTGAGTATGGGACTTCTATCTCCTTACTTATGCACTAGAAAATGGAACATCCACGTCTGAACTTACACTTGATGGAAAAAAACATGAAGCTTGGGTAGCAAGAGGATCATCATAGAATCATAAAGATTGGAAGGGACCTCTAGGGATCATCCAGTCCAACCCCCCTGTAAATGCAAGGTCACCTAGAGCACGTGGCACAGAACTGCATCCAAGTGGATTTTGAAAACCTCCAGAGAGAGAGATTCTACAGCCTCTCTGCGCAACCTGTTCCAGTGCTTTGTCACCCTAAAGGATCCATCTCCTTGTAGGCAAAAGTGTTTGGATCAAAAGGATTGATATCAGTATATCTTCACTCATGTGTCCCTAGGGGAGGTAGCTTGCACCTGCTTGCCTTGTTTGTGAGAAATCTACATTTAGGTAAGATTAATTTTGTCCTATGATATATTAATGGTCAGACATTCACTGTGTGGCTGTTTTAGAATTCAGCACTAGGTGTCTATAGTCATGTGCTATGTAGGCATCACAGTGAAAGTGAGTTTCCAAGGGGTATGTAAAGAACAAAAATGTTTTGAATATAATTATGTAGCATTCCTTGTGTATGTAAAGAATAATCTGGGAAAAAGCTGAGGAGATTACTCAAAAATGAAACAACTGTGTAGAGAAGTCTGACCTCACTGCCTCCTGACATCTTTATATCAGACTGTTAATACTGAATTAAAAGTGGATAAGGTATCTAAAACTAAGGGCTCTGAAACTGAAAACAAGCAGTTTATATTGCAAGTGATCAAAAAGGAGAGAGGTAAGAGATCCAAGCAAAAAGATGACATACACATAGTTTTCAGGTGGAAAAGAAGGTGGAGGAAAATTTGTGATGTGTAATAGTGAGGTAATGTTGAATGTCTCAAGTTCTGAGTCAGAAAGAGGATGAGGAGAACTCAAATGAGACCTATACTTCTGTGATGGACAGAAAAAGACATTACATTAGGTAAGTGGTGATATGAATCATCGTTACACACGTTTAATTCTGTTTCCAACCCTGGAAAGAGGCTGTGGTAGTCCTACGTGTATGTGGCAGTTGTGTGGAGGCCAAGTAGGATGAGGTAATTCGTATAAGATGGTACTCAACACCTATGTTTAGTGAACTGCATTAAATATCTAAAGTGGGATTTGGGGTACTGTGATTTATTCTACCTGATCTCCAGCTACCACTCCAAAAGAGTATATGATTTTTTTCTCTTTTTTTTTCATATCTGCCAACTCCAAGTAGATCTCTTGTATAGTCCACTATATTTTGTCTATAGTTAGCTGAATCCCACACCTGTACTGCTTAGGTACCACATATTCTAAAATGCATTCAGTTGTAATAAAGCATGTGGTAGACCAGAAGAGTATCAAGCCAGAGTCAAAGACAGTATTAGAAATCTTTTATTTTTCTTATTTTTCTCCTTCTTGCATCTGTAGACTTGGGTAAGACTCCATCTGCTATTGATGAGAAACATGTGTGCGGAAAATATAGTTGAGAAACAATTTGAGAACATGTTATCCTATGAGAAAGATTATTTATACTCTTCCTGCCAAAGATATTGAGACCTTAGGTAACTGGCTGTGTATGTGCTCTCTGGGCAATTCAAACTAAACTGTACCCACCACTGTGTTGGCAAAAGCTTGTGTAACCATAAAAGAGATTTATCATTTATATATACATGCAATTTTCCCTTTCTTCTTGTCAATTTGAAGGCTAGAGCAAGACATTTATTCTGGGAAAAGCCAATGCAAATGAGTAATTAGGGTATCATCAGTTTCATCTGGGCCTCAACTATTCCATCAGCTTACATCCCAAGTTATTGACTTGTACTAACTCATGTTACCCATAAATGAAACGCATAAACTGGAGCTTCTGGAGAGTTTTCCAGTGCTGCTGAGCATACAGAAAGGCAGAAGCATGAGCTTTGAACTGTGCTGTTTCTCACCTAGTCTTCAAACCTGAAAGACGGAAGTCAGCATTGATAACTGTCTCTAGCATGAACTGTTACAGAAAAACAGACCAATGTAACTTTTGGATGCACAAAAAGGACTTTCAGGAGAAGCCTGGGAGTGACCTTGCCTCTGTAAGCTGCACCATTAACAACATTGGTAAAATAATGTTTCCAGCTCTGGAAGATCTTAAGAAAAGACATCTAAACTCTGGAGACTGTTCAAAGCAGAGCTGCAAATAAAATACAAGATCAGAGAAAGATTTTCAATGTCAAGCTTAACTTCTTTAGCTAACTGCAAAAAAAGACATAGGCAAAATTCGATACAATGAAAAATCACCTTGTTCACAGCCTTATACTGCACCAGTGGCTCTACCTTGATCTATAATCCCCATCTCCCTGAGAGGCTGGAGAAATCTTGTAGTAAGCTTCATGTATAGCTTTTGGCAATGAAAAGTCAAAGTGAAAATAAATACTAGTGTGTCTCCAGCTTTACACATTTGAGTTGAGCTATGTTTTTGGATAGGTTGAGGCACCAAACTGCTTCCAAATCTTACATCTTATTACGTATTCGGACTGTACAGATGGCAAGCAACCCTTAGACTAAACAGTCCACTATTTTTCTTTCTATCTCCACAATGCATAGCTAACAAATCTTTCTGATTGCTTTTAAGAGTAGAACAGCTCAAATGTAAACAAAATAATGCAAGTTGTCAAGATTTTGGAAAAAAAATAGCATCTGCAACACTGTCAAAAGCCATGCATTTAACTGTTGTGAAACTGTGCAATTTGCTCTTTGCTGCCTATCTCAGTCCCATTTCGGGCTTCTCACATTGGCGAAGAGGGAGAGAAAGAAAGAAGGGAGATCTAACTCCTTTTCTTTTCTTTTCTTTTTTCTTCCCTTCCCTTCCCTTCCCTTCCCTTCCCTTCCCTTCCCTTCCCTTCCCTTCCCTTCCCTTCCCTTCCCATTTTTTTTNTCCTTCCCTTCCCTTCCCTTCCCTTCCCTTCCCTTCCCTTCCCTTCCCTTCCCTTCCCTTCCCATTTTTTTTTAAACAGCTTGACTCACAGTCTGTAGAAATCCCAGACCCTGTCATGGGATTTTAGTCAGGAAGATGGGAGCTGCTATTTTCAAGCATTGCAATTCATTGCTCAGAAGAGCAAGATTTATGATAACAATTCAGTGACATTTACATAGGCACAAAATTGTGGTTGGTTTTGTATGGCCCTAAGAGGACTCTAGTTTGGAAGACAGGCTTGGTTTCTCAGAGGATAAGAACTCAACCACTGTGCTTATGTTTTAAGCAATGCAGGAGCTTTTCCATGCAGATGCAAAATGTGTTAAGAGAATCTTGATTTTGAGAGCAGCTATGTAGCTACTTGCTGAGGTGCAGCTAGTCTTTGTGTCTCAACCTGTGCAACAATGCTGCCTGCCAAAACTTTGCCTTCATATGCAAGCAACAAAGCTCAACTGCTCCTTTTTTTTTTCATTTTTCTTCATTTCCTCTCTTTCAGTGGGCCATTTTTCCTTCTACCACTTTCTATCCTAGTATAATTATAACATGCAGCTCACACTGCGAGGCTAAGCTTTACAGTGCTTTGTTAATAGAAATGCTATTGCTCGGAAGCAGTGGCAACTGCCCACGAGCTTTGGAAAAGTCCAGCTGTGTGTAGATACATGAGAGGCATCTGATTTCAGAGAAGTGAACAGGAGAAGCCCTCATAGATTCTGTCTTTATTCATACTCTTCGTTAAAAGTACGTGGTTAACTAAACCAGCCATATTCATCTTTTTGTATCTCACTCTCTGTCTTCCACTGATGATTCAGCCACTATGAAAAAGTGCAGACTAGTCCCCAGTCATTACATACATTTCCACCTCTGATGGCTCCTATCCAAGCTTAGCATGGAGATATTTGCTTCAGAAATGTCTTGGAAGAAGATAGTCAACCCCTAGGTAGTTCTGCAGGATGGTGCAGGACTAGGAAGAGGGAGTTGTTAGGAGATTCCCACCACTCCTGCTGCCTATTACTCCTAAAATTTTTCCTTGTTTCTAAAATCTTATCCGTTGAACATAGTTCTCCTCCCCATTTTGGTGCCATGACTGAAAACCACAAAGCTTTCTGTCACATAACTCACGTCTCAAAGTGAGAATCAAAGAGGTCAGAGTGAGCAAGGGTGAATCTTAAGACAGGTATTGACATTTTAAATTAATATACATAGTTCCGGCTTGATTTTACTTAGGTTTTTGCCATACAAGCCTTGTTTCTCTCAAACTCTCTCTCTTTTTTTTTTCTCCCTTTAAAGCAATTTCATGGCATATGACAGTCTTTTTGTTATTCTTTTTAGTTCACCTTCTGGGAATTTAGCAGATCAGCACAAGATTTACATGGTTATATACTGCAATTGTCTAAACAGTAACGAACACATTAAAAATGTAGTGTTTTCACCATTCTCAGGTATTCTGACAGTCCCACTGGAAGCAGATAGCTTGAAAAACTGTACTTTCATAGCAGAATATAAACACTTACTTTGGAAATACTGAGGACTGCATACACTGGTGGAGTGATATAATTATCCCTGTCTTCACTGAACAGAGGGAATGAATGTGACAATGCACAAACTAAAGGTGCAGCCCAGCTCTCTTTGTGCCTTATTCGCTGAAGTGGGCTCCTCTCCAGCCATCTTTTGCCATCCAGGGCAAGTTTCTACCCAGATAGTTGAGACAGTACAAAACACTTTGTGCACCTTCGTAATCTATTTCTGTCCAAAGCAGCTGGTTTATTTTAAGTCAGTCCAATATGAGCACATTTGACTCTCCACTGAACACGGACCCTGACCACAGGGGATGGGGAGTGTGCAGTGCAGAGGTGGTAGTGGACATAGGAAAAGAGTAAATTCTACAAAAACTCATTTTCCTCCAGAATCACTGTTTTATGTCCTGATGCAATGTGAACATCTTCAATGTCAAATAGTGACGTTCTAATGTGCCCTTACAGAGGACGAATTTGTGTACAATAAACACTTAAATCCTATTTACTTACAGCAGTACAGAGAAATGGAAAAAATAGCAGGAAATATGATAGGGACCATTCTTTACTGGTGAGATGAGAACAGAAATAAACAATGGCAAAACAAATACATGACTGACTTTGGGAAAGACCAAAACTATAAATGCTTCCCAGATCTCAGCTTTGCTTCTCGGAAGGAAAGCTGGGACCTAATATAATTTAAAGACTTTTCTTCAATTGTGCATCTTAGATTATTTCTGCAGCAACTGAACTCACTTTTTCTTTTGGAAAACTAAGATAGGTAGACCCATGGTTCTGCACATTGATATTTTTCTGTAAGGAAGGAAAATTCTGGTCTCTGTTAAAATTCATATTATGGGTGCAAATTTATATAGAATGACACTGTATAATAATGAAGAAGGATTTTCTTTCTTCAAATCTGTTTTATTTTATTTTTACATCCAGATTGGAACATAGTGATGGTAGGTTGTTTGCAATATTGAAGACAATGTTACTCACAATATTTATTTAACTTTTAATTAATTGGGTCCCATGTTTATGGCTTCTCTGCTGTTACCAGGGAAGATCTCACCATTTAGATATATAACAAGGCATACTAAAGACTAACAACTCCTCCAGCTTCTGATGCTGACTTCTAATGAACAGGACCTTGCAAATTGAAAAGAAAGAGATAACCTTATTCATATGAGGAAGAGGACAAAAAGTGACAGGGAAAGGGAGAAGAGGTCAGCCAATGAAATGATGACATTGCAACTCATGTTATAAGGTGCTAGGTGATCACAAGGAAGACAAAGTCATAAAGAGTGCTCAGCAAAAAGCCTGAGTGAATTATGATATCCACAAAGTCATAAAGATGATGTTATACTCTGTGCCTTGAAAGTCATACAGATCATCATTATGCTTGATGACAATGGGCAGACAGACAGTATCTCTAATAAAAAGAGAGATAAGAGAGAGAATAGAAGAATCCTTTGGCAGGATCACCAAAGGGGCTTTAAGAGATGGTGTTGGTGAGCACGGATGATGAGTAGCACATGCACTTTGGTGGTTGTGCCAAAGACAACCCCTTTTCTGCTCACTTAAGAAAAAGAATCTTAAGACTTGGAACATCATAAGGGTTGGATTCAGCTTCTCATTCAGTCTGTGATACTCACTAAGACATAGAAAGTGGGATTTTTTTTCATCTAGTTCAAGTCATCTAAAATTTAAACATTAAGTTTGGACTAATCACCTGGGGTCCCACTATATTCAGTGAGGGAAGATAAGCACTTTCTGAGAGTGATTCATCTCACTATAATATATGATAAAGGTAAGGTGGATCTTCTTCACAATAGAGGTCACTATTTCCTTTAAAGGCACCCTCCTAAAAAGTTACAATTACAGTAAAAAAGTTGATCCATTCCTTGTGATGAAGATCACAAGAAATTTGAAAGGAGCCCAATATGTAATGTAGGCTGTGCCCTCTTCTGCCATGACTGTGCAAACTGAAATGGTGCAGCATGAACCAGTGTGAGATTCAGGGTGGAAATGGACAAACTCTCGGTCAAGAGCTTGCAGAAATTTTACCTACCTATATACCTTATTTCACTGGTCTTCCATTTTTAAACTCACTGCAGAACGAGGCTGCCCAGGTTATGTAGATTTACTGGCATGTGTGCTGCAGATCATACACTAAATATAGTGTTTCCCAGTGAAATACAACCTCCAGGAAACTGAATCAGTTTGTAATAGTTCCTGTCTGCAGGAATCCATAATCTGCTTCCATTTTGAATTTACGCTTTTGCTACACCCAGCAAAGACAATGTTGGCTCGTCTTCCTACTACTTCCCTAGTGCCACCTCACTCTCTGCTTCTTTTTTTTTTTTTCATGGAAAATATGATCAGTCTTGCTAGCAGTTTGAGTCACAAAAGTGTATAGCATCTTTGCAAGGTTTCCTTTGTACTCAGTGAAGATCTGATCAATATAGTCAATGGTGTTACTAGTAGGTGTATGACAGAAGATTGGTGAGACATGTGCCTGTTCCTCTCCTTTGACTGTAAGGTTGTGACAGCTGTGATGAACAGAGATCGCTCTCTAAATTCAGATAAGAGGAATCCTACTATTGCTGAGGATTTTATCCTATTTGCTTGGCTAGTGCATAGCAATAGATCTGATATCACTTGTCCTTATTCCAGCTAATACCTTGAATGCTGTTCTTATAAGCAAACTAGGACAATACCACTTAGAATTATAAGTGGAAAAATGTTGGAAAACTACACTTGAGGAATAGTTAGCAATGGTTCACTAAAAATTGAGGATGCTGCTGAGGCAATGGTTCTGATAAGTTCTGTTCTCATATTATTTTTCATTTTTTATATCTTCAGTGACAGAATAGGGAACATCTTGATTTTGCAAACATTATTGAGTTAGGAGGAATGCTGGTACTCTGGTACTGCAGGATTAGAATTTAAGATGAACTTAATGAATTGTAAAAAAGTGGTTTGCACAGGAAAGAGTGTTATTTTATAGAGAAAGTACACACTGTTATAATCATGTAGGCACGAAATAGGGAAGAAGTGTGTATATCAAAGGCAAGAAAAAAATGTGATCAATGAAATATTGTAAAAAATAAGAGTTTCTTGGTTTTGAAAGAAGAAAATAATCTTAAATCTTAAACATTTTTGAAATGAAGGAAATAAACTATTTTCCAGCCTGAATATGGCTTATATTGCTGCAAAGGTGATTTAGTCCAGATGTTAGGAAGCCCTTCTAACTGTGAGCACTGGACTGGATCCTCTAGACGGGTCATACCTGAGGATATTTAAGACATCCTACACAGACCATTGCCAAGAGGAATGCAAGTCTGATTGATTGGCAATGGATTAAAGACTTAACATCCCAATATTCCCCATTTACTATGATATTCTGATGTAGCAGCCTCTCATGTATATGAGCACTTTGCCTACAAATACTCTGTTTTATTGCTTCATTTCTGCAGAATTATTTTGCAGCTGCAACGTGATCTCACATTTAATATGTTCAGCTGACAAATCCGAATGTTTTTGTGTGATAACCCTGCCTGGGTTCGCTACAAAGCTTTTTCCTGCTTTGGAATTAGGTCACAATTTTCACCTCAAGGTCTCCTTTTATTTTTATATCAGCTCAACATTCAGTGCCCTATAACACTTGGCAGTTAAAAGCGACTCGCTATTAAAAAATCTCTGATGTCGAATCAGCATCTCGGACTGTGCCAAAGAGTCGCTGTAAGCCTGACTGATAGAACTGTGCTGAAACAGAACATAGAGCAACAATGAAAAATGGGTAGAACAACCTACAGAAATCTATTTGCAAAACCTTCCCCCAAAGCAAACAGCAAAGTGACAAAATAACCACCGTTTCTGCAGTGGAGATCCATGAGTTGTGAGAGTGGAAGACTGATCCTGACTTTTTTTTCTGCATGTTAAAAAGCAAACTGTGATCCATACTGAAAACTTTCCTATAGCCAAAAGCAATGGTTTATTCACCGCCTGTGTTTGTAACAAGCTATCAAGGCTTTCATTAGCGCAGTTGCTGATGTGTCATGCTCAGTATTCCTGGCAGACTTGTCATTTTATGTAACATGATGTGCAAGGGGAAAAAAAAAAAAATTGGTCAACCTCCCAGTGATGCACTGGGCACAGGAAACTCAAAAGGACAATTGTTGCTAAATGTGTTTGCTTAGGGGAAAAAAAAAAATTAACCCTCGGTGTGGTGGCATTTTCTGGGATTGCCAGAGAAACGAACTTTTTCACAAGACAACTTGTGGGAACTTTGTGACTCATAACGCCACCAACCTGGAAGAGGTGATGTCGTGAACTTGGGGGTACAAGAGCCCCTTAGCAGTTTAGAAGACAAATCTTGTTCCTAGTGTGGGCTGATTTTGAAGCTGCCTGGGAAATTGCCTTTTGTGTGCCAGATGGATGACAATCATCTTCTTTATTATTTCATATCACAGAATTGTTAAATAAAAAGTGTGGCAGGACTTACATTGATACGATCAGTACCCCTTTCATGGCCACAGAATTAGGATTCCTAGAAAAAATTAAGTGTTTATTCGGGATCTAGGCAGCCAGGGCAATCTAAATAACTATGGGAATGCTGTCAATGGATTGTAGATAGCTGAAATGAAGCTGTGTAATTACAGCAGTCCTGGAAACGCCTACATTATGCATTCACTAAAAGGGGAGAGAAAGGATATGAGCTTAGTTGGAGATATTTTCATGATAGATTCCTACAATTAGGTGAGATAAATGCCATCTCTGTTTTTTTTTGCACTTGCCATGAAAAAGCCTTCTATACTAACACATTCACCATTCTATTATATATTTTGTCAGGATGCACAATAGAGCCTTTTACTCTCAGAGTTGAAAACAACTGTAAATGAAATTTGAGGCAAACTCTCCAAGGATATTGCTGAATGATTTTCTGTTTGGACACCTTAGATGCCTTCTTCAAGAGGAAATAATTTTCTAATCACCATCTTATTTATCTGGACCATAATGGTCATTGATATAAATAGATTTACCTCTGCTGACATTCAATTTCTTTAATTTATTTATACAGTCACAGATCTCATTATTTCATATATTCCATGCTAAATTCTCTCTCTCACTTTTTTTTTTTTGGAACTTTCTTCTGGTCTGGAAGAAAAGAAAAAGAAAAAAAAAGAAAAAGAAAAAGAAAAAGAAAAAGAAAAAGAAAAAGAAAAAGAAAAAGAAAAAGAAAAAGAAAAAGAAAAAGAAAAAGAAAAAGAAAAAAAAAAAAAAAAAAAAAAAAAAAAAAAAAAAAAAAAAAAAAAAAAAAAAAAAAAAGGAAAGGGAAAAAAAAAAAAGAAAAGAAAAGAAAAGAAAAGAAAAGAAAAGAAAAGAAAAGAAAAGAAAAGAAAAGAAAAGAAAAGAGAAAAGGAGGAGTGGGAATAGCTATTTTGTTAATGAGATGTATTCAGGAGGCTTACAAAACCATATGATAAAAAAAAAGCAAAACAAAACAAAACATGAAAGAAACAAAAAGGCACAAAAGAAATAAAATTAATCAAAATAATATTAGAATAAACAGATTTTCATGGTGGAATGTACAGATTTTTCTCTAAGAACAGGAAAAAAAACTTGGTGGGTCTGTAGAATCTGCTTTGATAATACTGAATCATGAAATACTCGAATAAAAATTAGTCATGTGGACTTTATGCCTTTGAATCCTGCTCACTAAGCACCATCTTCTGTCCCAGAACACTGGGTGATTTAGTGAGTGATAAATAACTTCTGATTCTCTCCGATGAGGTTTTGAGAGTTAAGACCAGCCTCGCAAAGAGGTTTACATGTCCTGCTCTAAGACTATATTGAAGGCTGAGTTTAGCACAAAGGAGAACGAGTCACTTGAGCGGCTAAGAAAGAGATTATCAGAAGTCTGTGTATAGAGCAAGGGGATGCTTAGACTGGCTGATAGGAAATACTAGAGAGATGATATGTCTGAAACCTACCTCCTTTCCTGGATTTAGGAGCATAAATCAAGGATTTGTAAATCAAAAATTTGTAAAAACAGTGTAAAACCACCTTCAAGTCTTGGACATCTAAGTCATGCTGTAATGTCAGCTGTGCTCAGGCATATCTCTGTCAAGAGCCTCCCAAGAGTCTCTACATTTATTCAGTCGCTGCCTTGTAAATTTTTACGATAACGACCAGAAGAAAGTCTCCTTGTAACCAGAATGTGAGCATAATTAGATCAAGAAGTAGTCCTGACTGAAGTAATTCAGCATTATTCTAGACAAACACTTATGTAATTTAAAACAGAATCTGTATCTAAGTGTCTTCTCAGTGCATTGTTTCAATGAACGTAGGAAATACACACCTATGTTTCCTTTAAACTCAGTGGAAACCCTGGAAGTCTTGCCATCAAATGGAAATTTGGCACTAACATCCAGATTATGAATTTTATGGAAAGCTCAAGTTCTGAATTACAACTTTATGTATAGATGGCACTGAGCAGAATACATATGGAAATATTTTCATTTCAGTTAACAGTGCCGGGTTGTTTTCTCTTTTTTTCTGAAATGTTAGGCTGTGAACACAGAGACCTAGGTTTCTTCATGGTAGAAAATCAGTGATGCTTCTGAGTTATGAACATCTTTAGGCAGAAAGTAGAACTTGTTGATGCCTCCAGAGCTGTAATATATTCCTAGCCACATGCCTGCTAAAACATCTGACTGTCAGAGTTGCAGATTGACTGCAATTCCTCTTGAGACAAGATCAGTTTTCGTTTGCTGAAGTTCCCTGTGTTCCTCTCATCATTTTGGCTCTGGACCAAGAAGCATTCCCTCTGTCCTTCAACTTTGTTCCTTCACCTAAGTGGAAAATCCCCAGAGAAGCCACATTGGCCAAGACCAAACTTGCAGTAACCTTCATTGCTTAGTCAAATAGTAGAGAGATTTGGAGCAATTTGACATATGGGAGAAGGGAACAACCTACCACTTAACCAGTGAGTATGTTTGTTTTCTGACAGAATTGTGAAGTGAGGATTGTTCTACAACCTGTCAGGATCTGATTTGTTTTAGACAAAAAATGAGTCTGCCCTGGGATCCTGGCAATTAAATGTCCAGTTCTGTGAGCCTGAGTCTTCACTCAGCAGTCTCTAGGGTAAATAAATACTGTTAAGAGTATATATACTGATTAAAATCATCTGTGAAGAATAACCCATCAGCTCAAAAACTACTTTCTCCTTCCAGTTCCCATCAGATATGTCCCTGCCCTTGACTGCCCGTCCTAAACACTTATGTAAGGTTGGCAGTCATCTCTCTATTTCTAGCTACATAATTAAAGTAAGTAAATAAATAAATAAAAAATACGTACTCCATCTTCAAGTGTGATTTGTCAATAAACTATGAAATATGTTCAATGCATGAACACCCAGTTCACGTGTTGCACAAGACACTGGCTTTTGCACTTTCTTGACTCAGTTTATGGGGACAGGGTATATGAGCAGAAAACTTGGCCAAGTGCTGGGATATTTGTCATTAGCCTGAGTAAGAGCGGGGTGGAGCTCATTTGGGGAAAAAATGACCATGCTGAATTATAGCTGTGTTGTGAAGCAGAATTCTGAATGGACGTTTACCATGAACAACCATGGTGACATAGGGCTGGAATCATCACGAGGGGGTTAAATCTCCTGCAGAGGAGGTTGCTGCTCTACTTGTGCCTTGTCTTTCTCTTTTGAGGGATTCCTTCTTGCCTTATCAGTACTGGTACAGAGGTTGTTGGGTAGTCCAAAACCTAATTGTAGGAAAAGGTGAGTAAAGGAGGAATTTCCTGTGGACACAGGAGAATGGCACGGCAGCTCCATCCCACAGATGCCAATTTGGGACACCTGGAAAGTACTTGTTCTTGTGAACTATTCATAGAGCTCTTCGTTCCTTCACTCTGTTCCCTGAGGTATGAGGACACACACATTGTGTACTGAGCAGGCAGTTAGTAGGACCAGAGAAGCTACTCGCTTCTGTTCTTCAAGTGCCAGGGAAAGTGTTTGCCATAAATAAAAAATTCCACTGAACAAAATAATTTTAATACTTGTTTAATTAACTGTTATTGTACTCCATGTTAAACTTACATACACCGTTTTAGGCAGGATTTGATTTCTGATTTGTCTACCATGTGGGTCCTCATTGTAGCACCATTGCAATTAGAAGGGTAAAAAATAATTAATATGTCCCTATTTCCATTTTTTTTCTCCCCATTGGTACAATTCGGTTGTGTAAGTGTATTATGAAACACAAGAAAACAAAACTGGTTATTTTGGAAAATCAACAACACCTGAGGACTGGAATGCCTAAGAACTTGGGCACAACAGGCTGCCAACATCTGGATTTTTATTTACACAGTCTTCAGCTTTGCATCTGAATCAATTTTTGAAAGCTCAATATATTTTAAAGATCCTTTTTGACTGCCTAATGCTATCCAGGTGCGCGTTGGACTTTGTCTTCACAGCGACCTACTTCCTCAGTGAAAAAGCCTTGAATCAATTTAACTGCAATTTAGAAGTTAACACCGGCACATTAAAGCAAGGCGAAAAAAAAAAGAAAGAAAGAAAAGAGGAGGCAGAGAAGTAAGTAGATTTTAAATAGTAATCTTTTTTTTCAAAACTTTTCCTGTGGAGTTTGTTTCTGCCTCTAGATCAGACCTGCAGTATTCTGAAACCAGAGCAAGCCCTCCAACTTAGAGATAAAGGCACCGCCAGCTGCAAAAGTGTGTGGGGATCTGATAACACAGGGTTAATCTGAGGCATGCATACAAGCCCCGCTGCAACAGAATCAGAAGCAGTTAGACCTTTTGCACTTCAAGACATTCTGGCACTGCTGGGAGACTCATTTTGCTTGCAAAATCAAGCATGTAATTTCCCTTCTCCCTCACTCTCCCTCTTGGTCTGGGTGCCCGGCCAGCCCCGCGTATCAGCGGCGGTGGCGGCCAGTCTCCCTGGTGACAGCCGGGACAGACAACCCGTCTGGCGGGTGCCTGTGTGCTGGGTTTGCACCGCAGCATGTGGGTCAGCAAGCCCCCGAATTGCCTCTGCCTCCTGCATTTGCTAGGGAAAAAAGAAAAAAAAAGAAAAAAACAGAAGAAATATATAAAATATACATCGATTTCATCTTTTAAACATTGATGTCTCAAGGGAAGAGTAAATGGGTGCAGAGCCTGCTCTCTGAGTGCTTGTGCAAACTCGGTGTGTTCAGAGAGCAGCTGGGTACAGAGTGGGGGATAAGCCCCATTCATTTGTCAGTGTAAGACTGATTTTTGTGAGTCTGTGTATATAATAAATATATGTTTTTATGCATCTGTCATCAGGAATGAGTCCAAGACTGTGCAGAGCCAGCAGAGGGGACATTTCTACCTGTTTTCAAATGAAACAGATATAAGTCCCTAGCGTGCAGGTTTTGTAGCTGGTTTTATTTAGTACTTTTGGATGTCGCTGGCTGCTGGTGAAGCTGAGCGTGAACAACTTACCAGTCTGCACAGGAAACTTCTTTTTGCTTTAGTCTGCTGTGGGAGAGAAATCCTATAAAAGCTTTCGGGATTGCTGAAAGTGCTGACTGGCTATGTAAAAGTCGCACAAGTGAAGGTAAAATTCCTGAAGTACTCCTAAAGATTTTCCCAAAGATTTTTAAAAAAGCCCCTTAAAAACGGCAGCAGAGATCGAGGGCTGTTAAAGGAAGGGAAAAAAAAAAAGGAAGAAAAAAACTTTGGCAGGCATGCGGTGTCTTACATCAATCTAGCAGTCAGCATCTATGTAGATGTTCTTTCCTCCTTTTGTGCAACACCCCTTCCCTCCTACAGACCACCCAAATCCCTCCCTATAAATAATCCAAGAACTGTATTTTTCCTCCAGATTTGTCTTCAGACCTTGAAGGGAAAATATCAAGCAGGGAAAGGGGGAGAGAGAGAGAGAGAGAAGAAGAAGGGAAAGTGAGAGAGAGAGAGAGAAAAAGGGGAAAGATGGCTAGTGAATTCAAAAAGAAAATATTCTGGAGGGCAGTGGTGGCCGAGTTCCTTGCCATGAGCCTCTTTATTTTTATCAGTATTGGCTCGGCGCTGGGTTTTAGCTTCCCAATTGTGGGCAACAAGACATCTACCAGGTCTCAAGACAACGTGAAGGTCTCTCTGGCTTTTGGGCTCTCCATCGCGACCATGGCGCAGAGCGTCGGCCACATCAGTGGTGCCCACCTGAACCCCGCGGTGACCCTAGGCCTGCTGCTGAGCTGCCAGATCAGCATCTTCAAGGCGCTCATGTACATCATTGCGCAGTGCCTGGGGGCAGTGGTGGCCACTGCCATCCTCTCAGGAGTCACCTCATCGCACCCTCACAACCTCCTGGGGCTCAACATGGTAAGTGGAGACAATTTTGATTCCTCCTTCATAGTTACTATAGAAATATGAGGGTAAATCTTTCAAAATCTTAAGGATGTGTATGTAGATGTATAAGCTTATGTAGGAGACAGTGGTGGCTTCATGCAGCCAATTGCTTAATTTAGAGGGGGAGTCCTGTTCCAATTGACTAAGGGTAAATCTAGGGTAAACGCAATCCCTGGGGTCAGTTTAAATACTTTATTAATCCTTTTTCTAGAGAAGGTCCTTCCTCTCCAGCCCTTTTCCAAGGCTGAAGGTCATGATCAGTTTTGTTCTTGTTTAATTTTTCACCTCTAAGTTGATAAAAGATGCCATTTGACAAATTTTATCATTAAAATAACTGCCAGTTGCAGGATCGAGTCCCTCTCATGGTCCTAAATATCTCAGAAAATATGTTTGTGCCTTGGGATGCTGATTCATGTGCAGACCCTGATGTTTCTTTCCTATGTGTGAACATGATTTTTTAAAAATAATTAATATTTTCTGTTACCTGATGAGGATTTGCAATATAAGACCTTATGCAAAAAAATAAAATAAAATAAAAAGAGAGAGATGTGTAGCAAGAGAAACCTTGTCACCAAAGTGTGAGCATTAACTGTTGTGTTAGGCTCAGCTCCTGTTTGACAGAGCTGCACTTTCCTTTTCTTCCCACTTTGCCTATTCAAAATATAGAGAAAACACTGAATCCGGAGATATAAGCTGGAGGAAGAGGTGGCAACTACACTTAGATGCAGGGGAGGGGGAAGAGAGGTGGTGGTGGGGAAATATTTCAGTGCTTTCCCATCCTAGTGTTCACAGCTACTCACAGTCACATTGTGTAAAAAGTTCCTGGACTATTTCACTGCTTGGTTGCAGCTGTTCTACCTCAAAATGTTCTCATTTTATTGTCCCCATTTTACCATGGTAGTTGGAAAAAGAAGAAAAAATAAAGAGGGAAGGGACAAAATGGACAAATAGTGTAGTAAGTTTTTGCATGCTGTGGCATTGTAGTCAACTTCAAAATAGAGCCCATGGAGATTTTTTAGAACATCGTAAAAGTACCATTAAAAAGGTCATTCCTGAGCAGCCCAAGTGCATCCCTATCTCCGTGTTGCCTCCTTTCCAGAGATCTGGTGCGTGCAACTATCCCCTTGGGACACTCCTTTTGAAATTCTGATGGGGTTAATCCAAAACATCCTGGGGAAGAAGACAGAAGCTCTTTTTTTTTATTATTATTAACTCCAGAAGGCTCTGTCTGTGCATGTGATATGTGATCTCTCCTTCGGAAACCACTGGCGGAGGGAACTGCTGCACCGCATGGGATGGGGTCCACCCAAAGTGGTTTCCTAGAGGAAAGAGGCTGCCAGCTGCCACTCAGCACGGGAGGTCTGGTTTCAGCAGTGCTGTTTTGTGGGCTTTCCTTTCCCCTGCCACACAGTTTGGATGACTGGCTTCTTCCTCTGTCCTCTGATGGCCCCAAAACTGGCTGTATGCAGAGTGGGTTTCAGCGTGATCACCCTAAACCTTCCTTGTCCCTGAGTTGGTAGCCAATCCAAGCTACAGTGATGTTATTTAGAGCTCTGCACAAGGATGTCTCAGAAGAGCCTATGAAGGCAGATGGAAAAGTCAGGAAAAGAGTAGGGAGAAAAGCTGCGGTGGGTAGAGGAACAAATCCAGACTGATCTAAGGAAGGGCAGACACAAAGGGTCTGCCCTCAAGGGAAACTGGGGCACGTGGGTCTCAACCTTTGGAGAACACACAACACACCATGAAGCTCAGGCAATTATTATTTATTTATTTGTTGCCTATGGTGAAACAGACCTGCCCTTTCATCAGGAAACTCCGCAATACTACCTAGTTTGGTGGGGAAAACCTGGGTGGAGAGGATGTTATGCTTCTCAAATTCAGTAACTGTTTTGTCACTGATTTTGGCAAGCTTAGAGGCTTCACAAATGAACCTGAAAATTTTCACCCTAGGGTGAAACCCTTGCTCTCTCCCACACAAATTCATTTCAAAGCCAGAAAATTCATGGTTGGAGAAAAAACGTATTTTAAGTCTACACCATGAATGTCTTGCAACTCTCTTTTTCTTGGTGATTTGATAGGACTTTATGAAGTGGTTCCCAAACATTATGACAAGCCCAGATTTCTGTCCTTGTCTTTGTGAAATGTTCAGAAGAAATATATGTATATATTTTTCTTTTTCTCTTTCCCATCCAGTTCTAAGTGTTCTGGCAAGAATAGCAGTGGGGGGATCTCCCAGGAGATGGGGAGGGCAGCAGCTGTTGTTTTCCCTTGCAAGAAGGAACTAGAGGGGAAAAACAAATTTATTCATTTCCCACTGACTGGGCTGGGATTGGATGGGAATGGGGGAGATGAAGCTTGAGCCCAGTGTAGGGAAAAGCAGCAGAACAGCCGTCCTCATGTAGAACCCATCACAACCAGGATATCCTGAAATCTCAGTCTGGCACTACCAGCATGCTGCCTCCTTCAGCAAACATAAGATAAGGAGAAAACACATAGATTTGCTCTAATGTCACACTCTTCCACCTGGAAACAAGGAGGGGAGGCATGGAGCTGGCACTCCTTACTGCTGCTTTGGCTAGTTGTCCTTCTGGTGAAAGCAATGGGTACATTGAGAAAGAGAATAGAAAGAACAGAAGAGAGGGAGAGCTTGCTTTTGACAAGGTTATGAAGAAGGTGTGGATATTTCAGATCTTGCTCTCTGTTTTGATCCTGCCATAGTCTTGAACTTGGGTTTTTTTACAGGAGAAACACAGTGGGAGCAATTTCTTGGATTCAGTGGTTATCCAGCATCCCTGTGGGATACCATGGCAAATTGCACATCTATGCTTAGATTCATCCTGTCCAGCTGTAGGCCCAGCACTGCGGATCCAAAGTGAGGACCCCATTTCCACAGGTTCCTGTTTCATTTGCAGAGAAGGAGAAAAAAAGAGAAGCAAATCAGTTCTTAGATCCTTCGAGTTACTCTACAGGGAACTCAGAGTTATGAGCTCCAGGCATGGGAGCCTCTGCTATTTACCCAAGGTGGGATGAATCTGTGCCTTTCTTAGGTCCAAAGGGAAAAATGAAACTCAAGAAAAATAAACAAAACTAACCAAATTCACCCTCCAACAGAAGCAAAAACAACAAAATCCACCAAAACAGTCATGAAAGTTGCAAGGTTGAAGGGAAGAAAAGGAGGAGGTGAAAGCAGAGTGCTCCATTAGCATGCTCAGTACTAAGCTCTATTTTATCATAAGAGAAAAGCAAAATGACCACATATCAAGGGTTTAGTCCAGATTTCACTGAAATCAGCAGCAGTATTTTTACTTTGGCTACTTTGAATAAGAATAGTCTGGATAGTATTCACAGAGGTCTTTGGGTTCCTGAATACTATTAGGACACTTAACTTCCCACAAATTGTAGTAGTGATGTGGGTTCTGAAGTAAAATATTTTGAAATTGGAAAAGCTGAAAGAAAAATACGCAGTATGTTTGTTGTTCTAAAAATGTGACTTTTTTTCCTTACATCATCTTGTATATTTTTTTAGCATTCATCTTACATTTTACAATTTTCCATTGGGTAAAACTGTAAGAATAGAGAAAACCTAATCCAAAAGGTACTCATCTGCCAGTAAAGCTGGCTGTTGCCTGGTAAGGACAGCTCTGTAATTTGGATAATGGAAGAATGTATTCATCACAAGCAATTAATGACCAACAAAGTCCTCAAGCAGGAAAGGAAGGTGAGTGAGAGGAGTAACATAGTATTTGCTGCTCACAGACTTATCTTGAGAACATTTATCAAGCTATTAAAAAGGAAAACCAATTTATTATAGTTCATTTTCAGTCAATTTAGTTGTTTTTTTTTTTTTAATGTAGACATTGCTCTATGGTTAATAATTGTAAGTATTGTTTGTTATACCTCTGCATACTGATTGGAGTGACAGCAAATGTGCCTCCTGAGTTTGTCAAACCTTTCCTGTTCTGGAAAAAATCAGAGAAACAAAAAGTAAAAATTCTGACACCTTCTTGTAACTGGAAAATTCTTTGAAAATTCTGTCTTCAAGTTGATAATTTTTTTTTTAAGTTACAAATAGGTCAAGATCATAGACAAGGAAAACAAAAATGGAATTGGTTTTGCTCGAGGTCGATAAAGAGGAAAGAAAAACAATGAAGAATAATAAATACAAGGATCATGTCTTAAAACATGACTCAGGAAACTGATAAATGTTGACAGCACAGCTAAGGAAGTTTCTAGCGAAGCCAGAAGGGGTCTGTGGTCAGTGGCTTTGGAGGAGAGTATTTGCTGAAGATAGGGAAATAGTAATAAACGTATTACTTCTGGAGCATGGAAAGTCACCTGCTCCTGGAGTATCCTTTGCATTTTGGGTTGGTTGATGGTCTTTCTGTCACCTCCACTCAAAGTGCAGTCTGTCCCACAGCTGGATGAGCTGCAGCAGAAGGAATAGGGCACACCAGGAGGCAATTCCCTTTTCTGGCAAAAGCGAAATGGCCAATTCCAAACTCCTTTTCAAAGACAGGATGAAGGGAGCCCTTTGCTGTCATTGATTCTTCATCCCAACACTGATTTTTTTTCTTTAATACTGATATTCCTCACTTACTCTTTCTGGTCCTTTAACCCAAGGAATCCCCACATCTGCCCATAAGCAACGTTCAGGGATAGCCCTCTGACCATAGGGAGCAGGACTTCATGCTTGGCCTTGATGACTCAGTGTTTCCCTTTGTGATTTCCCTTCTCCCTGTGCCCACACCCTCTGAGTCTGATCTCCTTCAGTCTCAAACTAAACAAAGTCAGGTTGAGTAGGTAGAACTTCCAAAATAAACTGAGAACTTGATGAAAGGAGCAGATGATTGAGTAAGTGATGCTGCTTTTCCTGTGAGTCAGTCTGCTTCTGTGGAGAATTGCAGTTCCAGAGGTGTCACTGAATGGATGAGACATAAAACTGAGTGCTTTACCTCACATGCTCATTAAAAATCGCAGTGTCTTTTTTTTTCCTCTCCCCAAAGCAGATTATATCCTATGCCTTTCTTCAGTTTCAACACAGTCAAGTTCATGCTACATTTCACCTCCCTCTCCTCCTTCTTTTCCATTAGATATAGGATTCTCCTGCCAGCCTCTCCGGTGCTGGGACATCTTCATGGTTAAACTCTCTGGCACTGCTAGATGGGACCAGAAATGGCTGCAATTTTAGCACTAGTAAAACGGTTCCTGCACCTGAGATGCAGTCCAAGATTTTTATTTCTTAACAAAGAGCACCACAACAATAGCTCATTACTCGATTTCAATCTTGCAGCAGCTGTCTTTAATGGCATGCCAGCATTGTAAGGAATAGCACTAGATCAGGGATGTGGAACACAGGAAAGGCACCTGCTAAAAACTGGCAGCAGACGTGGCTGCTGTATAATTTAGTCACGTAGTGACAGTAGAAACATCTGGGCTGAGATATAAATCTGATGGTTATCACCCATCCTCCAGACCATTTAGGGATAACAAGGTTTTTATCACTAATCTTTATTTCAGGTCTCAGAAATTATTACTTATTTCATTTCTACGAAGATTTGTGTAGTACTTCTTCTCTGTTCTAATACAGCTGTGCCCTGAGTTTTTGGTGGAGAGTACAAGCCTGTACATACATATAGATAGTATATTTAAGTATAGTTAAAGGCTCTTGTACAAGAAAAATCTCACTTTAGCACATCAAGCACAAAACATGTCCATCATTTTCAGTATTACTGGATAGAGATTATCTGTAGGTGTCAGATAGGAAATTTTGGACTGATTACTCAAAGCAATGTATACATTTTAAAAATGCCCTTGCTCTTCTATTCACTGCAAGCAATTAGTATTTATACAATTTTCAATTGTGGACACAACAGAAGCACTGTGACTATTTATTCCCCACAGTGAAGCTCTTGAAGCACCCATCCTCACTGTCGACTGAACAGTTAAATTTGTTTTCATTTCTATGACACTGAATGTATTATGCCGTATACATATTTGGCTGTTTTGAGTATATATATATACACTGCCCCACATGCACTTATGCTTATACTCACACACTAGAGATGGATGGATAGATGATAGATAGATAGATATAGCTTTCTTTTACAGATGAAGAAAACTCAACATTCATTTCCAAATTTATATATATATATCTTGCTTCTACATCAAGGTCTATCATGGCAGGAACCACAGTCTAAGGAATAGTGGAAATTTCCATGGCAAAATTGAGTATTTTGAGCTATAATCTTTGTAGAAGATTATAGATCTCTTCTAGGTAAACTGATGCAATAAGTCTTTGGGTCAGGGCTCATGTACTTCAGCAGACAATCTGGATATTTAGAATAATCAGAGAATCCTAAGATAGACGTTTATCTCAAGAGGAAATTGACTATTTTCTTTAGAAGAGTAGTAAATATTTGCTTACTTGTCTACTTTTTAGCTTAACCAACAGAATTCAATAAGAACCAGGCCTTTACCTGATACCTTAGTTAAAGAAACAGTCTTTGCTAGATAATCTCCATCCCAGAGGGAAAGAAAATGATGTGTGTCAACATCTCTCAGTTTCTCTATTTATTTTCCCTGTTTTTAAACTGTTATTTCTTGATTACAAACACTCAGAGACTGTGACAGTCTTTATATTCTGGGTTGAATTTGTACCTGGCACACTGAGAGATCATGGTCTGTGGCTGTGTTTCTCAAAATCTTCAGAACAATATTAATACTGATGTGACGGAGCAAGTGAATGTGTCCTGGGGCTTTGCTGGACTGGCAGCGAGCACTATGTACACACTGCGTGTACATTGTTAATGTACAACCCGATGGGAAAGAACTGCTCTTTCTGGCATCCAGAGCCAAAGCCACTGCTGTTAAACTGCTGCAACTCTTTGGAGCCAGTGAGATGTGAGGGTAGGGCACCGCATCAACCTCCTAAATCAAATATACAGGGCCTGTCAGGCATCGTAAAGGGAGCTCTATAAACAGCAGGAGTGCAGAAATGTGAGCCAAAAACTCTGCAAGGGATATCCCTTCTTAAAGAAGCAGGATTTTCTCTTTTGGCATTTCAGGATGGGGAAGGAACCAAGAAATCCCATGTGTGCTGTCCTGATAGAGCCCTGTGCATGCCCCTCTCCAGGAATCACGGAGAGATACCAAAGAAAATAGACTTTTCCAGGAACTTGACACCCATCCTGTGCCAAGTGAAGTTAGTGAAAGCTTTCGAGGGACACACTCACACAACACACACTCTTACAACTTCCCTTGAAGTTAGTGATGATTGTATTTGGAGTGAGGAATGAATAAAGTCAGGGTTGGTCCCTATTCTTTCCTTTGATATGATTTCTTATTTGATGAACAAGGTGGAGAAAGGAAAAAGCTGGAATTGTTCCCCTAATTCCTGACATCCATTCAGAGCTGTATTTTAACTCCATGGAAGTATCATCCTTTGAATGCTTTGCACAAGGCCGTCTGACTACATAGACTACCTCAGACTTGGAAAAGTTGAAAATTTCACAAGTTTCCTGGAGTGTTTGTCTAGAAGTATAAAATGAATATCACTTTCATGTGGTTGCCAACAACCATACTGTGAGATTTGTGCAAATCCTGCTAGTTAATCCAGTAACAACATTGAAAGAAATGTGATGTTAGACTCAAAATTCAGACAGGTCCTCAATTCTCCATTGAAAGACCATCTTCTGGTCTAACAATAAAGGAGGCCATAAATACCTCACTGGTATAAATGAATGCTTCAAGTGTGTTCCTGAAAACAAACCATTTAATTGTGTTTTGTTGGATTAGAAAAAAAAATCACTCTTCCTCATCTTCTGAATAGATTTTGTTTATTTTTCACCAGCAAAGCAAACTTTGTTTTTCCCCAAAGAATTTTCCCATATGTACAACAAAAAAAAAAAAAAAAAAGGAAATCAGGCTGTTCAACAAATGGTTTGTCTCCAGCTAGCCATGTTTGATGAAAGGTCTAGAAGTATTGACTTTTCCTGTCTGTCACTGGTCTCGTACTTTAGTTTAATACACTCTGATTTAATGCTAATGAAACTATCGCTCTTCTCTCCCTGGGATACCAGGGCCCTGCAAAGCAAAACCATGGCTAGTTTCTCATCAGATTGATCAAATGGTGGGAGGAAGGAGGTTAGGCTTGTTCTTTGAGGGTGTCTGCTGTTCAAAGAAAGGAAAATATGATTTGTTTGGGAATTGAATGTGCCCCCTTTGGAGCTTTTAAGGCTGTATTTATAGGAAAGATAATCTAACAGTGGACAATATGTTTTGTCCCTAGATTCTGCTTAAAGTTTCTATTCTTGATCTAGGATGCAATCCAGAGCTAATTTTTTGCCTTATTTGTGAATACTTTTGAGTGCTCCTCTCATATAATTTAAAGCGAAATTCTTTACACCTTTGCCTGACTTTTTGATTACTTAAGAAATGAGAGTTTTGAGAGTTAAAGAAGACTTATAATTACTGAATTTTGGAATGACCTTCCAGCAGGAGGAAGATTAACTGGAAAATATCACAATTGAGCTTGGAGGTGAAAAATATGAAAGATTCAGACATAAATAGAGACAGACCAGATCAGTTAAACATCTTTAACTGATGTTTACTGATGTAACTGATCCCCACTGTTCTGAGAGCAGTGGGGAGATTGATTTCTGAGCTTACTGTTAAATATCTTTAAATTTAAGAACTCTGACTTGTTAAACACTTAAATGTTAATTAGTTGGTATAAAGCAGCATAATTGATATTTTTGATGTAGGAAAGAATAAGCTCCAAGAAGAAAGCACATTAAGATACTTAAATATCCTCTTTAAAATTCAGCAAGGCAACAGATATATTTAAGTAGGCTCAAACTGAATTGAAGCAAATGCTTTCATTGCTCAGTCAAGGAAAGATCTTCCATGGTAGTGTTAAGCTAAGTGCTAAAAGCATTAGGCCTGGTGCAAATTATCAGCTGCTTGTTTTCATTTAGCACATAAGGAGAAGGTTTCTGATACACAGAACATATTATCTATTGCAGCACTGTTCCTTAAAATGCTAGTTTTGTGGTGGACAGAAGATCATAGCTCTTCTGCCAACATGAACATTAAAACAGAAAGATAAAAAGCAAAAAAAAAAAAAAAAAAGGATAATATATTCATAGATGGTCCATGCCATGCTTTTTTTTATGTGCCAGACATTTTTTTTCCAGGATTATGCATAAGAAGACTTACCCAAGGGCTGGGATATATGAAGGAGGGAAAAGACAGCGATCAGCACTTCCACATGTTTCAATAAGATGCTATGGCTTAACTTTCTTCTAAAGAAAGAAAAAGAAAAGTGTTTCATAAGAATGGAGAAAATTGACATTCCCCTGCTGCAAAATAGACTACTGAATTTCCAGAGGCCTATCATTTTTAAGGAACGAGAAACTAATCCTTGTTATATGAAAGTGAGCTGGACCATAGGAGAGATAATCCATCGTTAAGAGCTGGCAGGATGATGTGGGGAATAGTACCATGTGATGAAACCACCTTGCATAACAAACTACCTTATCCATATAACGGGAAACAGGTTGGAACTTCATATGCTTTTATTCCTAATGGGAAAAAAATGAAGTCACTGGAGAATTACACAGTTGGGTTTACCTTGGTTCAGTTTAATTTCCTGTTCCCCTGTTTCTCTGTTGAGGGCATACAGCTAATAAATATCTTTCTCTGAAATAAAAAATAAAAAAAATAAAAAAAGCAAAGAAAACATGCCATTATTTTGCCCACATTATTACTTTAGATCGTGGAAGTTAGTCAGCTAAGCACGGCAGTTGAGGGCAGTTCTGGGAAAGAAGCCTTTATATTTTTAGTCTCAGCTAAATCAAAACTGTCTGATCTTCCACCTCCTGCTCATGGCTCTTCCCAGGAGGATTTCCTGGATGCCCTCACACACGGGCCCTGGGCGAAGAGGTGCAGCAGGGAAGGCCCATGCTCTGTCGGCCTTGCTGCAGCAGGACAAGGAAGAAGCACCTTGGGATTTCCAGTGCTATGGAGGTCAGACCACCTCTCTGGGAGAGGAAGGACACACAGGGTGAGGGCAAGGGGGAAGGGAGGGCCCGTGCTTGAGAAGGACGTTTGGCCTAGCTGATCTCTAGAGGTCCCTTCCAACCTCGACCATTCTGTGATCCTGTGATTCTAGAGCAAGGGACACATTATGGTAGTATTCACTTCTTAACCAAAAAATGTAGTTAAGACATGATAATATTCACTTCTTCACCAAAATTAAAGACAAACAGGTAGTTACTCTCATAGTCATGACTGGATAAGGAACTTATATTAAATTTTGCACTCAAGGTTAATGGTCTCTACTTTATGGAGTGACACGTATGTCACCCATCTATGCAGGGCCCTCAGTCAGTGATCCACCAACTGTGGATCTGCTGTCTGGGAAAGTCACTGTTGGACATTAACAACTCAGCTAATTTAGCTGTAGGTCTTAGGCAGTTCTGTACCAATCCAGCATACATGCAGAAAAGAATCAAAGCCTCTCATACAATCATTCAAGTTATAAGGAACATCAGGAAGTCTCTAGTCAAACCTTCTGCTTAAAATTGGGTCAATATTGAACTCAAACCAAGTTGCTCAGAGGCATCATCATATAAAGCTAATCTTTGAATGGAGAAAGAGGGACAGACTTCATTCCTAGCTCCAGTAATGCATAACAGAGAGGTGCAGATTGTCCCTAAGTGTACCACATGCTCTGGGTGTCCTTGCTGGAGCAAGGGGTTGGACTCAATGATCTCTAAAGGTCCCGTCCAACCTCAACCATTCTGTGTGTGTGATTCTGCGAAAACAGAATTAGTCGATACTTCCAGAGCAACCAAGTGAGAGACCCAACTGATTAATTATATGTCCGTGTACAACTCAGATATCACCTTTGCTGAAGTGATATAACCCATTTCTTGGTGATGTTTCTGGTACTGGGGGAGGCAAACAAGTCTTGCCAAAATCTTTGTCAACACAAAGGTGCAGAAGAAGGTGTGGGAGATGAATATGGGCCTGCACCTTTCATCTTATTTCCTTAAGACACATTTTCTGTTAATGAGCATGGTCTAAAATGTAGCACAGATGAGAGCGTACTGAGATTCAAAGAGGCCAGATATTTCCCAGTAGATGCATTATGGATGAAGGCAGTGCCAGCCCTTCCTCTTGGCCACACATGCTTATCCTGACCACTGCGGATCATCCTGCCAACGGAGAGAAGGGTGTTGCAATGTAGATACCGATCCCTGGAAAAAGACTCACCCACTCCATCACTAGAGTAGAGGTGATTGTGCCTTGTGTTCCAAGGCATATCTGTTTGAGGCCTAGCGATATGGTCACTTACATTCTGAATAATCTCAGCAGTAGGATGACAGATTTTAACGCCATTGGTTGCTATTTAAATTTGTATATAGTCTGACATTTTCATTTAGTCTGTAGCATGTAGTACTATTTGCTACCAGATTCAGATTAAATTTTAGAGAATCCTGAGTAATACCAAAGGCTCGAGATTCTGGAGTCAGATATTGCACAAAATTTTCAGAAAAGAGTAAATAAACCATGAAATAATAGTGGAAGATAACCAACTCCTGTTGGTCATGTCTACTTGGTTCGCTCAGGAGCTTAAAATAATAGTTTTGAAAGGTGCTAAGTTTTCTATGTAGTTTTTAAGGTTTACCCGGGTAACCCTCACAACTCCACAGAGACCAAAAATTGTAAGCAAATAAATGTGTATCTACATTTTAACTTGATACTTCCCCTTGGTTATCAGAAATCACAGAATCATAGAATGCCTGAGGTTGGAAGGGACCTCTGGAGGTCATCTAGTCCAACCCCCCTGCACACGCAGGGCCACCTAGAGTACATGGCACAGGACTGCATCCAAGCGGGTCTTGGAAGATCTCCAGAGAAGGAGACTCCACAACCTCTCTGGGCAGCCTGTTCCAGGGCTCTGTCACCCTCACTGTTAAGAAATTTTTCCTTAAGTTCCTGTGGAACTTTTGGTGCTTCAGTTTGTGGCCATTTCTTCTAGTTCTGTCGGTGGCCACCACTGAAAAGAGGCCGGCCCCATCCTCCTCACTGCCTCCCTTGAGGCACTTATAGACACTGATCAGATTCCCTCTCAGCCTTCTCTTCTGCAGGCTGAACAGGCCCAGCTCCCTCAGCCTCTCCTCACAGGGCAGATGTTCCAGGCCCCTGATCATCCTCGTGGCCCTGCGCTGGGCTCTCTCCAGCAGCTCCACATCCTTCTTGTACTGGGGGGCCCAGAACTGGACAGAATATTCCAGGTGTGGCCTCACCAGGGCTGAGTAGAGGGGCAGGATCACCTCCCTCGACCTGCTGAAGATGCTCCTCTTAATGCACCCTACAGAATGCTACAAAATGCACCTTTCTGCTCCACATGGTCTGCTTTTGTTGGGACCGGACTGGTGTGGTGAAGAATCATACTTTTCTGTGACTCTGTACAGGCCATGCTGCTACCCACAGCTTTGACAAACAGGTAAAATAACCAGACTCTGTGATAATATACTCTTCAGATCAGCACGCCACAGTAAACCAGGTCACCAATGTTTGCCTTGGTTTGCAGTGCTTTGGAACGTGGCCCAGAGTTCTTGCTCTCACAGTGGAATCTGATGTCCCTGGCAGACTGAAGAGAATTACATGGTAGAGGAAAGCAAAAGGTTTCCTATGATATTTCCAGGTTTTCTTTGATTCCACAGAGGCCGTCAATAACAGTGTTGATTAGCAGGGACAATGACCTCAAATCACGTCACACTTAGGATGTCTTTTCCTGGTGGGAAAGGAAGAATATGATTTCCGTCTTTCAAAGATAAGGATTATCACAGTTTTCGAAGGTGTCATTTTGCTCTTATTGTCTTTTTTTTTTTCCTTTTTTCTTTTGTAGAAGTCCTTCAAAATGAAGGGAAAGACTAAAAGCAGTTCAGTGTTTAATGGTTTCGAATGTCAAGACCTTACTAACATGAGAACTTCAAACCTTAGAGCTAGTTTCTCTGAGGATCGTCAATCACATTATGATAGAATTTATTTCTGTACCAGTGTTTGGGCATCTATAGATTTCTGATTTATTTACAAGTACAGCTACTCTTTAATTTAGACCATCTGACCTTCCAAACGTGAGAGAAAGCTTTCCAGAAAGTCAATAGCCCACACTACTGCTATTATTACTTTTGATATCAGTGGGATGCATTTGAAACATACATAATTAAGTCACAAATGCCATTGTCTCTGTAGGAAATAAAGTGATTTCTTTTAAAAGGGAGTGACAAATGTAGTAAAATACCAATTTAATGATGTCTCAGGTGTTCAATATGGATTTTCAGAACTTGCTATTTCCATTGACTGCTCTGACAGTATATATTTATGTCAGGTTTGTAGTTCTCTCATGTAAATCTTACTTGAGCTGGATGTTTCGGTAATTGACTTCAGTGTATGCTACCTGGATCTGATAATTCGCTTCTGTCTATGGAAAAACTTTCAGCTCAAGAGTTATCAATCCTTCCTATTAAAGAGCAAGACATTAAAAAAAAAAGCTTCAGAGTGATAGATCTTTAAAATCTTTTTTTTTTTTTAATGAAGTTAAGCAGATCTTTTTTTCCATCTGAAGACTCGGTCCACTGTTTTGGTGTTTCTCTGGACAGAAATTTAGTAATTTGATAACATGATGCTTTGTAATAGGGACAAACCAAGAAAAGTGAATTGCAAAGTTGGAAAGAATTCAGCTAAACAACCTTAAGTTTTAAAAATGTTCAAAGATCTGTTTTAGGGGAAGTAGGCTGTAAACCCATGGAAATAGGCTGTAAACCTGTGAGAACAGATTTCAAACATGATTTCCTGTAGTTTCCTTGTTCCGGACAGATCACAATAACATTTAACTATATTTTTGTCATATATGACCTTGCAATTTTTAATGCAGCAACTATGACAGATGGGATAACTCACTGATAGCACTATTCTTGAGCATAAGTTTTGCAAAGTTTGCTTCCTTCTCACTGAGTCAGCCTCTATTCTCAGTTTGTCTGGCCTCTGTCCAACCTCATGTTTTATCCTATACCGCATATATTGATGTTACTTCTTCTTAACACTGAGCCTTCAGCTCAGATCCAGACTTGCCTTTTCTTACTCAGACACCACTGAATATAGCAATTAAAAGCAGAGTTCAAGTCCTGTTATAACATTAAATGGCCGAGATCCACAGTCACTTAATAAACACAAGTTTGTGGCAACACTCCTGAAAGAACAAAATTTCTGTTATATAATGTTGTGAGTAAATGCCATTTCAATATGCTTTACAGCAACTACACATATAAGAACCTCTACTTTTTCACATTAACTACATAATTGGGATATCTATATTTGCCAGTGAAAGTTCATCTGCAGAACCTGCTTTACTTCATTAAGAGACTGAATTACTTCCTTGTTCAGCCTTTCACAATTACTATCCATTGGATGCGTTTTTCTTACTCACAAAAATATGTGTGGTCTACAAAATTTGTGGTCTATATATTAGTTAAGTGTCTAGGCTCTTCTTTTAGTCAAATGAGACCTAGTCAATGGAGTCAATGAATGGCAAAAAGCTAATTAGTTCACTCTCAAATGGTCACCTACATCCGATCATCTGAATGACTCTCTTATCTCTACTGACTATAGTGTTTGGATCTCCAAATTTAGAGAAACACTGCATAAACATTGACATCGAGAATCATTTCAGACATCTCTGGTCTTCTGTAAGTCTTGTTGTAGCATCCTCACATCTATTGTGACATCTCAAATACCATTAGATGCACATCTTCAGGTGATTGGACCATCTTAAAGATATCTTAATGTTTAAGACAAAATCTGCTCATGGGGTCTGCACATTGCAGGATTTCATTTTCGAAATGTAACCCTTGCTTTGAAGAACTCATGTTTAATTAAAGAAAACAAACAAAAAAAGAAATAAAAAATGGTGGGAGAAACAATTATTGTAATTTGCACATAGCAGAAACATTAAAGCTAGCCAGAGCTATGCTCCTGTCTTGATCTCTTTTTATCCCTTCCTCTACCTGCTCCAAGTTTACTTGTTAGTTGCTGCTAAATAAATTTTGAGTAATGTTTAATCTGACCGCAGCATCCTTGTTCTCAGAAGAACAGTTCACTTACTTCCAGAAGGAAACTTCTGAAAGCAAATCCCTGGTTCCATTGTTGCTCGCATGTGCACTGCTTGTATTCTCGTTGCATCTAGTGGTGCAGCATTTACCTTGGTTGTTAAATGCCGTCATGATGTAACAACTATCATGCTATGTCAGTAAATTTGCATCCATCCACACTTGAGTAGAGCAAAGAGTGTTTCAGCTGATTTCTCTTTCCCTTCTCTTTTTATTAAGAAAAAGCAATCTGAGGCCAAAAAAAAAGAAAAAAAACAGTCTGACTCTGTGGGTTTGTTATCACGCTTGATCAAAGGCAGGTGGGAATAACATGTAACATTTTTTCTCCTCTCTATCCAGCTTTCAGATGGAATCAATGCAGGCCAAGGATTAGGTATTGAAATCATTGCTACCCTTCAGCTGGTGTTGTGTGTCCTCGCCACCACAGATCGGAGAAGGAATGATGTCTCAGGGTCAGCGCCACTGGCCATTGGACTCTCTGTTGCACTGGGACACCTTCTTGCTGTAAGTTTTCCTTCTCACGGTGGAATATGCAATATTGCATCTCAGGGTGAGCCAGTGAAGTCAGCTAGATGACTGACAGAACTTACTACCCCCTCTCCTTTGGAGAGTGACCTTGTTTGTGCAATATGCCGAGCCCAGATCCCTTGGGCCATGTGTCTAAGTTATAACTGATGAGATTGCACAGATGGGGCAAGGAGTTGCTGTAGTTAGACCCACTTACTTATTAGGACAGAACAAGCACTGTGCAAACAGTATTTTTCTGAGAAGAACTTGATGGGATGGACAACATGTTCTGTACTTCAGATCCATGCTGTAAGCTGTTATATACACTATCAGGTCACTATTACCTGTGTAATGCAGACACCAAACCTGCATCGATAATACAATACCTTACCACTGGCTCTCTTTCCACCTCCTAGATTGATTACACCGGCTGTGGAATTAACCCAGCAAGATCATTTGGCTCAGCACTGATTGCCAACAATTTTGAAAATCATTGGGTAAGTTGAAGAGATTGGTTTAGCTTATCAGACAGTCTATATATGTGCAACTACAGGATCAGGAACATATAAACAACATATAAACACAGCAATGAATTAAGGCTATTTATTTCTATTATATTTAACAAAAATAATTTTCCTTCCAAAAATGTCTCCTTCTGGTCCTGACTCAGTTCAGGAGATCACAACGTCCTCGAGATGATAATTTGTGTTCTAGATAGTACAGCTGCAGTACAGGTACTGTACTGCAGTACAGATTTTATTTGATTAATTCCCTTTCATTTAATGATTTTAGTTGTTTTAAACTGCAAAGCCTCATTTCACAGAATCATGTTTGGGGTATTTATTGTTTAAATTGAGTTTGTAAATTGCTACTGCTTAATCTGGTAAACCTTACTTTTGGAAGGCTCGCAAGCAGTGGATCATGAAATATTTGAAAGCTAATAAAATATCCATCTGCTTAAACATCTACTTACATCCTTTTATGGATAAGTGCACTAGAAATACTACAGATTTTAAAATTATTCCCTACCATAAAAATGAAGAATTTTATGAAAGTTTACTTATTTCACTAAAACTCACTAAAGTAGGTTAAAACTAACATAAAAGTCCTGAATGAGCACATGTATTTAAAATGTAGCTTGTTCCAACTCTCCTACTCAAGATTTTTTAAATCATTTCAGAAAATATTCATGGAAATTCAGTGATAGTATAATTGGACTATGCAAATTTTGGAAATGTGTCATTTCAATCTAAAGTATAAAACAAACTGAGAGAACTGAGAATTTTTTTTTCATTTCTCTCCCACTTACAAACTTCTGTTGAGTTACTGAGTTAATAGCGCTGTTAGTATTTTCAAAATAAATGTAGAAATGTAGAAAAATTGTTTGGCTATATATAAACAGAGAGAAAGCAGGAGAGAGAGTTATTATATATATATATGTATATATATATATATAGTATATAATTAACATTAAAATAATGACATTACTGGGAAAAGAAAGTAAAAGCATTTTCAGACTCAGATCTCTGACCAATCAAATCCTTCAAAATCACAGGTTATTCCTAATAACAGCAAACTATATGTTTATCACCTCTCCCTCAAAAATTTGTTTGCCTTATGTGATTAGACTAGAGTAGCTAGTAGTTAATTATGGCCTTAATTGAGTTGTCATAAAGTATGACTTTCAAATTCCCTCAGGTACCAATGCAAATTAGTGGGAGAAGGGAATTTACTATACTCAATGCTTCTGAGTATGACTAAAATGTAGCTTGAGTAGCAGAGATGTTTTAGTAGTAGATGTCTCCTTTTAAATCCCCGACCTTGACAATGAAGTCATAGCTATTCATTTCTGAGTCTTCTACTAACATCTAAGGAGAAATTCTTGGCCTCTTGCCTATGCAGTTAAATAAATGCTTTGATAATTGCCTATCCTTTAAACGTTTTCACAGTACATTTTGTGCAGAAAACCTTCAGAAGAAGTTTTTCTTCCAACATGCTAACTAATGTGCTGAAGTACTAACTGGGCTTGGCAATGCATTTCAGATCTTCTGGGTTGGCCCAATTATTGGAGGAGCGAGCGCTGCTCTCATCTACGACTTCATCCTGGCACCCAGAAGCAGCGACCTGACTGACCGCGTGAAGGTGTGGACCAGTGGCCAAGTGGAGGAGTATGATCTGGAAGGAGAGGATATGAACTCCAGGGTTGAAATGAAGCCAAAATAAAGAAGGACAAAGTGGGGAGAAAGAAAAGCACATTGATTTCTGAAGATTTTATCAGTGTTATAGACTCTGTGTAAATCAGCAAGCAGTACTTTTTTTTTTTTAATTCAATATGGTTTTCCATTTCTTTTTGTCCTCAGTCTTTATGGGATTTTTATATCTGGGGCATTTCCATTACAAAGTTTTCAGGCCAAAAAGTCATCAGACTTTTGTGCTTGAGCTAGATAAATGGGATTAAAATGCAACACTTCCTTCACCACCACCACGTTTTCTGGTGTGTATAGTGTGGGTTGTTCTTCAGCGCATCACTCAGCAATGAGAAATAGTTCAAATGACTGGTCTGCTTGCTGAAAGAAAAGTTATTTAAGACAAAGAGCCATCTGTACTAATGATGGTGTTTTTATAACCAATAGCAGAAGGACATGTCAAAAACCAGCAGTAAGTGTGAAAAATTATTGTCCCAATGCACGTTTGGAAAAGAAAAGCCACTAAAAAATATTTGTTATGTTCAATCAATCCTAGTTTTCTGTATTATTGATGATCTCCAAGAGAGAGACCAGAAATGTTGTTAAGCAGGCCAAAAATCTCCAAAATCCTAGAATCCTTTTACATCTTCCAATATTTCATTCTCCCTAAACCTGCATGCAGCCATTATGAGAATAAGGAATAAATAGCAACAACAACAACAATAAACGATATGAATTCCTGGGAAGTAATAACTAGAAGTCAATTTGGATGGCAGTGGTAATAACGGCAACAAGAACAACCTGCTGCCAATATGTAAACAGGATCTGATTGTTCCTGTGCCTCCTCTGTCTTTGTTCATCTTACATAATTTAACTCAGTCTTTTAAAGCAAGACAGGAAGAAAAAGGTTCTTCCTGACCCCATTTTAATAGCTAGTACTATAAAATTCAGGGACAATGGCTAAATATACATGCCGTATGCTTTCTAATGAGGGACAAATAAATATTCATGTGTAAGTCCATTTTCGGGTTCTTTTTTTATATATATATATATATATATATATATAATTGTTTATATATATGTTTTATACAGAAAGCCAAGTATACTGTTTTGTAAGAAAATGACAAGTGGAAAGAATGACAAGTGGAAAGAATTACAGAAGTGTTTAGCAAAATAAATGACACTGGAAACGTGAAGAAAACTAACAATTCTAAACAAAGTGGGTGACTATTTTCTGTGGTTGTTTTTGTGTGTGTGCTACTTTCTATTTTCTGAATAACCTATAGGAGTAGCTGGTCTTTTATACTAACCATAGGATATAGCTAAAGCAAATCGGTGCTGATACACTAAACAGTTCTGCACTAAGTTTTACATAAGAAATGAGGCCTGAGAAACCTATGTAAAATGTTATATATACACTTACCATTCAGAGGAGGGATAGTCTGATGGATGTGTGTTTTTCAGAGAGATGGTGTGGACAGGAGAACCCAGAAAGATTCAAATGGGTTAGATCATTTTATCAACTTGAGTGATGCACAATGAAAACATTGAAAAAATTCAAAACACCAGCAAGAAAAACCCTTTTTTTTTCCCCCTTGCCTACATTATCCCATGTATTGCTAATGTAAATATGGCATGATTGGGTTTTGGAGTGGCTGAAAAATAAACAAAATCAATTGTGCTACACATGAAATGCTTGTGAATCTTGATTTTTAACCTGCTTTGCAACAGAATGCAATTTCTGTTTCGGTAGCATCCTCTAGGATGAGTGGATTGAGAATATTTCTTTTCCACTCTTGACTGTTTCTTTCATTTGATGCTACTTTTTGGAGAAAGTAAGGTTTTCAATAGTTTAGAGCAGATAAAGCTTCCCCTCACCTGGAGGCAAGCTCCATCAAGAATGAATGGAGTAGCATACCAGGCCCCCCTTTTTTTTTCCCCTAGAATCTTTTTTCGCTTTATTTCCTGGTATCCTCGTGTACCCAATACTCAAAATTAGCCCTTTTTTCACCACAGAATTTATCATTCAGAACAGTTGGACAAATCACCGAAAGTAAGTTTACTCCAGCAAGGTGCAGGTAATTAACACTTGCAATAATGGAGAAGCTGGAAATTCACATCATGTTCTTTGGTCTACTACAGAACAATATCTTCAGCTGTTTTCTACCCCTCAAAGTCCAAGCGATGCAGCCTTTCTATTTGGTGTACAGTGAATCTCATATTAGCTGCTATAGCCACTGCTAATGATTATCTCAGTAGTAAATTAAATAGAAGGAAAGACATACAATAATTGTTTCACTAGTGAAGAAAAAACCCAAATAAGTCAAAATAAATGACTTGCTATTTGTTAGCGTATTTATTCATGGTGATAATGTTTGAATTTGCTGTCAGCTTGTAGTAAATATTCTTACAAATTAAGCGAAATAGCAAAATTCCAGGCTCAAACCCATCCAGTCCCCTTTCTTTTACAAGATTCTTAATGATGCTTTTAAAGTGTTCCACTACTTAGATCCTGATCTGAGAACAGCAGTTTCTAAACAGTGTAAGGCCGTAGCTGCTAGTAATTTCCCCCTGCTTGGCACAAATAATTTTGTTTTGGACTGGATAAACACACTTAAAGGTTAGCAGCATTCCATGAGAATATTTGGAGGGTACCCAGCATAGGAACCAAAAGTATGAAGCAGCAGGTATCAAGTCCCTCTAACAAATGTCCAGTGGACAAATGTCCCCTGTTTACATGAGGCCACCAGGAATCTCTGCAAACTCTCCCTGAATTGAAGAGGAAGCCTTGAATGGGCTTGTTTAAAACAGCCCCCCTGATGTATGTGTTAGCAGTTCCTGACCTCTGGACAAATAGACCATATCTGTGCCCTGGTGTTTCCTGGGGATGAACCTGCAAATTTATCACATTCTAACAAGAAAACATAATAAAGGGCAGATGTTTCCACAGATTAGCCAGGGACTACCTGCCATGGTCTTAGGATCCTCCCTCCTGGGAAGTCCATGGCATGGGAAATAGTTGTCCACGGTAGCTGCACAGATGGTAGTGGATGGAAAACTGCAGGAGAACATTCCTCACCATGGGAACCCGGTTGTCTATTCCCTTCTGGTGGTGAAGCATTTCCTGGAACACTTTTTGGCCATCTCAACTAGCTTTCTCTCAAACATTTCCTGTGCAAAGTTGAGCAAGCTGAAGGTGGTTTTCTTGGGACCATTTGGTCTGAAGACCAGCCAACACCCCTACTATTGATAGAGGACATCTGTGGGGGAAAGGAGGCAGAGCAGACAACAACCTACAGCCTCTTCTCCCTCTTTTCCTTCCCTTTCTTTCTCAGGGTAGCCTCCAGGTGATCCTTATATCACTTCGTCTCTTTACCTTCACCAGGTGATCCTTATTAACATCTAATGGTTGGCCTCAGAAATATCATTTAATCCATCAAGTAATCAGATCATTATTTTCATCCCTGGCCAGCCTTTCCTCCATAGACATCAGCAGTGCAGCTGTACCCATGCTGTGCTTCAGACAGCTGACCAAGACTCTTTTTTTGTGCACCAGTATAAAATAATTTAGAAGAAATCTAAGCAAGCTAGTTTGAATTAGTCCTAGGAGGAACCCCTGCATCTCCTTTGACTTGATAGACAATCATCTAAGGAGTTATGGGTCTTAACTTTAGTAATCTATCTTTAGAAGTAAATAGCTGCTCCACCCCCTTCCCCTACTCCCCATTGTAAACAGGGCAATTTAATTTTAGATTTTACATTGCTCTACTTCATGTGGAGTTTTAACACATGCAAGGAAAGAAAGGCGATTCAAACACAGCATAATGACAGCCAATAAACCAGGAAGCTTCCATTGTCTTTCCATATCCACCAGCTGCACCAGTCACAATTCACAGCTTAATGTTTTTTAAAAATTAAAATAACATAATAATACTAATAAAGAGTCTCTCATAGTATTTCAATATTTTCCCTTCTTGTCTCCAGATGAAATTGGGACGTGCCAAGAATCACACAATAAAGTCATACTAAGAGTATGGCTGTTATGGTTCATTTGAAGTTGTGCTCCAGTAAACATGTGTCAAGGACTGGCATGAGTTTCATTTTACTCAATCTGATGCCCTTGGAAGGATCAACTTTATACATATATCACTTATTTGAAATAATAGAAAAAAAAATAGAAAAAAAAATCTGCTGATCAGACAACATTCTCCTTAAAGAATTCTTCCTGTTCTGAGGAAGAACTTCTTTCCTGTGAGGGTGCCAGAGCCCTGGCACAGGCTGCCCAGAGAGGCTGTGGAGGCTCCTTCTCTGGAGATCTTCCCAACCCGCCTGGATGCCACCCTCGTGCTCTGGGTGTCCCTGCTGGAGCAGGGGTTTGGACTAGGTGATCTCTAGAGGTCCCTTCCAACCTCAAGCGTTCTGTGACTCTGTGAGACTTTCTAATGCTGAACTGTAAAATCAAACTCCTATTTAATAGATTCATCACTAAATAAATGTTAATTGTCTTGTGTGATCACATCGCCTTATATATGATACATTTCACTTTAGTTAAACTATACTATTGTATAGTTGGTTAAAGTATTACCCTTGCGTCTTTTTGAGTGAATCCTCATGTTTTAAATGATTTCAGTCTTTGTATATGAGATTTATAGATTTTTTTTTTTAAGAAAAGAACCCTAGAAACTTAACATGTTTCACTTTTTATGATCTCCTGAACTTCCTGATTTGTCATGCTCTAAAATTTGCCATGCATTGCCCTCCTTGTGCCATTTCCTATTTTCTGTTTCTATTCTTGTGTTAGGGCGGGAATTAAAAAACTTGTGAAAAAATTATTGTAGTAATGATACCATTTGCCCATTTCTGGTAGCATTTGTAGAGGTTTACTTCCACTTTCTCTTCCTTTCTTAAGCACTTTCTTTCTAGGATCCTGCGAAGCCTAAAAGACCACCAACACTTAAAAGTGATCCCTCCATTTAGCCTCTCCCCCATTAACCTGTGATAAGTTTCTGAAGGGTGTATCCTTATTCCTAGACAAAAAAAAANAAGGAATTGTCCATTAATTCATGTTTTGCCATTGAATGCAAACAAAACAATGTTCCCTAGTGCTTGGGAGACAAACAGCAACTCTTGGCCAATAAGTGGCTGATAAGTGCAATTGCTGGAAACAGTCGTAACTTCTTTTCCTGAAAAGTAAATGGAGCCCTTGTAGGTAGCAATCTGGCCAAAGGGCGGATGTGGCTATAAAAATGACAAGCTGCTGTACACACATGCCTTCCCTTGGGGATCTCCGTCTTTTCCTTGTTGCAGTATTTCACATTATTGCTTAATCAAGAGGAACCTGGCATGAATTAAAGGAGAGAAAGTGACAGATCTGTCTGATTTTATATCCTATCAGTGTTGCATGGACAGACAGTATGGTCGCTTGTACGGTGACTGTATTTTCTGTCCTGGTGCCAGATCTGATTTTCTCAAAAACCCTTCTCCATTGTTTTAGCAGTGAAAGAAGATCTAAATTATATTCTTATCTTGTCTTAGGCTGTTTTCCATTGTCCCAGTAGTGTAAAACATCTTCAGTACGGGTAATCCCTGTTGGTCCATTTCTGCTGATCTTCAAAATGTGCTTCAAAGAGTCTTTCTTAGGATAGATTATTGATGAAGCAGACATAAACAGAGAGATTTATTTGCCACATTTACCTTGCCTCCAAGGTAAAGTTTGTTTTAATTCTTACCATTGCTAAGGCTGACACAGATTTACATGTTTCTGCATTATCCTTTGTTTATTTAATAGATGGAATATTTCATGAATCTGGGTCAACACCCCATTTATCATGGTTTACAGGAAAGAATGTGAAAGATGAAATCAATTCACCACTTGGGAGAAAAAAAAGCACAAGCACGAGAAAACTCACCTATTTAAGAGACTATCAAGAAAACTCTTTCCGCATGCTGTTGGGAATGCTATCCGGAGAGAATTGCAGTACTTGGAATAAATCTTTTTATCTAAATTATTCCTTAAACAAACAAAACAAAACAAAAAACAAACCAAACCAACCAACCAACCAAACAAAAACCTCGAAATGAAACACACTTATTAGCTAGAAATCTCAGGATTAAAGCTAACAAAGACTTAGAGGCCCAAAAGTTCCACCTGACTAAATAAAGACATCTCCACAGTGGGCAGCATTACATCCTCCCAAAGGAACTTCCTAATTAATAGCCTTGACAATATAATAAATAGAGTCTGAATACAATTTGTAGAAATATAGAATAATTTAGGTAAGAAGGGATCTCTGGAGGTACCCAGTCCAACCTCCAGCTCAAAGCAGATCCTACTTCCATGCTAAGTCTCATTGCCGATGACCTTATTAAGCCAAGTTTTGGCTATTTCTAGTAATGAAGATTCAACAATCTGTGAATTGTGCCTGTTGGAAAAGAGAAACCAGCACCATTCCTCAGCCCCTGGCCATGAGAGCTTTTTTCCCTTGTGTCAGACTGTCCCTTCTGTTACTACAACTTGTCTCTGCTGCCTCCTGTCCATTTTTGCTGTGCCCGTCTGAGAAGCATCTGTCCCTTGTTCCTTACAATGGTTTATAGGCAGTGGAAGACTGCAAATTGGTGTCCCCTTAGCCTGATTTTTATTCAGACTGAACAAGACTGTCTTCTTCAGACTTTTCTTGCAAACCATGTGCCCCAACAGAATTTTTGTGGCCATCAGTTGAAACGAAGAGCAGTTTGGCAATAACTTTCTTGTACTGGAGAAAAAAGCTGGGCAAACTATGTCAGATGTACCCTCACGAGAGCCAAGTAAAGAGAAATCATTATACCTTTACATTTGCGTCTTCTTGCAAAGTAGGTATCTTAAAATTAATCAAACAAATCACAGTCTCGGTTCTCTTCATCAGCTATAAAAGGAGCTGACAGTGACCAGCTCTGCTATGGAGACTGTCACCACAGATGCTAAAATCACATGAGATGAATCCCAGTCTTAGCTCTGTGCTTCACGCTGAGTTCTGTTCTCCTCCACTGGCAGGCCAGTCTGCAAAAACCTGCATCAGAAAGCAGCTTTCCAGACCCAGTCAGTTCTTAAAACAATAACCATCACATGTGTATTACTTCCTTCTCATTATTGAATCCTCTCTTACTGAGAGAAGTCTAACCTGTTTTTTTAAGCAGCAATTAGCTGTTGTCTGTATTTAGCAATTACTTTTTGGTCAACAGAAGTTAAGTGAATGGCAGCTTTGGTGAGAAGATTGGTCCTGTTGGTGTGGGTCAGGTATGATTTGGGAACATATTTTTTTTCAGGGGCCTTAGAGGACTACCTAGCTTCTGGCTCCTGACTGAGCTTCAGCAGGAGTAAAGCTCTATGTTTGTAGACTTGAACTTTAGGCTTTGAGGAGTCTTAGAGACAAAGTAGACTCTGTGTAGACATTGAAGTGATTTAGGCACTTCAGATGTGAACATTATGTTTATGTCTGCATTCAGTTACTTTGACTTGTCTCATGAGGACTTTTCACATGACTTTTCCCTCACTTTGGGTTTCTCTTGCATCTGGCCTTCTATCAGAACATTCAGCATGGTTAATTATTATGTTAGGGTTTTCACTGTATGAACAATAACATCTTTCTTCCCTTAAAGCATTGTTTGTCCAGTTAGTCAGTTTTGTCCAATATTGTTAAGGAGCCTTGACTTGGCTTCTTGATAAATAATAGCTGTTTCCTGAACCCATTCAAACATGGAAATCATTGTTAAATGTTAATAATGGCCTCAGAAATCTATGGGGTTTCACCAGTACACATTTATTCCAAATATATGTAAGGGCAATCAGGTTTAAATGGTCCTGAGTACGATGGGTCTGACTCGGTAATTTTGCTTGAATATTTTTCAAGAATAAAGAAAACATAATAGAGTTACAAGGTCCAAAAGCTGTAATTAATTGACAATATCTGCCGTGAGTGATAGCTGAAGTATGGAAAATACTTCACTGTGATCACATTGTGTTGTTTATGGAGTGCTATGTGCACTGTGCCAAGCCAGATTTTCAGAGTGAGTGGTGTACAACTTCCATGTGATTCAGTAAAAAGCGTGCATGTGTAGGTGTATAAACTTTTGTGCATGTGTTTATACATATGGAAAAGCATGCATGTGGGCCAGAGTTATATAAAATCACTAATGTGAGGGACTGTGGGAGTCTGTGTGGGACTCTCTTTTCCAGCTCCTACTCTGCCTGTGAACAGCTAAAACGGTCCTTAGGTGAGTTTTGATAAAGATTCAGACTGCGTTTAATACTGTATGCATAGACATAACTTGGACAGATCTGTTCTGTGAAGTTTCTTTTTTATAGGCTTTTATGGTCGAGGGGAACACCATCATTCATTTGTATTCTGCAAATGTGCTCGAGTGAGACATCACTCTCATTTGTATTTACCTATACATACATACCTAAATATTAGTGTCCTAATGTGCAAGCAGAACACGAAAACAGAGCCTGTAGTTTTAAGTAAAATATATATTTAAAGTAAGTATTCATCCCAGGGCAGCCAATAACCTGCAAGGCAATAGGAGAAACCTCAACCCTGGGCACCTAAAGTGTCATTCTAATAAGAGGGTCAGGGAAATTTTGGGGCAGACAAATTTGCCCTTTTCTGTGATCTTCCATACACACATAAAGTCAAGAAATCTTTTCTCTTGAAGTGGCACAAAAGCTCCAGGTTCTGAAAATCAATGCTTTTTTCCATTTCCCAAATTTGGTTAATGCTTTCTTGGGTTGACCTAACTGCTGCCTATTGGCCATGTATAGAGCGAAGCCTCCCAATGTCTCTGGAGTTGAAAATTTATGAGAATGGGTCTTCCATTAAACATTTGCACAAGGTCATTCCTGCTTTCCGTTCTGCTGCAGTTTAATTCCTTAGGAGCCCGGCAATGTTAACAGGAGGCCTTGTTGCTTTGTGCAGTTCCGTTTAAGGCAATCCCCAGAGGAGGAGTAGTTAAAGAAAACTGTATGCAACCTGGGGATTCAAAAATAGAAGCAGATGGCTGGAATCTGCAGCCAGCTGGACTGCACTTGGTAAAAGCTCATGAAGGATTCTAAGGTCAGCCCTGCACTGTGGGAATGAACAGGCTATGGTGTGTTTGAACTAGAGATTGAAAAATGAGCCATAGTGGGAGCTGCTCTGTGATTCCTTCAGACACTTTTAGCAAGTTTACTCTGCTTTGTTCCCTCCAGGGGAACGATCTGGAGCTGGAAGTGACTTTTCTGCACTACACAGAAAGCACCTCTGGTCAAAATACTGTCCCCTTTTTTGCATCTGTCCTTTTGTCTATACTCCAGAACATTTCCATACTTTTTGATTTCAGATCTTCTTCATTACGTTCATCACAAGATGATTTCTCTCTCCACTGCTTATACTAGAATAAGTCCTTGGCCCAATCCCAATTATGTTAAGAAAGCCCTGATGAGGGTGGATTTCACACCTTTGTCACTTCTTCACTAGTAATCTGTTCTCTCTGCAGCATTTTTTTCCACATTTCCCACCATAGCAGATGTTCTGCATCCATCCCCACAGCACTCAACCAGGAAGGAATTGGGCTGCTCAGCCCTCAGCCTTCTTACAGTGCTTCTGGCACTGTATTTCAGAACGTTGTATCTCTGATGCTTTCACAACTCTTAGGGCTCACTCTGTACTTCAAACTCCTTTTCTGATACAGAATTTTCTTATCTCTTCTTTTAATTCCACTTCCTTTCATATCATTGTTAAATATAGTTATACCTATTTGGCAAAGGACTCAAGTGTGTAGTTGGATTTACACCTTAGTTGCTGAAAAGAGACATTTGGGATTTAGGAGAATTTATAGGTCAAGTCTAAGGGTAGAAATTAAGGAAAAGATGAGGATGATTAGCATGCCAAGAGATTTGGACTGAAATACAGCTACTCTCCATGGAACAGCCTGGTTAAGACAAAACAGTTGATGAGCAACCTGACTTTGACAGACATTTACCATTTCTTCCTCCTTTTTTCTTTTTCCTCAAGCTTTTCCTTCTAACATTTGTTACATTGCCAGATATAAGGCAGTTCCAGGTTCCTGACTCCAAGCTCCCCCTAATCGCCCCCACAAGAGTTCCTGGAAGCAATATAAGGGTTCAAGACTCCCTAGGGAATGAAAGATGGGAGTCAAGAGGGGAGACTGACAGCAGATGGAAGAGGAGGAGTCTAAATTTGGATATGTGGAGGTGTGAAAGGGCAACATCTGGGGATAGCAAGGGTGGAAGGCAGTACAAATAGTTGTCTTGAATCCAATCTGTCCATGTTAGGCATAACATATGCCTTCCTTTAAGTCCTCTGAGGAGCAGCAGCTATTTTGATGTAAATGGAATTTGCTTTCACCTAATACTTTTACCATGAAGATACCTCCTCAAGATTGTAGTACAACTGTGTTGTATGGTATGAATATTTTACTGAGAAAAAATTCTCACACTTCACATAAAAAAGGAATTATTTTGGCTTCTGATGGGTTGTCTAGTCATTAAAGGTGCAGAATAAGAGAAGCAGTGAGAGAAGAAATAACTGAAGGAGAAGGATGGGAAACAGACAATCCTATTTGGAGGCGGAAGAGAAGAAACCAATAACTCTGATTTATAAAGTTCATCTACTGGCTCTTAATATGTTCCATAAAACAGATATGATCTATATAAAATGTGTTAATATGCTCACTGTGTTTTGATTTGCTGCAGACAGTTTTTAATGGCGCTATACATTTATTTACCCTGGATCAACTCTTCTCAATTCCCTTGATAAAATATCTTTACTATTCAGAGAGTATATCGTTGACCAGGGCCATATGTGAAAGATCCTGTTTTGTTTCTGTTATGCTGTATTCATTGATTTTCTATATGTTTTCTTTTGTGACAAAATAAATGCATTCTATAAATATAAATATATTTAAATATGAATACATGTTCATATATTCATGTATAAATATTCATACATATTCATAAATAGATATGAATATAAATACATATTCCTTAAATATATCAGGTTTGAGAAAGGAGCTCTACAGCAGATTCTCTACCTGTTTTTCTTCCTCAATTTTTGTTTTAGAATTTTAGTTAGCAGACCTTGCCTTGGTTGGAGACTAGGAACTTCCTCAAAACTAGCTGAAAACATTCGCGTATTCTGTTTTGTTCCTTGTGCTTCCCATCCCTCTCAATAGAAACTGAAGTGCCTTTGAAAACCAGGCTGAAAAATAAACAGGGACATAGCATACACTAAACCAAATGAGGACAGAGCTCATACTTTGTGCAGCAACTAGCAAACATTTAGTGATATGGTAGTGGTGAAGCATGTGTTTTGCTGATAGATCAGTTTGCTGATAGATTTCTGCAGCACATTTCTCCAAATGAGGACAATAAGAAACTGCAATAAGACTGCAATGTGTCAGGGCTGGACCCAAAGCCTGTTGGCCCTTTGCACACTGCGGCTGATGCAGCTGCAGCATTAAAACAAACATATGGCAGCTACATTGTTCAGTATGCTGCTTGATAGTGTTACGACCCTGGGCAACACATCTCTGTGTCTGAGCTGAAAGGAGCGCAAAAAAAACTAAAGCCAGCATTTACTCCAGCAAAAGAAACCTGCAACTCTTTTCTTTGGGGATTTGATCATTTCAGGACCCGGTAAGCCTGGGACAACTTTCTCCAGTAACTTAAAAAAAAATTAAAAGAAGGCAGTCGTCAGTTGAACTGAAGCCAAAAGAAATGATGACAACTAGGCTGTGCTGCAGTTGTGTCTGAAAGATTAACAATGGCTGAGGTGGGAGAGGGAGACTGGAAGAATGCGACCAACAGGGAGGTATTGCTGCCTACGCAGATAAGTCATTTGATTGAAATCTTTGCCATGCAAAGGCTTACTGTAGTGGGAAGTGCATTGTATTCAGACTTTACAGCTGCTGTGGGCTGGAGGCATATGAGACAATTGCTCTCCCACAATGTCTGTTTTTATTATGTTAGGTTCCTTTGGAAGTTTCTTGCAAAGCATCCTTTCTTTTTTTCTTTGTTTTTTTCTTTTTGTCTTTTTGTCTTTTTTCTTCTTTTCTCTTTTTTCTCTTTTTTTTTTCTCTTTTCTCTTTTCTTTTTTCTTTTTCTTTTTTTTTTTTTTTTTTTTTTCTTTTTTTCTTTTTGGGANCTTTTTTTTTTTTTTTCTTTCTTTTTCTTTTTTCCTGTCTGGGAAACAGGGTTGAACCAAACACACTGTGCCTCAAAGGAAGAGAAATGCCCTTTTAAAATAAGCATCTCAATGAGGTTTATTTCTTTTGGGAAAAGATGAGTAGGGTTTGCTAAGGTGAGGGAAAGATGCCACATTTTAGAGCTATGTTCATCCAGCACTTTGAGATTTCTCCCAGGAACTGTCCTGTCCAGCTTTTTGAGGGGAAAGGATAATTCTTCATCTCCCAGCATGACAGAGAGACTCTTGGGCTGCAGATTTCCCTGCAGTCTCCTCCATCTCCCAAAGCTGGCTCCGACAAGGTGCAGAGATCCTTTGACTGCTTGACAAGATGCTTTCAGCACCATCCAAGTGCAATTCTTGGATTATCCCTTCTCGCTTGGAGAGGGAACGGCAGCCAACCTACCTCTTTACAAAAGTGTCCCTTTGTCGTCCCTTTGGCATCCGGAGACACAGGGTGTTGCTAATCAGTCTGAAGGCCTATGTTCTTCAGAAATTAGGTCCTGTAAATGAGCAGAATGGGGATACAGTGAGACTCAAGTGGCTTGCCAGGTTATTCAAATAGAAGCACGTACAGTGTGTTTCCTCCACCCGGGCTCCCCCCAAAGTGGACAAGAGGCTGTGTGCCTTTGATAAATATACCCAGCAGAGAAGGGAGGAGAGAAGGAGTTTCTTTTGTATCATGAAGGCTTGGGACGAAGAGAACAAACAATATATTTTTTTTTCAATTTTGATTTAAATATTCAGAACAACTTTTTTTTTTTTTTTGAACAATGCTTATTGCCAGTTTCTGAAAGACTGTCATTGCTTCACAGCCACCAAGTGTAGGAACTGGTGTTTCAAAAAAAAAAAAGGACAAAGGAAAAAAAATTCTGTCAACATAGGAGACTTTGCATGTGTACATATCTATAAATATCATTTCCTATCCAGAGACGAGAGCGCAGAGTGCCAGCTTGATGTTAAGCCAATATTGTTGTGTTCTGGGAAAACACACAACGAGAAGCCATATTTGGGCTATGGTAAGAGTTCAGCTTAATCGCAACAGAAGCCTAGTCATCCCAAATTAAATCAAAATTGCAGCGCGTAGTTTTTAAAGACCATGAGCTAATGTCTAGAAAGGAGAATGGAGGAAAGGTCCTGGGTTTTGCCTCTGGCCCTGGTTGCCAGCTCCAGTTTTGATCTCAGGCAAGCGGCAATATTTGCTATAAAGAAGCAAAGTCCAGGTAAGAGCTGCTAAACAAAAACTAAGAACATTTGTAGGGCTTCAGAGCACTCTAGTGTCAAACTATAGTATGGATGTACTAGGTCAACACCCAAGTTTTATTTTTTTCCCCGTGGTGGGTTTTTCAAAGACCCCAGGCTGAATTAGATAGTCAAATCTTACACTATTTTATTGGAATTTCTCCTCCTAATTCACTCAGATTCTTTTGAAGAACTTGCTTCAGCTTCCCTCCTTTAGCATCTTTTACTGCACAAAGGGACTATGAGATTTAAACAACTACTAACTTACAAATACTCTCAGATATGATTCTTAGATCATGCTTGTGATCCAACACCTTCTCAGATAGGATTACGATCAGATACTTATCTCCTCATTGCACCTTCTGAAACATTTTTTTATAGCTCTCTCATTTTCACAATGTGTTCCAGAGCAGATGATGATATTGCTTACATTGTTTTGTCCTTTTCAAATGTAATTTTCAACTCACTTGTGTCCTTTTACACCTAAGCTGGTCCCACTGGAGGTTTAAAATAAAATGACTTTGTATAAACAACTCTCTCGCATCCTTCACAGCTGTTCTTCTTTACCCTTTTGGAAATTATTGCTCAATCCCTCATCTTTGGTTTCAAGTCTTTCTTTTTGCTTGAGTCAAGTGGAATGAACTTCTGACCTTTTCAAATGCCTAGAAGACTGATCTGGTAAGTGTAAAGTTACGCACAAATGTACACGTTTTGGTGAAAAGGTCAGGGCTGCAGATTTATCACTTGACCACTAGAAATTGTCCATGCTATATAGTTAGTGTGAAGAAGAACACATCAAGAAGTAAGTAAATTATCTTGCATTTATTGATGGCAAGAACACACTTTCCAGGTTGGATTTTGCACAAAAGTCCATCAGTAATGGCAAGAAGATATTAACTAGCTTACGAAGTCTTCTTTTACAAAATAGGCCAGTACTTAGTGTGACAGACTCCAGTTTCAGAGTGATTTGTGCTCCGAACCCATTGGTCTCTATTTGATTAGTGAAAATTTGCTAAGCAGTAAGGTGATGGCATTCTGAGAAGAGAAAGAGAGGAAAAATATCTGTCTTGGTGTATCCAGTGGAGCATATCTACTTTGCTAAACTAGTTAATATACATTGAATATATGACTTGAACTTAAGGTGGAGAGCTTATGAGAGCACAACAGGACACTAGGGTTTCATACTGATTCTTGTTCAGACTGTCCCCACTCACTCAAAGAGCAGAAACACATTATAATGGACTAGAGGGTTAGTGATAAATATGGTCTTAGAGTCATTTCTAGCCTCTTCCTACCAATGAGGCAATACGAAATGGCAGAATGGTGAAAAGAAACCAGGTTCCAGTAACTTTTATAATTTATCAGTGCAGCAGATGAAAGCTCAGTCCTTACCTTTCTTTTTCGGCATGTTAGATTCCAAAAGAGTAAAACAATATTATGTAGAGTAAGCTAAAAACAGACCCAAAGAAAAAAACTAAAGATGTAATTTTCAGATGTTCTCTGGATGAAAGTTTAGTCTATAAACAAATAAACAAAAATCAATTCCCCACCTTGGTCCCCACAATATCCTTCATCTAGAAAGATTTCAAAGCACTTTCAAAATTTGCTTTGCACATTAAGGTAATTTGGACACAACTTCTGCCTCTGCTGATATTAAGGGTTTCCATAAGAATACGTGTGATCAGAAGTAAACAAAACCCACAACCATGACGAGATGCCTGCTGTCAACACTGCAGTAGACACATCTGGAGTGGCTCATAGTGGTTCAGACATTCAAGCACCTCCTGTCACACAGGCCAAGTCATTCCTGACACTTCACCATTTTTCCCTCATTCCAAACTTCAGTTTATTTAGTCACTATAGGTGTGAAAATTACAGAAAATTACACATAATTCCTGTGTGGGAACAAGGTATCCGTGATGTTGCCATCACTTGAGACTTCACAGGAAATGAGATACCTACAATGTGATTAGCAGAAATGGAGACTCAGTCGGGAAGATTTCTACTTCTTTCTTGTTACTTGCATAAAAGGGAAATGTGTGTTTCTTTGCAAGGAACACATCTTATTGCAGCTGTCTGTCATTCCAAGTGCTGTTTACTATTAATACACAATGAATACTAAATCTTAAATTAAACTTATTAATGCTGATTGTTGCACCTTGTTACGATGTTTTGTCCAAGGCACAGATAAACTGTGAAGTTTTTGAGCATCCTCTCTCCTCCTTGAAGAACATGCCAGAGGAAAATCGTTACCATCCCTATATCTCACAGCACCAACTTCCCAGCAATGGACTAGATTTATAATTCATTTCCTGCCTTTGACAGGAGTTCTTCAATAAGGTTACAGTTCTTCTTTGTTTGCAGTTTATTTCTTCCTGTACAAGTTTCTGACCCCACCCTAGAATGGGTTTGGTGTTTTGCTAGCACAAGGGTATCCTGACATAGGGAGGGGGGAATTGGAGAGGGAAATTACTACACTTCCCCCTTTCTGATCAGAGAACAAATAAGACATTTTATGACTTTTTCTATTTCAGAGGTCAACTGGTCACACTGTCCATTCCCAGCGATGTGGTCCAGTCTCCTCCCTCCTTTTTTGCTGTTATGAAGAACACAGCAGGGAAAAACACAAAACAAGATAATACCCCCTGGTCTAACTCCCTGTGAGCTGTTGATCAGATAGGAAAAAAACAGTGGTATAGTCCTTCCCCAACCCCCCTCTTTTTTTTTTCTTGGGCAAAATTTGAAATCCTTCAAGATACCTCACTGATCTCCAAATCGCAAGTTTTATGGAAACTGTATGTTTCAGTGAGCAAAAGGGGCCAGGGAGCTGCAGTCTTTTCATCCAAGCTTTGTGTGGAGATGCTAAATTACATCCTGAGTCCTCGCTGGCATTATTATTGCAGAACACATGTCATTAAAAGAACTTTATCTCACTTTATGGCCTCTTGGAGCATATATTTTCATTGTACCTTTTGAGATCACTCAGCAACAGGTAATTAAAGTTCACTGAGGTTCTATGAATGAAGGTACTGATGTGTGGTACTGCCTGAATCATTATATTAACTCCTGCGTGTCTCTTGGGCAGAGCTATAGCTGCAGATTATATTCTGGAAAAAAATAGTGCTAAATGCTCTATACTGTGACTGACTCTCCTTAGTCCATCTTTAAATGAAGTGCCATTACCATTCAGGTCACCTTGAAGTCTTAATGGAAGAGCTGTCTTAGACATGGCATTGTTTTGGCCAAGGGTAACTTTGCAGAACTGCTTTTTTTCTGGTTCTGTTGTAGTAAAAATGAAGGAAACGTTTATTGCAATGTGATTGCAAACATTGTATGTTTGCCATTAAATAAGAGAAAAGAACCAGAGAAAGCTGCTAGAATAAGGAAGCTGGAAAAATAAGACTTCTGAGATAAACCATAACGAACTGCACATGTGATTCTCGAGAAATGGCAATTATCTAGGAATGGCTAAAAGAAACTACAAAAAGAGAGAACCATCACTTATTCCTTCTTGTCATTGTTGGCAGAAGAAATGCATTTACAAGACATGATTTGATTAGATCAAATATTAGGAAAAAACTTCATAGCTGAGAAAAATTAGGCTGCAGAATTAGCTGCCAAGGGAGGATGTGAATCACTGTCAGTCTAAATCTTTGTAGCTAAAGCACACATCTGCCACAGAAGAGTGAAAACAGCATTGCTGTACTGTTAGGAAGAGATTTAAATAGATTAATCACATTAGCTACTACTGTGGTTGCAGTGAGGCTTGCAGAACTGCTAAGGGTAATCCAAGTGAATACTATTTCTTTTTTATGACCTGTAGGGGGCTAAAAAACAACCTTCCTTTCTCTTTTTTTTTTTTTTTTTCTGTTTAATCTTCATTCGGAGACATCAAACATGAAAACACTGGAAATAAAATGGTGCAGGTAGAGAATATGAGTTCTGTAAGTTCAGCAAAACTCTAAAAAAACCTACCTTTGTGCCAGTCAGACAGTTAAAATGACATGATCTTGTAACAAAAAGAGGTGCAGATGCACAAAATGAGTATAAGTAGCATCAGAGAGAAATGCGGTGATGAAATGTTCCCCATTTATGGGTGACACCACCCAGTATTGCCTGAATGGGCACAGTTTGGTATGGGCTTAAGAGGGGAAATATATCTGAGATGGTAAAACACGAGGATATGCTTGGCTGATGTAGATATGTACTAGGATATGTGGATTCAGCTGTTGGACAATCTATTTTTGAGTTTCACGTAGCTTATTAGACAATAAAATTTTATGGGAAAGACACAAGTCGGATTTTGTCCACAGGTAAACTTTGTGGGCTAGTTTCACCATTATCACTAGTCTAATGGATAGCACTTCCCTTCTCCTCTAGTGTGAGCATGGTTAAGAGAGAGAGAGAAAAAAGAAAAAAAAAGCAAAGCAAAGCAAAGCAAAGGAGAAGAAAGGAGAGGAAAGGAGAGGAAAGGAGAGGAAAGGAGAGGAAAGGAGAGGAAAGGAGAGGAAAGGAGAGGAAAGGAGAGGAAAGGAGAGGAAAGGAGAGGAAAGGAGAGGAAAGGAGAGGAAAGGAGAGGAAAGGAGAGGAAAGGAGAGGAAAGGAGAGGAAAGGAGAGGAAAGGAGAGGAAAGGAGAGGAAAGGAGAGGAAAGGAGAGGAAAGGAGAGGAAAGGAGAGGAAAGGAGAGGAAAGGAAAGGAAAGGAAAGCTGGAGTGGTTAAAACATTTTTTTTTTTTCATTTATTGTGCTAATTTAATCTGTGCGCAATCTATTGAACAATGAATATGGTTTCAGGAATCTAAATATATGTTCTTCAAATTTAAAATAGCCATCCTGAATTTTTGAGAAAGGTGGTTCAAACCTCTATATGAAAAGACATTGAATCTAGTGATTAGCTGGAAAACAGTCACAGTCAAAATGCATTCTCCCCCCAAAATCTTGAACACAGATCATGATCATCTTATCTAAATACATTTACAGGCTTATGCATATTTATATATTGATATATTTATATTTATATTATAGATAGATAGAAATTGATATATTTCATTTTTTAACTCAAAAGGAATTATATTAGTGCTTCCCTATGCTTAACAAATTTACCATGCTCAGAAAACATTACAAAATATTTAGTTTTGTAAAGAGAGATTACTACAATGCCATTATTTCCTCAAATAAGAGGATGTTTTGCAAGGCTCTAGTTAAATATGGTTCCTTCTCTCTTTAGCTAGTCCTGAATTATCATTTTATGTAGTTCTTGAGATAAGACTATATAATCAGTCTAATAACATGTTTCTTACTCTTCCTATTACTACTATAACCAATGTAACCAGAACCCCTACTTTTTGGTCCAACATTTTACAGTTTAAAGCCATCTGTAGAACACAAACCACAGTCTCAGGGTTATCTGTGGTCCTTGGACCACCATGGGAGAACCTAGCTCATATATCCTACTGCTGCTAACACTGCGTGGTACACACCATAAGCATCACATGGAAACCACTGACCTAACTCTTGGACTGCATCCTGGACTAGTTCCCCTTGCAGTCTGAGTTCCTTTTCTCCTAGGCACTGGATAAATATGATTAACATGTATTCTGACTCTGTGAAAGTGGTCTTATTTTGTTGTATTTCATATTTTTAATGAATAATAAAACATTTACAGTAGCACAGACACTTTGTTGTTCTGAGGTGACACTAATATTATCACTAGATGATATTAGATCCTTTACACACCTTCACTCCACTGAAGAGATTGTGAGAATTCATATGGAATGAGAGCAACTCATGAGAGAGAACGTTTGCACAATGAGGTTCATATTCTCATATACAACCAATTGGCTTTTTAATCTATTTGCTCAATGACATGGTAGTTAATGAGAGCTTGTAATTTATTTTCTAGGAAAAAACAAACAAACAAATGAATAATTAAAAAAGTAGGAATATTTTTTGTCCTCTCTCAGTGAATTCTGAATTCTTTAAAAAAATGGAAGAATTAAATCCATTACTCTTGCCAATCTGAATAGGGAATAAATTAGTGGTAGCAATTAATAGATATTACTTACCTGTAAACTTGCTGTTTTTCCCCTGTACTGTCCAAATTCTCATTCTATGAAAGACCATTTAATTTGCCCATGCTTGACAACGGCTCTGTTTACAATTCACTTACTAATCAGTTTCCTGGAACTGTTAAAAGACCAGCAAAGTATACGGAATATGGCTGGAAGGGACTCTCAGATATCAACTAATTCACGGTCTAGCCCCAGGTAGTCTTGGACCACACCACTTTTTTTGGTCTTTTTCAAAAGATCTCCAAAGATGGATACTCCATATTTTCTTTTTCAGATCTTTACTGATTGCACTGTGAGAATTTTCCTGACGTTTCCTCCAAAACTTTCCTCTAGTAGCTTTAGCTATTGACTTTTGTTTATTTCACTTAAAAATGAAGTAAAATTTCTTCAAATGAAAAATTTCCAAGCCTTTATTATTGATTCCATATGACAACTAGCTTTGGAGATTAATGTTTATTCCATCTATCTATTGATGTTAAGTCCAAAACATCATTGAAGATGTCTGATGGACATTAAAAAATGCTCTTTTATAGAACTACTAAGAAATAGGGAGATATTTTAAAGAACATTTTATTTCTTCTTTTGGATTAAAAGTAATAAAATTTAAGTGTATTTATTGGCAATTTTTGTGGTACAGTGGGCAGTCAATGATGGGCATTAGACAGTAGCTAATCAATGGACAAAGTCATCAAATAATAATTCAAAATTGTTCCAAAGAAGGACTTTTGTAAACTGTAAGAACAAAAAGTCATTCTTAATACTTAACTATATGATAATTGGCAGCCAAGTCATTGAATTGCAGCCTGAACTTTTCAAAACAAACACATGGAAGGGAAACATTTTTACACACAAATAAATGAAGCAAACAAAATAACATTTTGGTCATCATGAAGACAAAGGCAATAACAGCATATGATCCATTTTACACAAACAAAAAAACACATGAGCACATTTTAACCTATATTTTTCAATAACCAGCTGTCTGTTGAAAAAGCTAAGTAGCCTGGATCATTCCTACATACCATGTATGTGAGTTTGTTTTTTCCTATTTCTACCCAAGAACATTTTCATTTTTCCCCTCCTTAAGATAGGTTTTAAATACAGGACTGAAATGCCAAAATGTGTGTCTGAAAACATCATCTGACATTCCCTAGGTGGCCGCAAGGCATATTTTTGGGTTAGTTTCAGCAGTTTTTGCCGTCTCTTAAAACTTGCCATGGGCTCTTCTACCAGGGCTGCCTTTTCCATTATCCTGTCAGTATTTATGGGATATAGTGAGGGGGACCAGGAAGCACATTTGCTTGGGGGGACAAAATGCTTATTCCTAGTCCGAATTATCTCCCTGCTCCAGTTCTCTGTCATGCCCACAAATAGCCTAAAGAAAGTCATGAGGAGAGAGGAAAGAAGCACTGAAGCTAATACCGTCGTGAAAAAAAAAAAGAAAAAGAGAGAAACTACATGTGAATCAATTGCCTTAGTGCCAAACTGGAAAATTTATCCCAGTGGAAATAGAATCAATCAAGCACACTGGTACAATCCCCAAGTAGAAAAATATTTAGACGTTTGACTCAATATATAGCTTGATCACAAGTTAATGATGTATTTGTGTAGTTTTTTTTTTTTTTTTGAAATGACTTTTATTTTTTATTTTTATTAAAATCCATCTGCTCCTTTCATACAAGGTGCAAGTAAAATGATTACCATTCTGCACTGTGTTCCTGAGGAAAAAAATATATAATTTTGGCTTTGTACATTTTTAATCTTCAGTATTTCATTTCTAATATAAGGTCCTATTTCTAAAGTTCTTCAGAGTTCTGAATTGTCTAAAGTTCTCTAGTTTCAAACGTTGCCTCTTTCCTGAGAAACTAAACATTTAGCTGTCACGTCTGCACAACAAAATTGTCTATTCTTAGAGCTGTGGTTAAAGGACTTGGGCCCAGCCTTCCTCCCCTATTCCTCCCACACCTTCCCTCTGAATTTCAATAGTTTTAAAGAATTGTCATGGCAATAAGAGCCCCTGGAGACAATCTAGAAGACTGAAGTTTCCCATTTATTCAAAAGATTTGCCTTCAATATTGCAACTTCACCACTATGGTACGTGCCTATGGGTTTGGTCTTGGTCAACTTCAGAAGAAATTAGTCCTGTCTCCATTTTCACTTAGTTTTGTCCTTTTGATGTGAATACCTTCAGGACAAAATGTTAATATGTCAAAGCAAATCTTTGATAACTTTTCCTGGTCATAATCCCTCACAAATATGAAGTAGCAACAGTGTCATCTCAAAATGATTGACTACTTGGTTTAAATTGTTTACTTTTGCCTTTGGAAGCTCCCTGTTGACTCCCTAAGCGCCAGTAAAATGTTACTGTCTTTTTTTAAGTATAATTGTAGGATTATGAAATACTTGTTTGTGGCATTAGGGACATGCCACAAACACATTTCCTGTGTTATGAGCCAGATTAACCTCATTAACTGCTGCAGAAATGCTCTTCAGAAATACTGGGCTGTTTAATTTTTCATTCCAGTGGTGAAATTTAGCCCCCTCTCAAACATGTGGGGCTCAGGAGTCAGGCAGGGTCTAGCCTCGATGGTTGGAAGAGGCAGTTCAGTCTCCAGTGTAAACTTCCATAATATCACCTTCAAGGTATCAGAAGACATGAATTTGAGACTTGCTTAAGGCAAGTGAGATATGTATTAATGACTACTGAGTTCTAAAGGCTAAGAAGACACAAAGATAGTCCAAAGTAATTATACCCTTCTTTTTGAGGACTTGTGAAATTTAACGACTCTGTTCAGTGAGGTCATCTGGCTTTGCTAGAATATTTTTATTTTCTTCTTTCACGCTATCACAGCCCTCAGCAACCAAATAGGTTGAACTGGGTCCTATAAAACCATGCAGATTTCCATAGACATTTTTCAAAAATTATTTAACCAAAGAAAGTCACTTTCACCTACATTGAATCAATCACTCTGTAATTTTCCTTCTTGAGTAAAGGAGGGGATCTTGCTAACAGAAGTGGTTGAAAAGAAGTATTTTAGAGTAGTTTGGTTAGGTTATTCTATATGTAAAGCAAAGACTGCAAAAACAGGGCTGAGAGGGGTGAGATGAAGAGATAAAATACTTTACAAATTAAACAAGCTGGTAATGTAATTTCATCTAAACCATTCTGCAATGAGCAGCAACTGAATCCCTGAGAGAACTGTGCAAATGTCAGACTCTCACCCTGGAAGAACATATAGGGAGAGGCACATTTTCTTCCCTGTAAATTTGATCTTTCCTCTGCAACTCTGCCATCTCAAAGGCAAGCTGCCAAAACTGGAAGAACATGCCAGAGAGGATGCATTCACCAAGGATGATCACTGAGGTCAAAACAAGTGGAGAGAAAATACATTAATTACTGATATGATGGTTGCTTGTATTCAGTGGGAGTGGAACTGCAAAGGTGGTGACATTCCAGACTGAAAAAGCTTGAATAGAACATATAGGAAGTGATAATTTGTCTGTATCTGTGATTTACTGGTCCTTCAGATGCTCTTTTTGGTGAAGCTAAGAAGCTCCAAGTTACATAAATTATAGAGGAAACTTTTTTTCCTTTGATGACAAAACAGTCATTTTTAAGGGAAAAAAAAAGAATCATAAGCTCATTATTTTATTTTAATCATGGCCTTCTCCTTAATCACAAACAGCTGGAGTTTTTCACAGACCAGTGGCAGTAGGAAGAAACTCATTTTACTGGAATGTCTGCTCTGCAGAAATTGATGGAATAGAACTGAAAAGATACAAACTCTAGGTTTTCCAAAATGACTGGTGATCATGAGTGTTCCATTGTGGTAAATCTCAGCATGAGACTCTATTTTGTCAATATTTTGTCTCTACAAAATGAAAGCCTTTTGAGATGTTTTGATCCATAGGACCCTTTATGCGCTTTGATACATCAGAAAGCAGTGGAAAGCAGTAAGCAATCTCCCCCTCCTTTTTTTAATTAAGCATGACTTCAAGACTCTACAGTAATGAATATACACTTGTAGTTATTCAGGTGTGGTTGCTAAAATGGAAAATTCTAATGTGAACTCCAAAAATTTACTCTTGGACAGTCTACTTTGCTAAGATAGGGACCATGAGAAGTACAGCCCTGTAAAATCTTGAGGTTGTTCACCTGAAACTCCACTATTTGTGATTCTATTTCAAGCACTAGCCAAAATGGGTTTGTACTGCACAGCCTGAGTATATTACAGAAGCTAAGGTCTCTCCAGAAGGCGCCAAGAATTCCCATCATCTTGGGAATAATCTCTCAACTCATCCATTTCTATGTTTGAACATGTAGCAAGGTCAAAAGCGTGGAAGGCAAGTTAATCTCAGCTTAGAGACTTGTTAATATTTAGCTTCTACTTAACTGTATTGTTACGTCATTTCTGTGTAAAAAGATAAATGCTCCAGATCATCAACCGAAAAGGAGAAGGAGAAGCTGAAAAGAAGGTGAAAGATGCTAAGAAAGGCTGAAGAAGTGAAGTCTGACACTTGCTTTGGAACATGAAGCATTGTGCCTCATACCACTGTGCCTTGTACACCTTGAGTCTTGCCGTACTTGTAAGTAATTACATGAAATATCTGCCTAATTTATTGTTTTTCAGTAGTTGGACAATTTCTCCTTGGAGCAGACGGTCAGATAGAGCTCTTCTTTGCATAACTATCTTTTCTCTTTGTTTCCTTTGGATTCCTGTTAAACAAAACAAGATGCTGTGTAAAGTATGAACAGAGGCAGAAGGGACATATGCTGCAGGATCTGTGCACTAATGTATTGCATTGCTTTCATATCACCCGTTCACTAAAGAGAAACAATATTCTTGGCATTTTTACATAAGTTTTAAAAGATGGTGACAAAGAAGAGCAGCTGAGATGATTGTAAAGGAGTTTCTTAGGCAAATGAAATATTAGTAGTTCTTAGTAGTTACCATTTCATCTTTTTTTTTATGGTAACAATAGCATTATTCAATATGTGAGCAGCTGAGATGCTGCTGGTGACAAATGAGTTGAGGAACAGGGAATCTTAAACCAGAATTAGGAAAGTCCACTAACTTTCCCTAGAAATAGCCCCTAGAAATCCTGCTGATGTTTTACTACTTCAGGCAAAGATGAGTGAACCAGAATTCAGGATCACACCAACATCAGGGAAGGTGCGTGAAAAGCGCAGGAAAGATATCGAGCAATGACATTTTCAGCATGTTCCTTTATGATCCTTTTGCTGTATCCTTTCTTCTTCCCTGGGAATCATAACAGAGAGACTTTTCTCCCAAGGATAGCTTTATGAGGGGATTGCACAGCAGCCCGTTCTCTGTAGATCAAGAGAAAGACAACATTGTAAAGGGACTGAAAATACTTTTAGCTGGCATAGGGCTATGGATGCAGTGTGATCACAGAAGTATCATTGCTCATGAGCAGAATATCGTGATGCAGTGTGACCACTTACTTAATAATATTACTGAAAAAGTTTGTAGGAACCTGCCATATCTACCCTAAGATTGATTTTTTCTACAAAATGACTCTGCTTATGGCAGGATCAAAAGCCAGAGATTTATCTATAAGTGAATCATATAAATCTCCTATGTACATTTGCATATTTTATTATAGCTAAGGATAGGAAAACAACTGTTATTTTGACTAGAAAATGATGGAAAAAGTCATCTAATTTCATTGTTGGTGTAATTTAATAGTATAAATTAATAGCTTTCCCTGGAAGAGATGAAGTCTTCTTTTGGAAAGGATTTGAATGCCGAAGAGGCTGACTTTCAGCTTCTTTAAATTGAGCTTTTTCATTTTATTTATTTTGTTCTATTTTTTGTTTCCATTGCTTGTGTGGTAATTACTGTAGTGTGAAAAGAATGCAAGTGACATGAGAGAAAATAGGAGAAAAGCAACATTCAAGTAAGATGTTTTTATGATGCTATGAAAACACCCAGAATACTTAAGAAAATAAGTTTTCTTTCCAATGTGTGGTTTTTATGCCCATCTTAAGAGCATGATCTGGCATGGTTTTTTTTGATAGCTCAAAAATATTTTCTGACAAGCCCTCCGACAAGACTAAAGATTGGATGGATTTTCAGTGGTTATTCTAACCCAGAGATCCATTTAATACAGTAACTAATGGATGCAGCAACTGCAAATGCATCTTCTATTTGGAATATACAATTGCTTACTTCACTTGCAGTTTTGGTGTTAGATATCAACAAAAAGTTTCTTGTATATCACCCTTTGGGAAGTGCATCCCAAGAGGGGTGGGCAGTGAGGCCAGCACCAGGTATTGTGCACGGATCAGCAGGGCTAGTCAGGGCCAGGAAGGCCCCTTAGTGCCCTCAGGGGCCTGAGAGCAGCTCGGCTGGGGTAATTTCTGCTGATATCATGCTTCCTTTATCATATCAATTCCCCTTTCTGTTCCTTAATCTGGAAAGCATGTTGCCATGCCAGTGGGAACATTGTGAAGATGTAGTTGAAATTTCTACACGACAAAATTCTTAAAAATTCTCCAGGGAGTCTCCAAGGAGTTTATTGCCCAGTTTGGTGTGACCTGGTGGATTGCTATGGATGCTCTGAGAATGCAAACTGGTTGGGAAATCAGGGACCGTTAAGAGACCCCACAATATCCTGTCAATAGTGATAAATCAGTAGGTAACTTGGCAAATACCTGACATGGAAATACCTAGAACAGAGCCTGAATAGGATAAAGGATATTTTTTTTTCAGTTTATTTTCCCTGCATTCTGTCATAGCAGTGTTTGTTCAAGCAGTAGTTAGTACTGACTTGAATATAAACTGTGAGAGCATCTCTTAAGTTTAGGGTTTCTTGGAGGAGGAAGAAGTAATTCAAACCCTGGCACTTGATCAGCCTCACCTTTTTCTTTCAGGTGCTTGACTTCAAGCATTCTTACAAGCCTGGAGACCTAGTAAGAAAAAATATCTGGTCTAGTGAGCAAGCCTAATTCTTTGTTTTTGCCATGAACATTTCAATGAGTAAAGATAATTTTCACAGACAGAATGAATCTATTTTTTTTTCCAAGAGAAATCATTTAGGACCATGCAAATGGGTACATTTCCTGTCAAAAATTCTCCAAAATATAATGACTCTTTTTTTTTAAAAAAAGCTTCTTTTTGCAACAACTCAACAACTTCTATATACAAAGGGAAAGGGAAATGAGCTCCTCAGTGTCGATGAAGATTCCTTGTCCAGGTTGAATATCAGGAGATGAAGAATAGATAAGTGTTGGCATAAGAAATCTATTAGACAAGTCATCTGGCAGCTTAGCACCTAAAAGTGAAGTAGCAAAGAAGCAGAAAGTCTCTTTGAAATAAGTGTATGTGTATACATGGCATTTCTAACCACCAAGTCCCAGAATGGTAAGGGCGACAGTGAATCCAACACTCTCCTAAGGAGCAGGCTGGGAGCCTGACATTATCCAGCAAGTAGTTCAAATGTTTTGCAGATCAGCGTGGGATAAGGATGTTAACATGGAGGGGAAACACTGGCTTGCTAGAAACATTACGTTCTGCCCTCTGAATGACCTGAAGGCAAGATATTTACTCCCTCAAATCCCTGAATATTAATTGTACTCATGTGGAAAAAAAATGAGCCATATGCCAGCCACCTGTTCACCATGCAGCTCCTATCCTGGTTTTATTTCCTCTTGTGAATGTGTGTTTATATCCGTATACACATATAGACATAGACAATGCACTGGCACCGCATCCTGGGAGCACAGTGTTTACCTTGGGCTCTCTCCCACGGCCATCTGAATCCCTTCAAGTTTTCTTGTGGTTTCCCTATAAGCAATATCAATTTGCTTATTATATTATAATTTTATTTAATTATTATATAGCCTTATTATTATTATATTGCAGTTGTCGATTGTATGTCATTTTTTTTTCTACACTAAATCAACATTTGCCATTAGTCAGAGTTTTTCCTCAAACAATGGAATTTCTATACCCTAAGAATAGAAAGGCAGGTGGCAGAAGAAGGAGAACTAATTCTGGAGTAAAAGGGCCCATTCAGAAGGCAATTTTTGCATTAAGCATATATGGTTCCAAGGCATTGTTTCATCAGAGGTCAGCATGGGCATGTCAAGGAGCAGGAGGACTCCATAGCATGTCCTTCAGTATTGGTTTATTCACCATCAGGAGAAGATGCTAAGTGCTTTCGTTTCCTGGGCCCAGACTTAGGAGATACTAAAGTAATGGTATAAATGAAGCTTGCGCTAAAACCTAGGCTTTAGGAAATTCTTCAAAGTCTTACAACACAAACAAAGAAATCTTGTAAACATTCCAAATGGATCCTTAGCTCCATCCTCTAACACCTATACCAATAAAGATCTAATATAAATCTAATATAAATCAGCACAGCTCAGATGCTTTTGGCAGAGTTCAGCTGGATTCAACAGTTGAAAATACTCAACATTTTTTGAGGAAATAGTGTCTGTCAGTTGGCAGAGCTATGTGGCATTTTCACTGCTAAACCGTATATCAGTGAGGGTGAGTTTAGTGCAGCTTTGTTAGCTCAGGAAGCATGGATGTGGACTTAATGGCCCATGAGATCCTTTGCAACTCCTTATTCCTAATCAGTTTAAACTCTTTTCACTCTAGGTTACTGGGAATGTTCATCCAGAATGTGATTTTATAACTGAGCTGAAGAAAAGGGAAGTTGAATGTTTAAAGGACTCAGAAAATCATGGAAATGCAACACCAGGTATGCATGAGTGAAGACTGTGAAGAGCAATGAAGTGAGACCCCACTAGAGCCAGCGTGCAGGAATTTGGCAATATGTACTCCTTCTGCTGTGAAACATAGAAAGTGCACTGTGTATAAGTCAAAGAATTCGAATGTCAAAGAGTTTAAATGTTTATTAACTGTCCCACCAGATCCTGGTGATCAGTCAGCTCTTATTCTATTTCTCTTTCCTTCATTCCTGTTGTTTCTTTTTTCTTTTTTTTTTCCAATCCTTCTTCACATTCAGGCAGTCCATCCCCCAGAGTGCATCCATTGGCCTTATCCCACTCTTTCCCCTATACATCAGCTTCTCCTAGCAGTGATGAAGCAACCATGTCTATCAGTTCATCTAGTTTTTGCAGGTTAGATCTCTTCCCTGATTGCTTATCTTGTGTATGGTACACAAGGCAAAACTTAGGGTTTCATAGAAGATTGATTTTTGCGAACCAGATACTCCAAGTCATAACAAAAATAGTTACTTGCTATCTTGTTTGTCTTACCAAAAAACAGCAATGTCCTCCATGTTTTACTTCTTCTGAGGTGCTTATGTCAAATGTATCTATATAAAACACAAAGTTCAGTGAATAGGAATAGCTCAAACTGAGAAGTTCCCTGTATGTCACCTGGGAAGGGAGATTTTTTTTGTGTGGAGGAGTTAACAGTCATTTTAAGAAAGATAAGTATTAGTTTCAGGACTTTTCTGCTCCATTTATCTCCTTAATAAATGAGATTTTAAGAAATATTGAAAGACATGAGCTGAATCTGTCCAAACTCCTGCAAAAGAGTTTGACTGCAAAAGCTACTGTATGTTATTGTTATGTCTTGTTGAATAATATAGCCTAAGCCCTGGAAGAATGACCAAGAGGTAGGAAAGTTTCTATAGGGAGATGAATATACAGGGATGGAAGGGTTTGCTGATTTCCTTCCTTTGCATTTAGGTGCATCTGGTGCACACACAAGTGCTTGCATGTGACTAAGATCTTGGCTTCTACGGTAGTTATTGGAGATATAACAATACATTACTTCAATATAACTGAGTACTATCATCTTCCTCATATGAAGGTGTGCTAAACATTAAAACTAGGACAACCTGTTAGCAAGTGTCATAACTTGGCCTTCCTTCCAGTTTCCCATTCTACCCCATTTTTGCAATACAGTTCATTTATTTTGAATTTCATAGAATCGTAGAATCACAGAGGTCCTGAGTAATACCAAAGGCTCGAGATTCTGGAGAGAGATATTGCACAAAATTTTCAAAAAAGAGTAAATAAACCGTGAAATAATAGTGGAGGATAACCAACTCCTGTTGGTCATGTCTACTTGGTCCACTCAGGCGCTTAAAAGAATAATTTTGAAAGGTGCTAAGTTTTCTATGTAGTTTTTAAGGTTTACCCAGGTAACCCTCACAAATCCACAGAGACCAAAAATTGTAAGCAAATAAATGTGTATCTACATTCTAACTTGATCCTTCCCCTTGGTTATCAGAAATCACAGAATCATAGAATGCCTGAGGTTGGAAGGGACCTCTGGAGGTCATCTAGTCCAACCTCCCTGCACATGCAGGGCCACCTAGAGCACGTGGCACAGGACTGCATCCAAGCGGGTCTTGAAGATCTCCAGAGAAGGAGACTCCACAACCTCTCTGGGCAGCCTGTTCCAGGGCTCTGTCACCCTCACTGTTAAGAAATTTTTCCTTAAGTTCCTGTAGAACTTTTGGTGCTTCAGTTTGTGACCATTTCTTCTAGTTCTGTCGGTGGCCACCACTGAAAAGAGGCCAGCCCCATCCTCCTCACTGCCTCCCTTGAGGTACTTATACACACTGATTAGATCCCCTCTCAGCCTTCTCTTCTGCAGGCTGAAGAGGCCCAGCTCCCTCAGCCTCTCCTCATAGGGCAGATGTTCCAGGCCCCTGATCATCCTCATGGCCCTGTGCTGGACTCTCTCCAGCAGCTCCACATCCCTCTTGTACTGGGGGGCCCAGAACTGGACACAGTACTCCAGATGTGGCCTCACCAGGGCTGAGTAGAGGGGCAGGATCACCTCCCTCGACCTGCTGGAGACACTGCTCTTAATGCACTCTGGGATCCCATTGGCCTTCTTGGCCACGAGGGCACACTGCTGCCTCATGGTCAACCTGTCGTCCAACATGACGCCCAGGCCCTTCTCGGCAGAGCTACTCTCCAGTAGGTCGGTCCCCAGCCTGTCCTGATGTCTAGGGTTGTTTCTCCCCAGGTGCAGGACCGTGCACTTTGCTTTGTTGAATTTCATGAGGTTTTTCTCCGCCCAGTTGTCCAGTCTGTCCAGGTCCCTCTGGATGGCAGTGCAGCCCTCTGGAGTATCCGCTACTCCTCCCAGCTTCGTATCATCAGCAAACTTGCTGAGAGAGCACTCTCTGCCTTCATCCAGGTCACTGATGAATAAATTGAACAGGACTCCACCAAGGACTGACCCCTGGGGGACACTGCTCAACACAGGCCTCAATTTATTGCATTATACCTAAAAATATCACCCCAGTCTACGATAGGTCTAACTTAAGCAGAGTAAACAGTCCTCTGGAGTTGTTTATATCTCACTATAAATTAAAAATTAATCCTGATATTTTTATAAAAAATATAACTGGTAAAGGGACAAAGTTGGAAAGATAATACTTTCATTTCAATCAAATTTAATTATGTTTAAAAAATGTATTTCTGTTTTTGAGGTTGCAAGAGAAACTGGGACAAGCTACTGTGCTGGCCAGAGGCAGATGCTGGAGAGACACTTGCTTTACCCTGCCCAAATATCCTCTTTCACTTCATGAAGGAGCCAGGTGATGTACCAGAATGTCTGTACTCCTATTTTTTTGTTTTAAGTCTGGGAAACACACTTCTTAAAAGATGACTCATTGTGAATTCCTGCCCTGTGCTGAGATCAGGGCATTGCTGGAAAGATTTCCATAGAAGTTGAGAGCATTTGGCAGTTCTCACATTTTAAGTGGTATTCAACCTAATATAATCCCATAGTCCATGATAAAACCTTAGAGCTGAAGAACACTGAAATGAATGGACTGTCTTCCAGTAGCTTCCACAGGCTGTGGGATCAGCTTATTGGATAACATTTCTACAGAGCTTATATGGGGGATGTCTGGTATGTCCTAAAAAGATTTATGCTGTGCATAATGTGGAATGAAATGAAAGGCAGAGAAATGAAAAATGTGATCATTCTTTAAGATCAAGGTTGGTGATACAAACCAGAGTTTTGTCATTAAGTTAGCATACGTATTGGGTCGAATACTGCAAGACTGTGTAAGCTAATGTGGTCCAATGTCTTTGCGGCTGCTTACTCTCCTGGTGACTTTGTCCAAGAAAAAACTGCAAGCCCATAAAGGTCTAAATTTGGTAGTTCCACCAGAAAAAAGAAACTGGAAAACCTAACCTGTGCCTCACCAAACACATGCTAGTTATAAATGAGGGATAAGGAAAATCCTTTTCATCTGTGCAGTTTCATTTCCTGCTCTGGATTCTCTTATTTATCCTTCATCTGACTCATAAATCTTTCTTTATGAGGACACAGGTTACTCTCACAGAGCAAACTGCTATACCAGTCTCTCAACTCCTGTGAAAGAGTAAGCCCCAAAAAGGTGGTATAAGAAGATGGTGCATTAGAGGGGCGGATGCTGAATGAGGCAGAAGTCTGATGGGGCAGTGCTTCCCAACTGTCTTCAGTAGGCCTCCTGGCCCTTGCTGTGATTTTTGCCTTGCCCCTTCCCAACTCTACCTCTGTCTCTGAGATCCTCTCATTTCTCCTCATGGTTTATTTCCAAGTCAAAATTAAAAAATTTGTACTTGAATACTTTATTGTCAGCATACAAAATGTCTTATTAATTCTGTAGGATGTTAATGGAGGTGATCCTCCTGCTACTGCTTTCATGGCAACACCACTTCTCTTGTTTTTTGTTTTGTTATGGTCTTTGTCTCATGCTCAATAAAAATGAATGCTTCTGTTTCAGCTGGTCTAGTGAGAAGGAATTGCACAAAGAAAGGCTGGTCTGACCCGTTTCCTTCCTACCATATTGCTTGTCCTGTTGAAGATGAGATTCCGTTTGAAGAAGTAAGTAAGCTTGCTTAAATAAGTATATGAGAGTGATTTGTTGATGTTATAAGATCCTTTTCTTTTCCTGAAGACCACTAGGGAAAGAAATTTAGTTGACACTGAAATGTTTTTGCTGAGTATGGAATGCAATTCAAAGTTTGCTCTGGTCTCTGGAGAATTATTAAAGATATTTTATTATTCAGGTTTAAGAGTGTAATAAATTGCAAATCCCATAGAATTGTGCTGCTCTGTTGAACTTGCCCACAGATATATCAGATAAAGATGAATCCCTAAATCTTCATAAAATATGGATTAAGTTATTTAAGAGCAGTCATTTAGATGATTTTATAGTATCACAAAAGTATAGCAAATCAGTTACTTAACACCAGTATTTCAAAATCAGCAAAATCTTAGTGCAAGAGAGGATACTGGTTTCTCATTCTGCCTTTCATAGTTTTATTTAGTTCAGCAAGGATACAGAAATAAAATATACATACTCCAAAATCAGGATCTCTGTAATGCAATTCAGAGATTGACCTGATAGTTCAATTGAATTTTTGGACTCAATATTTAATATTTATATATGCAGAAGAAAATTCGTGCTTGGTATAATAAACACACAAATATACTGTGCAGATGTGCTTAGCTTGAAATAACTGCTCTTTCAGAGAAAAGCAACATGTCATAAGAAGTGAATGTTGTGTCATTTAATGAAAAAAAAAAACACGGTCTTGTTAGACTTAGGTGAAATCAGTGTTATGGAGGACTTACTGTCCTCTAGCTACTTTGAAGTAAATTAAAAATAACTTAGTGGAAAGAATCAGAAAAATATACATTGAATTAAATAGACGGAAAGAAGGAGGGAATTAGACCCCACAAGAGGAATGGGATTTATATCATCAAACTTTAAGAAATTAAAAATGATTTTTCTAGTCTAATACTGGATCTTTGCAGCCTAGACTTCACTTTTTACTGTATTAGTAGGACAAATACCATCCTTTCATGTCCAACATAGAGAAAATAAAAGTAATATTTAGATCATATTTGATGAAGACTATTGAACTTGCTGCAGTTCATATGGCACTGGAGATATTTGTCTTCCCACTGTTTTTTGTACTGGTTGCTGTCGTGCTGTTTAACTTCCTTTCGAGTCCCTGAACCACAGTACCTGCTATCTTCTGTAAATAAACACTGCTGAAATGCAACTCTTTATTTTTTTCCCCCTTTCTTTTATTACTTCCTTGCATTTCTGGTACAAAAACAATCATAAATGAATCTGCTGAGTTTTTTGGCAGTAGCCCACATTTTATATCTATTTTTTTCCAAAGTTTTGTTGAAAGGAGTATCTGCTATAGAGAAAGCCTGGTGTGAAATGCCATATTTATTGAAATGTATAAGAGTATTTTCAACGTCTTTGTAGAATATGAGCTTAGATTTTAAGGCTCTTATGAATGAGCTTGAAACTATCCTAAACCTACTCAAACTTATGTCCATGCATCCATAGATTGGGTCTTCATTAAAAGTCACAAATGTTTGATTCCTGTTGAATTTTGCTTTGGGATTAAAGGAGGCAAAAAGGCAGTCAGGGATGTGAACAGTCTGTAATCACCAACCAAAATAAGTCTGTTATAATCAGTAAAACAGCTTTCATTTGTCTGCAAGCTATGTCACAATTCATTCTTTTTTTTATAGCAATCCTATTTTTCTACTATAAAGATCATCTATACTGTAGGATACAGTATATCTATCACCTCACTTACTATTGCTGTGACAGTTCTTATCACATTCAGGTATGTAGAGTTATCCTCTAGCATTAATTCATTCAGTAGTCCATCAATCATATGAGACAACATTAGATATGACAAATTAGTATAGATAGAAAATATGTAGAAGAATAAAACTAAAAAGGATAGACAATATCAGCTTAATAATACTAAACTGAGGTTAAATATTAAAGATAATGATCAGTGAAAGTCAGAAATAAAAAGAATCGGAGCTGCGAAATAAATCCAGCCTGTCTATTGACAGAAGTCAGCAACTCGCTTTGATCCTAAATAACCAATATATATTCATTTGCTCTAGCTGAAGGGAAGAACACTTTTGGTGAACCAAGTGTGCTTATCTTGTATAGGTTCATTAGATTTTATACCAATGAGAAGATGAAAAAAAGAAAAACCCTCCATTACGAGTTAATGTCTCAATGGTACTGGGTATATGATATTATTTATATCTAAGACATATTTTGAAAGTTGGGATCTGAATTTGGTTAAGCTGGTATGATTTCTTCCCCATTAAACTGTCAACCTATAAGGTAATTTCAGGTATTAATTAGGGGGGGGTTGTAGTAACACACTTGCTAGTTATCACTTTTACTGTGGATGTCATGTTTACTGTCATGTAGTGTTTCTTTTATTAATCTTTATTTGTTCCTTGTAATTGTTTATACTTTTGAGTAGAACTTTGAGTTTTATTATTATGTTGTGAAAATCAGGTTTCCCTGGGGAACGTTTCTTGACCTCTGTGACTCCTGGCTCATGTCTGGAAGTCAACAGATATGTTCATTGACAGCCACTTTGACCTTGGAAAAACAAATCAAGTCGTAGAATTGGAAAGAAAGAAACAATGGTCAGAGAGAGACTTACAAATAGTCAGGAAAGAGTTATGGTTCAACAATGGGGCTGGTATTTCAGCTCAGTAACAAATTTCTGCACACTATAAACCAGCTTTAAGATTAGATGACCCTGAGTTTACCAGAAGGGGAGTGAATTCAGCTTTTAGTAAGATTGGATTATCATTTTAGCACTAAATGAAGACATAGAGTTGAAGCTCCTCCAAAAATCTATATTTATTAGATGATAGAAAAAAATAATCTTAATAACTAAAGGTAAGAATTTAAAATAGATGTGCTAACTTAGTTTAAAGCAGTGATCTGCATTCATTTAATTCGTAAAAGTAATTCTAGTAAACTAGTGTCCTTTGGTTCTGGATAAGGCTGTCTACACAGTGACTTAAAGCAATTTCAGTCATCCATGGGATTTTGCAGTGTAGACAATCTCCCTCCATTCAGTGGGAAAACTGCCCAAAATGACCAAAAGATGACCCTGCTCAGGTATACCTGAGAAGAGAGAAGATTTAGAGGTAAATTGTGGATACTGTATGATGAAAGCTCCTATTGACCAGGGAGAGCTCAATGTATAAAAGCTTTCTAGATGTGTCTGGAGGCATCTGAGATGAAACAGGGTCTTACTGCACATTTGAATTAATGCCAAATGAGCAAAGTGAATAAATTACTTCAGAATGACTTTCTTCTTTTCATCCAGGAGGCTTCGCTGTCCCAGAAATTATATCCATATACAGCTCTTTTTTACTTTTATCTTAAAAGCTATTGCCATTTTCATTAAGGATGCTGTTCTTTTCCAAGAGGAGGACATTGATCATTGCAGACTCTCTACGGTAAGCACAGGAAAAGGGGGGTACTGCGATGATATAGTGACAACATATGGCTTCCACTCTTCCACATGTGTAATGTAAAAAAACTGTGTTTCCTATTCCCTAGACTGAATGCAAGATCTCAGTTGTTTTCTGCCACTACTTTGTGATGACCAACTTCATGTGGCTTCTAGTAGAGGCTCTTTACCTAAACTGTCTCCTGCTATCATCCCTTTCTCATGGAAGAAGATATTTTTGGTGGCTTGTTCTGTTTGGGTGGGGTAAGTAAGGGTTTGAAAAGATATTAGAAAGAATAAGATATTCGAAAAGGCTTTATGCACCTCATAAATATATTGGATGTGGAATCTAACCTGCCTAATTTCTTTGCTTTTACTTTTACACACCCGGGAGTGAGAAACAATCAAGTCTTTTAAAACTAAGTATGTTTGAGGCTCCACTGAGAGATATCTCCTTACTTAATTTGGATACCTGCTTCTTCGCACAGAGGCCTCCAAGGATCTCTCTTAAGCATCTAACTGAGGTGAACTCCATAGAGAAGTTCTCTGCAGAACCAACAGGAAGGCCTAAGAGCTTTTGATATAGCTCGCTGTGTAGCCAGCATCATTGTAGGGTTGCATGATCATTTCATGAACAAACCACAAAGGGTAATTCCAGGTCTGGAAATGGGTGGTCTTTATCATCACGGGAAGGTTACAGTGGACAAAATTTGGATAAATTGATGGATACAGAAAGCCACAGTTCTGTTTTGTTCTGTTTTGTTTTTCCTTTTGTCTGGCAGGTTTCCCAACACTTTTCACCCTTATATGGATATTAGCAAAATTCTACTTTGAAGACACAGCGTAAGTCATAATTTCATACACTGTTCTGTCTTTCTGTGCTCTGCTTTTAAGGCAACGATACATTCTTTTTCCCTCCCTGGATCCCTAACATGAAGCTCTGCAGACTTAATCTGCAGAAATATGAGTGATTAACCAACAACAACAACAAAAGACTCATGTCATTTTAATGACATATAAATAGTATCTACTACCTCTAATCACTTTGCTTCCATCACTCCAGCCTTGGGAGTTCTAAATTTTCAATCCTCTGCAGACCTAGGGAATCTCCATTAGAGAGGACATCCTTCCTGGGAACCTCAGGCATTTCTTTGTGCTACAGGAAAACACAGAGATTTCAGTGAGATGAACAGAGTAAGAAAGCAAAATCAGAGGAACTTCTGGTATGAAATACCTTCTGGTGGTTCTGAAGCCTGGAATGTTCACTATTTTATACAAATAAAATCTCTCATGTCTTCCAGAAGTGCTTTTTAAGAACAAAGCTATGTTTTGGTATAATTCATGACACTACTTGTTCAGATTTTTTGTCAGAACTGCTACATCTGTAGCTGTCACTTAACATTGCAGGGTAATTTTATCTTTTTGGAAAGGGTAGGAAAACCTGTACAAAACCAAGTTTAAAAGGTTGGATATGGGAGTTACTGCCACAAAAATTTGTATAGCACATTATATGTGCCACAAAATTGTATCTGTTCAAAATTCTATTGCCACTGCTATGTGCTGTCTTGATTACAGTGATTACCTATTCCTCTTTTCTAATCTTTCTGTTATTTTCTCAGATGCTGGGATGTTAACCAAGGGTCTCCTTATTGGTGGCTAATCAAAGGACCTATTATAATTTCTGTTGGGGTACGTGGAATGCTTCTAAACTTGTCAACATTACTTAGGTGGGAAAAAAAAGTTTTAAAATTCAAATCTTGTTACTGCTTGCTGATATATTATTTACAGGAAGGAAGAATGGTAGGATTTGAATGGTAAAATCATTTTATTAATTGTTACATATAAAGTAAGCCACAAAGAAAGAGAATCACTCCACAACCAAAAATTTTTTGAAGAAAACTTCTTTTTTCATATAATTGTCAACTCAGATGAAATTAGGCAGTCAAACCTTAAAATGGTTAGGAAAAAAAAAATACATATTTTCAAGGCCTGTGAGTTTATACTTACAAGCAATCACAATGATAACAGCTCTTGAGCTCGACATTTATTGAATAAGCTGGTGAACCTTAAATGACTGGGGTATATGATTACTCCCACATGTCATTAAACCAAAGAATTTTGTGGAGAAGCAGCTATTGGTTGGCCTTAAAGCAATCTGCTAAAACATTAATTGTAGAACAAGTGCATTAAAAAAACATGTAGAGGTGAACAATTTGAACAAAGAATCTCCAGTTAATTTCATGACAATTTGCAGTGTTTCACTATAGTATTGCACTTCTTTCTATCTCCCTACTTTTTCCCCTACTGATGCTCATGCGACCTCTATGTTTAAGGTCAAGATATTCAGAGGATTGGGAAGAGGATGAATACCTTTTTCTACTGGATTGTATTTTGATATATTACTGAAGGCTCCGTGTGGACATTTTTGGTGAAATGTGTGAAATGTGTACATTATCAGGACAAGTTAAACATTCAGACACACCTAATGAAGGTGTTTGCACATATTTCGTGTGCACATCTTTCATTTTTGTGCACACACACAAAATGTACAGAGAGAAGTTTTCTGATTGTGGAGAGCTGAGCAGCTCCACTGGCTTCTGTGGCATTGTACCAAACGACAAATGCAGAAAATTTGTCTCACAAGTTAGGATTAACTTTTGTTTCTCTAAAGAGTCAACAAAGAGGAATAGGCAAATTGAGTATATGATTCATCTGACTTATTTATAATAGATGTCTACATTGGGAGGACATGACTCATCTCCACTCCACCCTAAACTCTATTGACTATACAGGGTGGCTCTCCGTTGACTATGAAGGAGGTCAGGGTGATCAACTCAGATGCAGACATTTTATTGGAAATGTCTATATTTAGCAGTATGAATCGTACTAAAAATTTCTGAAGATATCAGCCAGAATTTATTGCAATAGCCGTCTTATGAAAGAGAATGAAAATGACAGGAGTTGCAAGGAAATTATGAATCACACAAGGTATTAAAAAAAAGGTTCCCTTAGCAGAGTCAAAGTCTCACTCTTTCAAGTTCTGCTTTTTCTTTAAGAAGAAATGCAACATATTAAGATGCTTGAATGCTTCTAACAGGAATTCTATTAATACTCTTACACTGGTCCCATTGAACCTGCACAAATTACATAACAAGTGAAAAATAATTTTGGAGAGACTCGCGTGAGAGTAACTGGTCCTCTCCTCTCCTCTCCTCTCCTCTCCTCTCCTCTCCTCTCCTCTCCTCTCCTCTCCTCTGCTCATTTTCCTCCTTCCATCCTTCCACAATATTTTGAACAGGTCAACTTCATCCTATTTGTCAACATCATCAGAATTTTGCTGAAAAAACTAGACCCCAGACAAATCAACTTCAATAACTCATCTCAGTACAGGTAGCGTATGGAACACAAAACAGAGTAATGGTTTTATCCATATTTTTTTCTTTCTAAATAAAGGAAAAATACCCCCATTGTTATAGACAGGCCTAGTTTGGCTGAGATTAAAATTCAGGAATTCTTAGTCTTGTCCCATCTCTCTAAAAAATAGACAAAACATGGGATTGAATATCAGCTAATATTAATTATTTAAATATGAACCAGTTTTATCAGCTCCATTGTCTGCCTTCTAACTACTATCAGTGGAGAGACACATTCACTCAATTCATATTAGATCTCTGATTTAGCATGGGATGAATTTCTCCCTAGAGATGCCTTTGCCTGTACATTGGCTATAGAGGGACCCTACATAGTTCTTCCTCTATATTTGATTACAGTCAGATGTTCCAGTTTTCAGTGCCTTAAAAGAAGTAAGATTTGTGTGTTTCTGACCTACAGTCTTAATTAGAAAAACAGAATGACAAAACAGAATAAGAAAAGACAGGAATGTGGTATTGCTGATTGGCAATAATCATCGTAAATCTTTTTTTTTTTTTTTTTCAGATATTTTCTTATGACAATTGTTGCCTAATATTAGAGTCCCAAGAGATACAAACTCCTCATGTAGACTTTTAGATCCTTTTTTAACTTTTTTGCAATCACTTCTGCATACTGCATACCTTCACTCAGGAAACTAACATTACCTTACTTTTTCTCATGTCCTCCCTTAGACGTCTCTCAAGATCAACTTTGCTTTTAATTCCACTGTTTGGAACCCACTATATTGTCTTCAACTTTCTTCCGGAATACACTAGCTTGGGAGTCCGGCTTTATTTAGAGTTGTGTATTGGATCTTTTCAGGTAAATTCACTCCGGAATCATTGATTTATTAGATTTCCTGTTTTAATCCAGTTTCTACATGACAGCTAGTAGTGCACAGACCTTCCCCATCATCTCTGACAAGATCAAGATGCTTTGGGCTGGCATTAAATCACCCAGGGCCAATCAATGCTGGAGATCTAGACCCAATTTTATTTTATTTTTTTTGGCAATAGACAGACACACTAACAAAGAAAATGCTTGATGTAGAAATCAGCCCCATACAGAACAGTGTCTGAGGAATGCTGTATTCTTTTACCTTCTGTGCACATATGCAAAAAGCCTGGTGCACCTTGGATGCCCCAGCTACTCTCACTTAACACACGGTCTGTGGACAGATTGAGAAGCTTGGTGCCAGCTAGAACAGCCAACAAACCTGCTTTGCCTTACTCTCTAGACTGTTTGATGCCTGAGGTAGAGGCAAAGGAGCAGACTGCTTCCCTTTGCTTTCCTCCCTTTTTGCTACAAATGTCTGTAGGAAATACTGCTACCAGGGAAGAACGTTCCTCCCTAAATGGTTGCATGGCATCACTAGTCCTATGAGCATCACTGGAGATCCAGAGCATCTCTTGGATTTGCCCTTCGTTAAGTTAACTAACAATGTAAGGAAAAAGTAAATTAAACAAAATGGTTAGCTGCTTAGCTAGTATCTGTTCACACAGAATGGTCCACTGTCTTAAAGCATTTTCCCGACTCATTACAGTTCAGGATATTACCAAAAATCTTCAATAAGCCATATTTTGTTCTTATCTGATATACGACACAGACATAGAAATTGACGGAAAAGCCATATGAGAGATGTGTATGGGATCTTCTTTGTGAGATCTATGTTTCCCTGCTGATTTACACTAAAGAATTGGCTTGCAGTATGTAGTAGAATGGACCATACTTTTGTCAGCATAACCCAAAAAGAAGTCCATTTGCCAGTTTTTGCTAATTCATATATCCCCTACCAACTTTCATCAGAGAGCACTAATTAGCTGATGATCTGGTTGATCAACTTTACTGGAGATACATACGGAATTTCCTGATTTGTAACAATGCTCCAATTTATAACGATACTCACTGTTTCTCAAAGCCAAACAGTGCAAGTGGCTTTTTCAACACTAAGTTATTTTCTTCTTCTGTTTGCTTGTTTTCTTGTTCTTTAGGGGTTTATTGTAGCAGTTCTCTACTGTTTCCTGAACCAAGAGGTAAGCAAATTCTTTACAATATTGCTTTCACTAGTAGACATATGAAGTTAATAGTTAGTTTCATATAAGTGCATAATTGAATCTTCTAGCTTCACAGAATGGTCTGTTACAACGAGAATCAATGAAATTGAATTTCATTATATTATCTTCATGGGAATGAAGCCATCTAGTGGAGAGAGAAGATATTACTACTTCGTTCTCTTTTTCAATGAGTATTTTTGTCTTTTCTGAGACAAACCCTGTACAAATGCAGATCAAGTACTAAAGATCTATGATTAAATTAGAAATAATATTTGATTTATAATAATTTTCCAGTATCTAGTACTTTTTAATAGGCTCATTAAGTCAGGGCAAATTATAAAACATTATAATACAGATGACTTGACTGAATTGCGGATGATCTCAATGACCATAAAGACACAGCCCAATTTATCTTCTGTATCTCAGTGTGGGATGAAACCCTGAAATTTCCCATCTCCTTACTGCATGTAAGGTAGCTTAGGTGCTGTTTTAGACTATGCTTGGGATTAATTTTTGAGACTAAACGACAAGTCTACTCATTTCTAGCTGCTACTCTGAAAGGAAAGAGTATCCTAATACATGTATACCACCCCACCAGGCATCCCCAAGAGTTTCAAAGATATGTTTAGGAAGAGATCATAGCTAGATCATAGCTAGTGACACTTAAAAGAGATATTCCACAGGTCCAGTGTGAATGCCTGTGTTAGAGTGAGCTGACCTGCTCCAAGGACCAGATCTCCATTTTTCAAGATTAAAGTCTAGTGATGATTAATTGAACACAAGCAACATTAGGTAACACTGCACCAGCCTGTTAATAATCCTATTTTGATGACAGATAACGTACCTTTGCATTCAAATTGACATCCCCAAAATACAGCTTTGCATGTTAGGTATTTCCTTCTTATTAAACATCTGGGAAGGCAAATTTCTAATGAGAATTAAATGTGGCTTTAGAGGCTGGACTGGACCCAGGGTATGTAACTGTGAACACGTGTGCTCAGTTGCTAACAACAGAAAGCAAATGCCTCTTGACCGCTGACAGCTTTCCCCTCCCAGTCTTAAATAGGAAAGTAGTATTTATTATTTCTTAGCCACAAGTTGGTGAGTGCTTCAGATTATACTTTTCTAGAAACAGTTGGAAACAAGAAGATATCTCTTAGCAACAGGCAAAGAACAAGCAATGTGGAGAGGATATGTTTAGTTCTGTAGGGAGTGAGACCATTACTGGAAAAAAACAACAGTGGAATGTATTTTTTTAAAAAATGGAGATTCTACAGAAAAAAAAAAACAGTCTGAGAAAATGTTTTACAGTGCTGGAATTAGAAATCTCAAGTTTTTTTGTGAGATTTAAGAAGAGATTTAGGTGATCTGAATGTGTACAAATACATCATAGTATAAGTACTTTGATGAGGACAAAGTTACTTAGTACTGATGGACTGAGAGTGCTGATAGTTCAACGGAGATAGAGAGACTCAGGACTGCTAGATGGAAACTTAAATCAGATTCCTCAACAACAGAAGTGGAATTTTCTTGTTTGTTTTGCGTTTTTTTTTTTACTTTTTTTCTTTTTGGTGTGCAGCATCTCTAGCAATAACCTCAGATTTTTCATCTGATAATCATTAAATAGGAACACAAGACTGGGAAGACCCACCTAAAGTGAGTCTTTACTTCTTGATGGTAAGAGAGAAGCTCATTTGGAGTTCTGTTGAGCAGTAAAGGTCCAGCTCTGAACTAGCCAAACTAGGCTTTCTTGCTAGTGCAGAGGAGTGCATGCTAAAATAGGCCAGATAAAACACTCTATGGAGGCTCCTACTTTTCTTTTTCAGTTGCAAAGGGAGTGCAGAGTGACTAGCTCAGACTGAGATTTCTCAATTTCACACCTCTCTAGCCTTCACCTACACTTTGTTTCTTTCCCACCAGTCCTCTCTCCAATACTTGTTCACAAAATAGTGTTCTCCTTTCCTTTTGAGGTGCAAACGGAAATTGGTCGGAGATGGCACGGTAAGGGATATGGACTCATGCCTGTGTGGAGGAGGACGAGATGGACTATGCCTTCTAGTTCTGGAGTAAAAATGACGACATCCGTCTGCTAACTACAGTTTTGAGATCTGGAGTAGTGACATAGGAGCCTGGATGTAGTTAGGGAAAAACGTTTGCTGATTGCTGATCCACTTCTGCAAAAGGTCTGCCCACCAAAAGTCTCTCAGAGGACAAATATTACAGTGTCAGACCACACACTGACTGGCTGATTAAAATAGGCCTCTCGTGGGTATAGTTTGCATCATAACCACAAAAATCACCTCTTCTTGACACGCTTTCACTAATGAACCATAGAGAATAAACAGTCTAGGAAGTGAACATCACTAGTAGCCATTAGTGGCACAATAGACGATCAGCTCTGGAAATCAGTATTCTGCCCTCATGTACTAGGACTCTTGTAAGTCTTTATTGTACTATTTGGATTTTCTGGCTTGTAATTAAGTCCTACACTTCAGAAATCTTTCATCATATTTTCTGCAATGAAAACTGACTACATGACTTTTTTTCTTCTCCCAATTTTATCATGATAACTTTGAAATTAACAATACCCATTAATAACAGACAAGAAGGCACCCAAATATGTAAACTTCTCAGGGATCTAGGGATCTTTTTCTCTGTTTTTTTTTTTTTTTATACGCTCCATTAAAGGTTTGGCCCCAGATTTCTCAGAGTCAAGATTCCCAGTATTAACTTTAGCAAAACAATTTCCAGTGTCCTCATTTCGCAGTTTATAGGGTCAATATTTGACTGCTTTGCAGTATCTGCAGAAAGCTGGTGTGGAGTAAGTATCTCTTGGTATAGACATTATCATTCTACTTCCAGTCTTCTACATGCATGGGACAGTTTTATTTATTTTTCTTTAAAAAAGTCCTATCTTTTCACTTCACAAAAATCTTTTCCACAATATGCTTGTTACTAAGGCCCTGAGATCTCTCTCCAGATTCTATTTTAAATTATTACAGGGAAAATCTTGTAAATAAGGGTGGCATCTAGTCTCACCTAAATTTGGCTACCAAAAATAAGACATTTGTCCTATTCTAGTTATCTTAGCCTTCTTGACCATGAATAGGGGCAGGAATATTCAGAGAGCACTTAATTCCATCCTAAAATAAACAGAGAGTAGGAATACTCTCCTGAGCTTAAAATGGGCACAGAGGTGGTTAAAATCAGATGAGATGACTCCTACTGTTTGTACATTATAAACAGACTTTGTGAGTTCCCAGAAGATTTTCATTCAATTGTATCTTGCTGTATTTCTTATAACTTCCTCTCCATCACGTGCTTTTACCCATTTTTGGAGCCAGGGTTGTATGGACCACTCATTGGCATTGACACAGTGTTTCTAGTGACTGTCTTTACACCTTTGTGTTTCTTTCTGGACAAAATCTTTCAAACCTAAAATCTGAAATCAACAGTATATCAATGAATTCTAAGGATAAGGTGGTTTAAGAAGTAAAACATTGATATGTGATTCTTCAAAAAAGAGCCATTCTGCAAAGATATTAGAAAAAAAAAGATATATCTGAATTATACACACTATCTACAGAAACACTGGTAGATAAAATTGTGATTTTTATCCTGTTTTTGACATATTTTACTTCCAGAGAAATAAGATCCCTTGCTAAAGGGAAGTAGATATATTCTTGCCTCTGCTCCCATTATATTTGTAGTAATAGTGAGATTTCCCCTCTATTTCATACAGTGAGTTATCTCTAGCCCTGTGAAGAAATTTGCCAGTAGAAGAGTAGAGAGTTTCCCTTCATCTGAACTTATTTAATGAAAGCAGTTGTACTCCCAATCCATTTTTCTTTAAGAAGGCTATTCCTATCTGTGGTGAGCTAGTCATGACACAGATTTCAGGGCTACACAACATTTCTAGCAAATTCAATCTTGACTATGAAATGTTACACAATTTAAAAATTAAGTAATTTTCAAGATTTTTTTTAAATGAATCACATGGAGTTTAGATAATATTTATCTAGACTAGCACCAGCTTTGGAACGTGCGTGGATTTATTTCATAAGTTTATGTTCCTGCAAACTCTTGCCTGATGCAAACAAGATTTGATAAAACTGGTATGAAAAATGTGAAGAGCAGAAACTCCTTGAACTTTGAGCATGAAATTATGCTATGATTTGTTTTCTATTGGAGTAGAGCCAGAGCAATGGAAAATTGACCTGCAGGCCCAGTGTGTGCAAATTACTACATGGCTCACAGTGCCATGATTAAAGCTAGAGGTAAATCAGAGCTCACAGGTGCAATGGCTGGACTGATCTAACTGCAGTCTCCAAGGGAAAAAAGAAAAATACAAAAAGTGGTGTTTTCCGCCAGCTTAAGTGCAACTCAGTATTTGGACTAGGCTCGTACATTGTATCACAACCAATTCTCCAACATTGATTAATATTTCTCCTCTGACAACTGTCAGCTTCCTCAAAATCAATAATATTTTTGACAGTATGGACCCCATCTTCCAATTATTTCTTTGAATGGAAATGAACAATTGCAGAGTATCAAATCTGTTTCTCCAATAACAGCAGCCCGCAAGGCTGAACTGCTCATGATTGGGACAAAGACCTAGACCTGGACCATTAAATCAGCAATGGGATTTACCTGTAGCTGCTGCAGTCATGTAGTGTAAGATGGGAACTGCACTGGCCAAGCTCAACATTTTTCTTAATTGATCTGATTGGGATCTAGACAGATCAATTCTTTGGTATAACTGTCTACATAATTTTGGGGAATGAAAATCTTTATGTGATTTTTTTTCCATAGGAATGAGAGAGGGTATTCAAACTGTATCAGAAATATGGTAAAATATGACTTCTTCAGCATTCCCTTCCTTATCCTTACTTCCTGTGAATCAAAAAGTTTCTGTACACAGTTTAGATTGTGTTTAGGTATCTTTTTAGACACTTTATCATTGTAGGATTTTTTTCTCCCATAAGCAAGTTAGTTCTCTCTCTAGAGATGAATTTTCTTATTATTCGCAAATGCACTATTTGTGTATTTTTAATCTGACGATGCACCCGGATCCCACTAGGGGGCAGCCGGAGACCTTCGCAGACCTCCTGACACCGCTCCCACATTGTCCTTTCAAAGGCTTGTACATTCCAATGGCACAAAAAAAATAAAAATGTTCCATTCAGTAGATGAATTATTTCACCACCTTTCCAGTAAGACTCCCAGCATTCACTACATCACTGATAGGCTTCACTATCCATCCTACAACCAGAAAATTACTTTTTTTTTTTCTTTAATTCCCCCTTTCTGCTTGATCTGGATCTGTGGAGGGATCAAGAAGGTGCCTGCTGCTTTCTCCCATGGGATTGAGCTCTACACGTAGCCATGTGTGTTGGCACTGGACATGCGTGTGTATGGCCAGGTCAAGGTGCCATTGATGCCCCTGAAGCCAAGAGCACTTTCGGTATGGGCAGCACTGTCGCTATGGCAATTCAAGCTTTGAAAATCACCTACGACAGCAGCTGGAGGGCAAACTTGAGGTAATGGCCAAGATGAGCACAGCAGTTCAGCTTCTGCAAGGGTAGGAAGGTAGAGATGTCCCCGTGGTACGTCAGTCACTTTGCTGTGACATCTCTATATGCATTAACTGGGTTCCAGTAGTCACATGGGGCCCTTTTCCCTAGCTTTGTGGCAAAACCTTGGTAGTCCTCTGTCTTTATTTCATTTCATTTATGGAATTTTAATATGTTTTAACATATAATATATAATGCAATATATTTTTCTTATATACTCCTTGCAATATACATTAATATACTATTTATATTTTATATAGATATCTTGCTGTTTTATAGTATCCTCTGTTTGCAACAGTTTTGATAACAGGTCTAGTCCTGAAATACAGATGGATTTGATCATAATCGAGTGGTTGCTTCATTTTATAATTTAATTTTTTTATTAAAAAGTCATTTTAGATATTTGTCAGAAGCAGAGAAGGAAGGAATGAGTGAAAAGTAGATTTCATGGCTAAAAGAGCATTAATAGCACTATTTTCTGCACATAACCATCATGGATTATAGAGTTGTCATATTTTATACAGAGAATTAAAAAAATGACATTTCTGTTCTGACTGAAAATGGCTTTTACACTTCGCACACAGAGAAATTTGCAACAATAAAGGCATTGACAACATTAACATGCTATTCATTTAGTCACCTGGGCTAGATGGAATATGTTAGAAAAGTCAATGTTCTATTGAAAAATGAACATTTTCTACTGATTTTAAAATCTCTGTAACTAATATTTCTGAAGAGCTCTAGGATGCTTGGACAAAATTCAAGGACAACTGAGGAAAGCAACTGAATCTTACTCACATTCTTCATGCAGCAAATGCTTAAATCTCTTCCTGGGACAGTGATTATATGAATTGAAAGTGTGCTTTTGTTCTTTATCCTTGTTGATATAAAACGGGCTGTGGTATCAGCCTAGCAAATGTCTCATCAGGTTTACTTTTCTTGATGGTGTTTATTTTCTTGTCATACAATGGTGTGCATAGCAGTGGTGGGTCTTGTGGTCTTACTAAAGGGAGAACAAACCTTTTACTACTAAAGATGCATTCCTAGCGGGAATACCTGGTCAGCTGTAAATAAATGGGACTCACCTGATATTATTTAGTTGTCTAAAAGGCAGATGCCTAAATCCAAGCCAGGAACTCCAACTCCTTCTATAGTCAAAGAAGAAAAATATGTCATTTTGAGACATGATTTATGTGATCTGTTTTGAATGCCTTCTTTAGGACCAGATGAATCGGCTTATGGGGACCGTTTTCCCCATCTAAATCAGATATAGATGACTACATTCAGTCACATGATCTCCCCTACCATGGTGTTCGGCACACAGACAAGCAATACAAAGCCGTGAACAATGATTGCCTTCTCTATAGCAAGACAACTCAAAAATACAATGCTGAAGACCACTGTGGAGACTCATAAAAGTTATTTCTCATCAGACATGGCTAGTTTTACTATACCTTAGTGGTTAGCTGTTTTGTTTGATGTCTACAAGGTTCCTCACACATTCCCACATCTTCTTGCTTTCTGGTGCTAGGATGTGTCAGGACCTTGCAGGAGGTGTCAGGGCTACATGTCCAGGAAAATTCTAGTGCTCTGCTCAGATTTGCCATCCCCTGGACTCATGCTGCCCTATTCACACTAGTGCAGCTGCTTTGACATTTCCCCCAGGTGCATCTACACATGCTGGAACCACTGTTGCTCAGAAATTATAGTATTTTTGGTAGGGAATTTTTTTTTTTTTTTTGGTCATAGATTTGCCAGGTGAAAGCCCAACACACTCTGCAGTCTAGTGTTGGTCCTAGAGAAGTTTTGCTGAGTATGTTAAAAGAAAGCTATAGCCTAGCTTTGATGATGACATCCATAGGTTTTTACAAGCAGCATAATTACACCCTGTATTTCTTCATAGCCAGATGTTTCTGTGTGAACTATCCAGAGAATCCCAAAGTTTGTTTCAGTGCTTAAGCTAAGCAGATGCAGCTAAGTAGGGCAGCCTTGGGCATGATTTTTTCTGGCATTTGCAAGGGCATGGAACATAAAGCACTGGAGTAACCGGGTGGAAGTGCTCTCTATCCTCATCCCTCAGCTTTTAACATATCTATTTTCCTGAGTGCCTTTTTCAGAAGCTCAGGAAAAAAAGGAAAGTAGCTTTTAACTACTGGCTGGATTTTAATCAAAGTCTCTGTGCTTTAAAAGCTTGGAGAAAAAATAGAGAGAAGCTTTTATTAAAGCAGCAACTATTGGAACACCAGTAATTTTCATTCTTCACAAAAACACAGTGGAGAATATGATTTGATTAATCCACAGATCACATTTAAAATGCTGTTTTTTTTTTTATTTTTTATGACTCTTTTTTCTCTTTTCACGCTACCCTTCTTTTTGCACTTGCATTTATAGGTTATTTGAAAACAATTCAGATGCTTTTAGCAGGAAGTGGCTACTTCTGTACCCAGCAAAAACATTGCTGGAACATTGGTACCTCGACTTCTGATATGTGACGAAGGGGAGCATTTGGTGAGTCATATAATGACACAGTGAGACAAAAGGAAGCTAAATTCCTCTAATTTTTCTGCCCTTTTGCTTCACAGGTGACTGCCTAGGATTTGTTCATATATTACATTTCCATTAGTATTACACTTTCCTTTCTTTATATCTTCACATTTGAGCAGTGAAACATTAAAATTAAAAAAGGAAAATGAAGTAATATGCTGCTATTCAAGCTTACTGGAGTGTTTTTTAATGACTTTTTTTTTGCTTGTTTTTGGAGAGTAGTAAGCATATCAAAAATCCCTTCTTTTCAGTGAAAATAAGATATTTTGTATAGAGTATTGATTTTGAAGGAGCATTTTCAAGTTCCTGCTGAAATGTTTCATCACTCTGATAAAGTAGTGACTGACAAAGTATAAAAGACTTACCTAAATCTCAGAACTGACCTTTTCAACACAATTTCATCCCATTAAATCATTTGGAATGTTCTATTTTTGCATATTTCTTAGAGCTCCCATAAAAGATAGGGTAAAAGCTTAATATTGCTGTTGTTTATGGCATAATGACAATTTACAAAGACAGTCCATTAACCATTTGAAATTGTTTGAAATCATTATTCCACAGCGTAATTTCAGGTAGAAATATGAAACTCTTCATGTTTTATTCCTTCAGAGAAGAATGCAATTTTGTTTATTTGTCTGTTTTATCTCCATTGTACCACCTCCCATTTAGTTATGTATAGAAAATAAATAAATAAATTCAAAAAAAAGAAAAAATAAAAGAGAGAAAGGAGAGGAGAGGAGAGGAGAGGAAAGGAAAGGAAAGGAAAGGAAAGGAAAGGAAAGGAAAGGAAAGGAAAGGAAAGGAAAGGAAAGGAAAGGAAAGGAAAGGAAAGGAAAGGAAAGGAAAGGAAAGGAAAGGAAAGGAAAGGAAAGGAAAGGAAAGGAAAGGAAAGGAAAGGAAAGGAAAGGAAAGGAAAGGAAAGGAAAGGAAAGGAAAGGAAAGGAAAGGAAAGGAAAGGAAAGGAAAGGAAAGGAAAGGAAAGGAAAGGAAAGGAAAGGAAAGGAAAGGAAAGGACCATCAGGTAAGGATATTTCAAGAAACACAGATGTGTGCACAAACTCACTTATTTTTCAGAGTTACCCTACTCAGTATGTATGCTTTTCTCCCTATATATAAATACTACCTTTCACAGCTACACATATTCCAGGTTAATATATCTGGTCATGTTTTTTTTTTTTTTTTCTTCCTGAATACTTATAACTTTTGCTACAGATTTTTTTACAGATACAGGGTGCAGAGAAATAGAGTCTGATGAGATATTCGTATACAAACCTGCCTCTCACAAAATGCTTTGGGGATCTGATGTGCCGAATAGCTTTTTGACGATAAAAAGAGGGCTTTTAGCAGCAAAATTGGATAAACATCAAGTGGCTGATTTCACACTGGGTGAAAACATGTGCAGAGCAAACGGCAGCAGGGGAGTATCCTGGTCTTTTTGGCCAGGCTACATTTTTCACATGAGGTATAGGAATTATGTGCTGGATGAAAATAAAATGTGTGTACCTGTTGCTAGGGATGTAGGTAGTAGCCAGCCCAAATAACCTAATATGACAGTAAACATGAATTATAGATTTTCTGTGGAGAATAGGTCTCAAGTCCCGGCAGGAAGGGTGGGTTTAGTGGACAGTGCCTCGTTGGCAGGTCAAGAATGCTAACAAGATGCTAGTTATTGCTAGCGAGATGCTCCTCTTCTGCAGGAGGTGGAGGTGTCCATCTGCCAAGGAGGTTTGCCAGTGTCCTGGTTGGATGTTGTGAACACACTGCCAAGGCTCTTCTGGTGCTTGGATGGTTGCCCCTTGCTGCTCATCCTTATGGGCACTGATAGTGCTTCTGTGGAGAGCTTGAACAGTGGCAACAAAGTGACTCTTGATTTTGGTGGTCGATGGCTAATGGTATTGGAGGTCCAGGAGTGTTCACAGTCCTGACAATCAAGAGAAAAGCATAGGGATGATAATGTCACTTATGCCTCTAAATGGAGTCTGTCCAAAGTGTTTAACTTTTAAATATCTAACCTAGATGCCTAAATTACAGTAGATAACTCTCAGTTCAAAAACCAAGGTTAACTACTCCCTCTACTGTCTGTATTTATAAGTATCTTCTTTTCCTAAAGTTAAGACCGGAAAGAGGCTGTTTTTTTTCAATATTAAATGGCTTTCTGTCAAAGAGGCAGATGGGATATTGAGATGGAAAGGAAAGCTAAAGAAGAGACTGAATGAAAAATAGAGATGCTTTGTGAGACATTGCTGATACAGGAGGAGATAAAAAAAAACACAGGAAAGAGGGTAAATAGAGCTGGGTACAGGGCAAGGAGTGCTGCAGAGACTCAAGAGACACTTCTGAACACTTTCAACAGGTGAAATGATTAATTTATTCCTCTGTCTCCTAAGACGTCAGGACTTTGAAGAGGAGAACTCTGCTGCTCTATGTTCTGATTTGTTTTTTTGCAAGAGCAAACTAAAAATGCCAAATGCTTCATGGTTCAGGAATATGGTCCTTACAGCTGATTTTTTTCCTTTGCTTTTTAATACAACTCTGCCTGGATAATATTTATGAAATATAGTTTGACTATAGTCTATCAACTTCTCTATTATTTCTTCAGGAGTTCAGATTCAAAATATACTAAGAAACATTAAAAAAATAGTGACAGATTTGCTGCTCTCCAGTTTCTGCTATGCTCTATGTTGAACTTACATTAAAGCAAACGTTTTTCATACAATATTTCCCAGGTATTTCAGGTATGAACTGTATTGAACCTCAGCTATGTAATTTCCATATGCAATTGAAAAAGTTTAAGTGGGACTTTCCTTACCTAGATGATTTAATACTAGTTTTCTAAATCCCATCTAGTCAAATTAGACTCCCTGAATATTCAATGAAGAGAATGAGACATCTTTCAGAGAGCAGTTCTCCTGACCTTGGATGCAATATCCTGAAATGAAATAAATTGTCCTCTGGAGATGCCATACTTTAATCCATAACAGGAGCCAAGAGGACAGCCATATCAGACTGACCTTTAAATATTAAGTTAAAGGAGATGAATGTTGTCCTCTGGATTCTAGGGCTGCATAAAATCTTCTTACTAATTTATTAATACTAATTTGCAGCTATTAGCACTCATATCCACCTTCACAGAAGAGTGGAGGTGATCTAGAAGTGGCATTAATATTAGCTAAATCTAACAATGCTGAAACAATACATACAAGCTAGATTCAGTTGTTCGTAAATGGGTGCATCAGCTGTTTGAGGTGTCCTGCATGAGGGTGAGAAAGATCATGTAGGAAATGCATGAAACCTTCAATAAGAAAGGAAAGTGGAGGTTTGTCTTATATGGGACTTTAGGAGATCCATGCCTTTCTGGAGCAGCAGCTGAAGGTCAGACAACAGACAGCAGCACCTCTTTAACAGCTTTAAAGGTTCCTTGATCATATACACTGTTGAATCAAGTTCTACAACTATTGCACATTGTTCATACTTACATTTATGTGTGTGAATCTGGAGATAAATCCTACCAATAAAAGCAAGAATGTTATTATCAAGGACTCGATCGAGTGGCCATGTACAAACCTCTTGTATCCTTTGACATGCTTTGGATTATCCATCAGATATGCCCATTGGAGACCTGGACCATCCTGGGGCAGATGCTAGTGGCCTGTTGAGATAGTAGTTTGTAGAAAATAGAAGGCTAGCACAAAATTTCTTGATCTGCTGATGCATAAAACAGCTTATTCTTTGTATCATACTACCTTCAGCTTGAAATTTAAATACAATGGCCATTTATTTTTCACTAAGAAACCTATCTGAAGTTCAGTATTATTTTATGACTTGGTTATTTTTAAAAACAATACCCTAAGAGAGACTGAAATGACTGACTGGGACTACAGACCCTTGTGCCGCAGACTCTTGACATGTAACCTTTAACCATGCTATACGGTGAGACAAATCTATTCAGCTCTGCCAACTGTGTGGAATGGGATTTGTGAGAAATGATCATAGGATTTATTCACTGAAACTTTTGCTACCATGACAACATGGTTTTTGTTGTTGCAGTTAGGAATAAAATAATTTTATTTTTAATGCCTGTCTAGAGGTTAGAAACCACAGACAAGACTTCATTTTAAGCTCTCACTGTAGAGTCTTCTCAAGTACATGAAAACGAAAGCGTGAAGACTTCAAACATTTCAGAGACTCAGGAAGAACAAAGGCAGAGAGAATGAGAACAGCAGAAGCTGAAGCAACATATTCTATTGTGAAATATTATTTTTAAAATGTATGCAAAGGAAATGCAGCTCTTCAAAGACTGAAGATAATCCCAAACACTGATGCCAGACAATGTACAGACAATGAAGGCAAATTGTTTAATTACATATGCAAATTGCAGAAGGATTAATCAAAATTCATCGTCCCACAGAGAATCATTGTAGCATGTAGTCTTAAATGACAGAAGGCCTGAAAGCAGAAGAAAATCTTTGTTTACGTTATCGCATGGGTGGAAGAAGAGATTTTTTAAATGTGCATAACAGATTTTTTGCATAATCAGACCACATGGAAACAAAAACTATACTAAATATCTTGGGCAAGCTGAACACTCTCCCCCACTTAGATAGCATTTGAATATTTTGCCTTGGGGGATATTGTAGGTGAGAGGAGTAAGTAAAGATAAAAGAAGTATAAGTAAATGATGAAAAATAAAACAGTTTAATCAAGACTAGTGAGTGGCTGGATGTCTTTCAACCTCCCATTACCTATTTGAAAATTAGAAATCTAATCTAAGACTGCCTCAGACAAAGTAGTGAAATTCAACAAAATGAAATCCAAAACTTTATGTAATTACATCTAATTTCCATTAGTCACACGTTAGGAGATATTGAAGATCTTGTTGGTGCCTATATGTCCCCATTGACTATAGAGAGAGCCTGCAAATTTAGCTTGGAGAAGGTACTCATCTTTTAGATGAGATGAATCCTGTTTCACCTGTCTGATCAAAATGATGAGATGATGCATATTTCCAAAATCAGTGCTCAGCTGTATGTGCAGTTCATACAAGATGATAGAGGTATCCAAGAATATGAATGGAGAAATAATCAGATGACTTCAGGTAGATAAAAGAATTTCTTTCATTATCAGCTGATTGACATTTTGCTTCTGAGCTTTCCCAGATACTACATCTCTATTTCCATTAATGCAGAAACCCTTACTCTACACCTAGATTGAGAGTGCTTAAGAAGTTAGGAAATTCTGCTTACAAAGTGCAACCAAAGGAAGATACATATATTATTTATTTTCCCTCGGGTGATGGTATGAACCAGGTTAATTACTTTTCATGAGCAACCAGTTGCAGATTGACCCCACGTATTATAGCCATTATACATGCAGGAGGCAGATGATCAGTCAGTCAATCTGTTAAACTTCCTCTCCTGGCATCTGGAGCAAATCACAAAGTAGATGCATGCATCTTCCTGTCTGCCTACCTATCTGCTCATTTCTGTTTCCTAGTGTCACGGAATGAGTGGTGGTGGCAGGGAGTGACACAATGCACTTCACTCATGGGAAAGAAATAGTAATATTGATACAGACAATGGTTTCACGAGATTCTATGGCAAGGTCACTTATTATTTACTGCATGGGATACAAGAAATGCACAGAATTATCAAAGACACCCTGCTGCTGAGTCACAGGGTTCAGACTGGACCCTCTTGCTTTCCTGAGATGAGTCTGGGTGCAGCTGAATCCAATTCTAGTCCCAGACCTGATCAACAGTCTATGACTAAGGGATTTTGTGCACAGTTATGTCACTAAAGTTTACAAATTCAAAAAAGAGCACACTAGAGTCACTTACCATTAATCTGTTAGGATCTGGCAAGGATCTCTTAACCCCAAGGAGTATCCTTGAAAGGAGTCCCTGCTCAAGGGGAGATCCTGGTGTGCAGCCGGCTGCAATTCAAGGAGAGCTCAATGGACTCCTGGGCTGTCCCCATATTTGTAGGATAAGATGATTTTTTCATTTGAGAGAACTTTTGGCTGGTGTGTGTACAATTAGTCTTATCTTGCCTTCAGGATACAGCCATTGGGACTGATATTGATGGTAAATGTATGAGTAGGGGAAGAAATCAGGGAGGCAACCACCAGGATCAGATAATATCACTGGTGGCTGACACCTGAATACAGCTACCTGTGAAAAGTCAGGTTGAGCTGGGGAACGAGCACACCCATCACACCTAGCTATCAATATCTGCCTGTCTATCTATCTAGACAGTTAGTTCTGTCTGTCTGTCTGTCTATCCATCTATTGCCTTCTAACACTCCTTACTTTGTAAAACATATTCTCAAGCTGATAGCAATGTAGCGTTGTTCAGACCTAGCTAATCACAAGGGGTTTTCTCTCCTTGATGGGTCAGTCCTTTATTGTTTACGCTTTGTAGAATGAGAGTTGAATGAAAATAAAAGCAATTAGCAGCCAGGTGAGTTGAATGAGGGCAGATGGAATCAAAGAAGCATAACAGATCCCCAAAATAAAAAGGTACCTCGCTCTGTACCTCGCAACAAATTTTGCGTATTAAAAATAAGCAATTTCTTTCTCATTGTGGTTTGATTAATCAGGCTTATTTACAGATGCAGGCAGGAATAAATATTGTCACCAACAGCTGTTTCCATTAATACATTTCATAAATCTTTTCTTCAGGCATTAATCAAATGGATGGAATCCTGCTTGGAAAAGACCCTTCCTATCACCTTTCTTCTACCACTACACTTAGACTTGTCTTCAAGGTTGCTATTTGTGGAATAAGACTAAGTATAAGAGCGGCCCAAGAGAAGGGAGAAAAACTCAATTATTGGTCACCTTCAAACATCATCAAAGATTTTTCCTATGCTATTAATTCACAAGAAAAAAAGGAAATATTTGCAAGAATGTTTATCTATAGAACACCTTTATCCCATAAATCAAGCATTTCACTGTCAAGCAGCTTCCAAGTAGTCTGAAAAGAGCCAATTTATTTGCTCTGCACTGTTAAGTAATTGAAGAGACTAAGGGAGGAATAATAACATGGCTTTGGTAATTTATAAACACGAAAGTTGAAATTGTAAGGATCCTCCAAAATGATTATTGTGCATTTGGAGTCATGTATCAATAATAAGTAATTCAGCAGTCTCTGTTTTGAAGCTCTCTATGCAGCCTGTGCCTTGATTTTCCTCAATTTTCTCTCAATGAAATCCATGCTCTGATAGACATGCTCTCCAATTTTTTGTTGCAGTGAAGCACAAAACCAACGGACCATTGAAAATACAGCTGGAAAAGACCTCAAGAGTGTATATTCTTACTGCAAGACAAGCTTTGCTTATCTAAATAATTCCTTTATATATTTATCCAGCCTGCTCCTTCAGAAATTAAAATACTTTAATCTGCCTGATGAACCTTTTTGCTATAATATTTTCCTTTATAACTAACCTAAATGCATCTCACTGTAATTTAAGCCCTACTCTTTTTGCCCTAGTACACATCCCCATGAATGTACAACTTCTTTTTGACAGACATTTTATATCTTTATAAGACTATTATGTGGGGATTGCAGTCATAAGCAAGTATTCTTTAGCTTGTCTTACACATTTCCTACTCGGAAAATAGCAGAAACATCTGTAAAATTTTATAAATTAAGATAAGCAAGAAATAAAATATATCGGAGAACATAGACCAGGCATAGACATAGGCAGGAAAAAAAGCCAGATATTTTTTTTTTCTGTATTATGCTCTTATCTTTGAATCAAGTATGCATAAATGATGAAAAATAAATCTGAAAAAAAAATGAATATTTCCCCATATATTATGCTTCTCTAGGCTTTGTGAAATGATTTAGGTCAATATGCTAATTCTACTTAAATAAACAAACTACTTAAAGTATCTTGTTTTATTATCTTTATTTATTATCTCTATTATCTTTATTATCTCTGTTTATTAACTGTAAATATTTAAAAGCTATCTCTCTCAATCTATGCTGGTGTTCTATTTTTTGTACTCATTAGAGCAGAATATGCACAAGATTGGGCAATTTTATTTTAAAATAAAAACTTTATCAGTGTCCATTTCTCTTCAATGAATATTAAGGAATTTAAAGGTGACTTGTTCAGATTTACACAGGTAATCTCTCTACCTTAGGGCAAAAAAAGCTATCTAAGAGAAGAACAAGCGAAATGGACATGAGTAAATTAAATCCCTAGCAGTATAAATTATTTCTCCAGAATAAGAGAAGTAAGGCAGGATGAAGTAAGAAGAAAACTAGATGTTAGCACTAAGTATAAGATTTTAGGAGTAAAAGTCAAAAAGAAAACTGTGAGAAATAGGAAACATCTAGTAAAGTGGGACAAATGTTCTTTAAGGATCTTATTCAGCTCAAGATTTTTTCATCTATTGTATTGCCTTCCCTACTTCACTACCCAGAGCACAAGAGAATCCTGTAACACTCACTGCAACAGATTACAAGATAGTGGATTGCCTGAAAGCTGTGGGCAGAAATGAGACCTTCATGGAATATATCCTGTCCCACTTGTAGGTAACAGCAGCCATTCTATAAAATTTCCTTCTAGTAAGTTATCCATTCTTTCAGTGATGGAGTTCTTAAGATAAAATTAAATGGGAAAGTTAGCCTTTTATCACAGGCAGTCTCTACTTTAAATTAACCGAGGAGTAACCTGATTTTAATTAACACTTTTGGATTTTTGCATGCACACTAAGTTCTGGGAGATACGATCAGGAAATTAGTGACTTAAGACTGTTCTAAGATAACATCACTCATTGTATACGAGCTGTTGAATGATCTCCATATATGTAAAATAAGAGCTACAGCAGCATTTCAAATGTGTGACTGTTGTGACCTACTGCAATTCTGGGCAAGTGGGGCAAGTGCCTTGCCTCTGTGGCCATTCACTGGGAGAGATCATTGCATTCAATACAGTCACTAAAATATGTACATCTGCCTTGCCAGACCTGAAGATAAGATAAAGGTAAGACTGTAATTATTATTAGCATAAGGACAGCACAAAAGGAAACTGAGAGCGCCTGCCTGCTGATCTTCTTAAATTAGATACCAAATCACTGTCATTGACATCCCTTTTGTCTGCGCGGTAGCTACAGGGCTGTAATATTCTCTCTGTGTTGGCAGTTCTTAAGCAGGATGCAAGAGACCAAGAACTCAACTTAAACAGGGGTTATATAACTTGGCATAAACATCTGTTAGGGATCTGATAGATATAGGGAGAATAATGGAGGCAACAGAGGCAAATTTAGGTTGCTCTGAGAGTGGCAAAACTTGATCTCACTCTGAAGAATTAGGTCAGGTTAAGAATTCAACTGCTGCATACTGGGTAAGGATGACAAATCAGCTAAACTAAACAGCCCTTTCAAATCTATCTTGAGGATGTTTTTAGCCTAAAATAAATGATCATGGAGTCTTTCAGGTTTTACTGGTGAGTCAGGTTTACACTGGTCTTTAAATGTGTTGAGATGGAAATTGCAACTTTTAAGATTTATGAAAGTGGCTATGCATAATCCTAAAGAGCGTATTGGTGCAGAAAAACATAGTTGCAGCCAGAAGTAGGAAAAAAAAAAAAAAAAAGAGAAATCCTCAAAACTTTAGTTTTAATAGTAGGGCCAAGTAAACTCGGAAATAGATCAGCTCATCCCTTACCTTCCTTCTAACCATGCTGTGTTTTTTATAGTTCTTGAAAAGTTCATATCAGATCTCATGCCTTTCTAGAAGAGGGCTTCATACCAAGGGTCCCATACCAAGGGTCCCATACGAAGGGTCGTTTGGCGCCATGGAAAAGTGATCCAATGAAATAATGCGTCTAGCCAAGTGGGAGCATCAGCTTGCGACACTTCCTACTTTTCAGATATGTGTGCACTTGTGCAGGTTTTTGTATCTAAGTCTCTCACTGTTCTACAGAATGGCAGGACCTTATCAAGGTGCTATTGACCAGCAGGTACAGTTGCCTGCTAGCCACCCCTGCTAGACATTCGTCTTCATAAATTCTCTCCATGGTCATCCATTGCCTCCATTTGCCCTTCTATTTTTATTCCTTAGTAGAAATGCTCTAGACTCAGCCCGACCCCGACATAGAGTAGAGCAATGTCTCCCTTTTCCACCTTCCCATTGAGAATTTTGATACTTTAAGGCTTTGAGATACTGCATTAGTTTGATTTGGCACCTTCCACTAGACTCATGTAGAGATAGCTGGTTTGCTCATATTTATCATATTAGAATACTCATCTTGTTTCATTAACTATAGATGTCCCTGAGTTTGGAACAAAAATGTCCCTCAAATATAATAAAACATAAAATGAAAATTGTATATTATTTAGGCATTCCGATTAGCTTTCTACTTGGCTACCTTTATTTATACTGAGGACAAATAAAGCATTACTGCTATTTGATTTATTTCCTCTGCAGCCTTACAAGAGGCACTGCTCTGCAGTTAGACTGACTCTTCATTTGTATATTCCATTTAAAAATAAAACATGAAAGAAAAGAAAAAAGGAAAAAATCTCATTCAGTTTTATTATTTATGAAAAATGTTTCAGGCAAATACTAAATTTTCAAGGCAAAGTAAGAATGAAACCAGCAGGGTGCCCAGAATAAACAGGAGAGTTAAGTTATATTTCACATTATAAAATACTCATTCATAAAGCACAACTCCCCTGCAAATTAAGTCTTTAATGCTATAAATCAGAATTAGATCTGAGCAAGTTGTGCACGTCTGAATGCTGTAACTGAAATATTTGTTTTGAAAGCGCTTCAGAAATGATATCTTAATAGAAAGGGTGATCCAGTAGACTGGAAAGTGCATTAATATTCAGGAGAAGAGTTCAGTCCTGTAGTCCCTCACACACTTCCTATTTGAAACTTAATAAATGACTTTGGGTCAGAAACGTGAAGCCGGATAACTGCTGGTTGCAGCAGTGCCCTCAGGTGCAAAGCAAAGTTTGGAGCAGAGGGAAGCAATCTGCAGAGGAAGATCTCTTAGCTGTATTTGAGCACTGTATCTCAAATTTTGCCACTCTGTAGAATTTCTCAGAAACTATGTTGTTCTCCTGTGATTAAACCCACGCACCAGAGGGTGCTCCAACCGCCAAGCCATCAGCTGGGGGCCTTGTGCAGTATGGGGGAAGGGGAAGTTTTCACCGTGTCCCTGAGCTCTTCCACTTTGCATGAAATAATTTAGCGTGAATTGGACCTCTGGGAGAGAGAGCTTGCTAAATGTAATTCTGGACCCCAGAGGCAAGTCACTTAACTAGAGGAAAGGGAGATAGACTTCAGTCCCACTTCCAATTAATATAAATAATGCAGGCCTTCATCAGAGCATGTTGTAAATGCAGCTCCCTGTCTCCAGCGTGCATGTGCTAACCACAAGTCCTATTCCTTTCTTTAGGTCGAGTAACTGTTAATTAGCATGCAAAGCATAAAAATAAATTAATAAATAAGTAAATCAGCCTGACAGGTAGGACAAATTTCTATGGTTTCAGCTTTCCTTGGTTCAGAGACAGAATTCAAATCTCTGGCCAGTAACTTTGGCAAGAACAGGAAACAGTACCACTTAAATTTGCTTGGCCTGTAATTGGTCTTTCTATAAGACTCTTAACATGATTGTTTTTAAATCCTGACAGTGCATAAATATGAATTACGTGCTTAGCTGCTCAGTGTCATCAAGATGCACATGCTTCTGGGCATACCCCAAAGGAAACATTTATCTGCTCATGGAACTGGGCTGATGGGAATGCAATCGTTTAAGGAATCATTATTATTAATATAAACGTTGCTGCAGAACCCTGCCTGCTTTCTTCCTATTTTAAAGCCTGAATGTTTGGGAAGTAGAAGACTCTGATTTTAAACATGAAAGATGGGGTTTGTATGACAAAGCATGGGTGAATATAAGTAGATATCTATGTACAAACCATGCCTTTGACTTTCTCTGCAGTAGAGTTGTAGTCAATATAGTAAACAGCCTGTATAACAAACTCATCCCCTTCCAAACACATTCCTCAAATTGGGTAATTAACCATGCCCTAAAATAACTCTCTCTCTCTCTCTCCATTAACCATTAAGAAAGACAAATAGGAATGGATCAGCAGTGTCAGCTTCTTAAAATAGTCAAGTAAGATGAATGCCACCACAAACATAGAAAGGGCAATCGTCTTGAACCATAAAATGGTGGAGTTTATATCCTGCTGTTGTGGGGAGAATGGCCCAGGTGCTATGGAAAAGAGAAACTGTATTAGTACCTCAGGAAGATACCTAGGTATAGAGAGCTGAAACACAGCTTTTTTTTTTTTTTTTTTTTTTTCCAAAAAGAAAGCCATGCAATCTCCCTGCGAGGTCTGGTCATTGGTTCCCAGGAAGTTCGGTTCCATGTTTTGGGCTGTGGTGGTGTCCTTCACATCTCGGCACAGAGTTATTATAAGACAGAAGTTTGGACTTGGCAGTGGGTTATGGTATCATCAGATCAGATGATTGCAGCTGTTAAGTTCGGGTATTATGAAGAGTTACCTTTGGCAGGAGTTGCTGCTTCTCTGGGGAAAAACAGCATAGACTCTGCAACTGTATTAACTCCATCTGTTTCACTTCATGCTACAACTGATATGTAGCAGATGCATCACGTCTGCCTGAAGGGCAGCAAAATTTGCTAACTCATCTGCATGTTATATGCATGCAAAATGATTAAAAATGGATTAGGGCAACAGAAAGACTCATGTCATATAAATTAGGAACATGAATCTAGCTAAGTCTATTTTGTCCTAGTTAGGCAGTCCTTTACCATAACAATGGTGGTTTAGAAGAGAACACTTTAGAAGATACACTATGGAGTATTAAGCCATCATGTGATGGGTCAGTGCTTTCAGGTGCCAGAGGGAAATTTATGTGGCTTGGTGATTATTATGAGGCAGCGCCTTAAAATAGCCCAGCTATTCCTGTCAAAGAGCTATATTACATGTTATTCATCTTAAGAGTGATGAAAACTCAATTAGAGATCTTCCTCCTTTTTACCCAGTCTGCCACCAGCATGTTTATCTGTCCTCATGTGTCCTCAACATCCATCTGCTTTTTTTTTTTTTTTTTTTTTTAAGAAAATCTTACTTTCTTGATTCTGAAAGAATTTTAAAATATTTTGTTGTCTGGTTTCAGGGTATCTTGAGAGGCAGAAATTATACTGCTATTAGCTCCATGGCTAAAAAAGCTGCAGCATTTGATTAAACGAACCAGATAAGGCATTTTTGAATTCATTTAAATTAATATCCATCAGATGTTACCAAATGTAATAAGATTTTGGAGGATCTTTTCCAATTGCCAATTATATATTTCTCCCTAAAATCTTAAAAAAAAACGAGTTGTTAGTACTCTGAAACTTTAAGACTTTAGCATGGTATTGAAGGGAAATGTTTTTCTGGAAAGAGAGGTTATGCAGGAGTTATGCTCTCTATTTTTAGAGATGGGATTTGTGTCATCTAACTTAGGGATACAGGCTCAGAACTGTCAATTTAGATGTTGTAGTCTAGATGTCCACATATAGGTTAGGTGTCTGAGCTTTGTTCAGATGTCTCAATATGGCTTCTAGCGCTATGGGGTACCCAAAACATCTAGATGGAGTTGCCAAATACAACAGAGAACCTATATGGGACCTGTTGCCTTCTGGAAAGGCATCTGAAGGCCAGGGAAGGTACTTCAGGGAATCCCAGATGGTCTTAGATGCTTCTCTGTGAGTGACTGAGATGAATCTTCAAAGTGGGTGGTATGAAACATCATCTAAAGATACTTTTTCTAGGTGCTATTAGAGACTTATACTGGAAACCTATTTTTTAAGAGTCTCAGAGCTGATTATATGAATCTCATTAGAAATTGTCATAATCCTTTATCTTGTTGGTTGAACTCTATTGTGCAGATAAAACAAGTCAGAAAAAGTATGTCACCGAGTTTGGGTGCCTAGATTTTATGAAAACTAGAAAAGAGTTTCTGTATTGCATATTCATTAACCCTTCCAAGATCTTATTTTCCATTACTCACAATGAAACTGAGTATTCTAGAAACTCTCTGCCCCATTCTTTAGAAACATTGTTCTAATTTTCAGCCTAAATTCATGTGGTAAACAGTTAAAAAGATTGTTTTCAAAGATAATTCCTTAAATATGGAGGTACAGAGAATATAGAAGAAGCCTGTAGTGATGCTCCCTTTTAGGACAGAGTTTCTTCAGAGACTTAATTGTTTAAAATCATTCAATAATCTTCTTCTATAGTAAATTAGCTTACCTAGTTCTATGTTCTCGGTAAACAAAAGACAATATCGTCCAACTGAGGGTATGTTCTATAAAATTAATTCAATATATAAATATAATATATATTTATGTAATATATATTCAATATAAATACATAAGAACTTTGAAGAGCTCCTTGAAACGAAAGCCAAAGAAAAATAGATTTATTTATAGTCACTGAAACATTGAAAACAAATTAAACAACATAGTAGAAGAAAGTTAAATAATTTTGTTTTTATTAGCTAACACCAATTTATGGGTAACTGAACACCACCTGAGTTTTTAAAGACATGATAAAATGCTTCTAGCTCATCTAATTAATTTCCTTATTAAAACCACTGCTCCCAACTTACACATATCTATTAGCATCCCTTGAGTATTAAGCTATGTTCCTGAAATCTTAATTCCATTTCTCACATTACATAAAAAGAGTAATGATCGTCTGTATTCAAAACAGCTATCAAGGGGCAGTACCACTTATTATTAACTCACTATACCACATGAACCAAGAATCCTCTTCCTATTCTCTCAGCTGAAGGCTGAGATGTTTGGTATCTTTTATTTTTGGATGGATGTTTGGTATGGATGTTTGGTATCTTTTATTTTCTCCTCCTAGGATTATTCAGAACTTGCAGTTACCCATGTAAAACTAATTAAAATTGAAGAAGCAGCTCTTCTGTGTTATTCACACTTGCTAATTCATTTCTACACCTAATCAGAGCAGATTTAATATAATTATGTAGATAAATGCATAGCATACTTTGGAAGAACCTCTTCCAGAATTTATTGAAAGGAGCATTTTCTGTGACCTTTACATAGTTTTAGATACAAAGGTACAGTCCAGAGCTATCTGACTTTTTAAATGTTATTTTAAGTGTATGAAATCCCTTCTGAAAATAACTCTTTCTTTTTGAAGGGGTTTGAATAGGACATTAAATACTTTTACCTGTGTTTTCCCTGCAGCGGATGCAGAGTCCAAAAGGCTGGTAGCCTGTCCCTGAGCTGGTAATTCTGTCTTCTCTTTAGCCCTTGGAAACAAATGGTTGCCTCTAGAGCTTGCTCATCTGATAAATTTTAGTTCCTCTTTTAGGATAACACGAATGCCACTTTGGTAGTGGCATTTTATTTTCTTGTGTGGAGTTTAAAGGGAGTAACTAGAATAAAATTAAAAATCTTAAATTAGGACATGTATATCACATTTCTTTTCCCCTGTGTTTGGGGGGAAGAGAACTGTTCTCAGAATATCTATTAAACTTCATCTTTCTAGTGCACTTTTACATGTGCAAATCAGGACTCTTTTATCTATTTACTGGAAATGCTTCCTGAAAAAAATCTTTTCTTGGTAAAAGATAGAGATCTTATTTTCCCCATCTACTGAATGAGGATTTGGTTTCATCTCATATCTTTATCTGCTTAAATGTTTGGCACATTAGTCAGATATGCAGAGGGCACCAACAGATACTGATTTGTCTTAACTGTTTATATCGCTCTTTTGGTACCATAGAACAATGTCTATAAGCATGAACCTTCCTTTGGCTGCCATAAAAACAGCCTAAATTACTACACTGGACAATTGAAGGTCATTAAACCTTAGTTTTTGAGTAGCCTCCTTATTCACTTGGTACTGGCTAGTCTAAAAAGTGCATAAAAGCTGTCAGATAGTCTAATTTCTATACTAAAATTCTTGGAAGTTCTGCTATTGTTTTCTATGACATGATATGTTTGCATCGGTAGGAGTTTGCCAGAGGATGCAGTCATATTGTTCAGAGCAATGTATGTGCTAAACATTGCTCATCATGAAATTAAACGACCCCCGAACTTTCATGTAGGCTTTGTTGTTTCTCTCCTCCTGGTTTCTCTTGATCTGTCATGAAGTCTTTCAGATGGCACAAATTGTGTCCATTAGTGTAGAAAACATAACATCAGTGAACCCCTAAAAATGTGAAAAGGAAAACCAGTATTTCAAAGAACAACGTGGTCTAATCAATCCTGCACATTTTTTTTGATCATTGAACTGCTGGTGAATTCAAATTAGTTAGCTTATAATACATGTGAATTCTGTTTTTCCTACTCTTTTTGATGTCTTTAAAGCTGTAATAGCTGCTGGAAAAAAATATTGTGTTTGGTTTTGAGCATTCTATTATCAAGTGTATAATGAGTTTGGAGGAGGTGGATACTGCAAATGTAGAGAGTAAGTGACAAGAGTGTCTGCTTTATAATTTTTGCTACCTGCATATTATACTGCTTTAAGGGTAACTGAATAGCACTTTGGCTTTAGCAGACATAATAACACCTCTAGGCAAGCGAGTTCTTTTTTTTCTATAAAAAATACTTCACTCTCAAGTAAAATATAACTCATTTCCTGCTTAACATTCTCAGAATAACAGTATCTTACATTATAGGCAAGTGAAAAATAATATTAAAAATGACTTTCTGATTCAAGAAGTCTGAATATGAGTGATTTATCAAAAGAGATTTTGAATTTTTATATGGTACCAAAATTGACTCTGTGCTTTAAAATGAAGATAGAAGTGAGTGATTTTTTGCTAAGATCTTTGTAGATGTAAAAAGTGATTTTTTTCCTAAAAATGGATGTAAGTAGGAAAATAATAAATGTTGCATTCACTTGGCAGTTTGAAAATGCACAAAGTAAGTGTAGCATTTGTGCGTTTGTATACAGAACATCTAGCAGAAAGACTTGTCTCTCTTTATTACAATTGCTTTTGCTGTGATTTCTGTAAGCAACCATGAGAACCAGCTCATGATCACCTCCTCTTTTGGGGGGTTAGGCTGGATATACAGATTCCTTGAAATTTTGTACCACTGCCTCATTTTTTTGTGTGTGTGTGATATTAATCCCATGGCTGTAGCTAAGTGAAGCATCTGCCTATGCATCTTCTGCCCTGCTGATAAGAAATCTTCCTTTAGAGGGAGATTCATCTCATCCTGGGCTAGGTATTTGAACACTGAAGTCATTTCTTGGCATTTCTCTGGTTCTCTGTAAACAAAGAGGAACCCTAGATGACAAATGCTGACCTATAAATATCTGTGTCAATTCTGGCACCCTAGATCCTTGATAGATAAATGCAAAATCTACTTTGGTTATCTTCCAAATCATACCATATTAGTGATGAGATTATTACCGGATCCTTATATGTGGAATATGAAGAATATCTATTGTACATTGTATTTTGGAATTTTTGGAGTTGCATCAAAGACAAGATAAAAATAAGACAAATAAAATAATGAACAGGTTCTATTAATGGTATTAATACTGGGAAAGGACTAGTTGTCCTGAAAACCTGATATATCAAAAGATATTCAAGTATTAAGTTTTTTTGAAAGTTCCATACTCAGAATGTCAAAATTAAAATGAATAAAACTTAAAAGAAAGCAGAAAAGAGAGCAGAAATAGTTTATTTTTCTTCCACCAGGTTTTACCAAGGATGGAAAAGTAAAATGGCTTCATTTTTGTATAGCAAGTGCAGAGGACTGAATGTTCCTTCTTGGGCAATTTTTTAAATGGAAAGATTCATATCTTACTGAAAAGTTCACAGATCTGCTTTTTCCTCTGGTTCTTAGTCTGCAATCAAGCAAATTAGAGCTGTATGTTGTTACTATAGTAATAAATGTTGCAGTGCACAAAAAGAAATTGGGCACTGAGAAGTGTATCTACCAGGGAAAAAGGAGTACAATTTTTCATAATTTTGACCACTCAGTCCTTTGTAGCTGTGGGTTCTAAGAAATGAATGTCCCTATGTCAATGCAAATGTTTTCCTGCTCATTTCTCATTTTCAGAATGAACAGAACAGAATTTGAATCAAAGCTAAAAGTATTTTCCAAGATAGTGGTATGAGCTGAGACCCTGAGTTTATAGTACAACTTACAATCCTGTGTGTTAGGGAAAACTCTTAGGATTTGGTCTATTCTGCTAGAATTTTAAGCTTATTTTTCAGACTTTGAATGGAAAAAAAATAATAAAACATTAGAAATTATATTTAATTGGTAAGGCTAAATCTCTTTACATATACTGAAATAGCTTTGTTTTCGATAACTGTACATAAAATGGATCTTTGCTTCTTAGTCTTTGTGAATACATACGTTTGTGTTGTATATTTAGAGAAGAGTATAAACATGTATAGTAGTGGGATTATAAGGATAAATTAGCTTGCAGCTAATTAAAATTAAAATTTACTACCAAATTAAGTAAAATTAAAACATAATGTAGCAATAGTTATGAAAAAAATGAAATAAAGATAACTTTTATATGAAAATGAATGCAGAATTAGAATGATAAATAACTGATTAATTAGACGTATAATTCAAGAGGACCTGGAGGTCCATCTTTTTTTTTTTTTTTTTAAAAAAAGGAATACATTTTTGGTAACTATGAGTCCACTGGTATCATGAGCCCTTTTGAGTTACAGTGTCTGGCTTTGGGATCTTTAGAAAAGATACTGAGAAAAGATGTTTAGCTATATGGCGACAAGGACTCGATTCAACTAAGAGGTACAGAAAATATCAAAGGTCATCGGGTCTTTATTCAGTAGGGAGATTCAGAATGTATACAATTAATCTCACCCTAGAACAGATGTCTGAAGCACGTTAGATGAATGATGTCCTTCAAGTCTGTTCTTCTCTCACCGACTGTGAAAGGAGTCTCTAAGGGTTGGCTCAGCTGTCAGTTTCTATCCAATAAATATATAAAGTTATGTGAAATTAATATGATTCTTGATGTTTGGAATAGGCACCTAGAGCGACCATGGAAGATGAGTTTTAAGAATATGTCAAATAAGCATCTGCCAAGAAAAATGTTGGGAATTTTGATCATATTTTGGATCTGGGATGGACAAGATAACATTTCCACCCCTCTGTGTTTCTGATCATAAGATGCTGATAAGTCCTTATCTGGAATATAAATGGTGCTAGGGAAATGGCAAAGACATATAAAAGATGACATTTTAGTATGTAGCAGTGACAGAGCAATAAATGTTATTTTATATACACTCTTAATTTATCAGATTTTCAAATAGAAGATATTTGAACCCTACTTTTGTGGTATGGAGAATTAACTGTCTCATCCTTGAAATTATGAATATGAGAATTCCTTTTTCTCACTCCCATTTTTTGGAGCAAGACCATATCTCTGGTTCTCACAGCTGAGCCAGAGAAGACCACGGAAACAAAAGTTTTCTTACACACCTTCGGGTCTCTTCTATTGGGCACTTCCACAAAGTTAAGGAGACCCATGATTTACTCCAGGTTTAACTTGGACTAAGCTGTGTGTTACAACTAATTCTCCGGTCTGACTTCACCCCTTGTCAGCATCAAACCTGTTACACTCACCTCTGTCATGGCATGGGGTCTCATGGCATCATCCTCACAACTCTCTTACATACCTTCATACATCAAATTGTACACAAATACATCTATCTGGTAGAAATCTTACCTTTAGGTGCAAAATGGAGAGACAAAGGAAGGGAATTGAAACATTGTCTTTCTTATGTTACCTAATATAGCACAGACATATTAAAAATAGCAGACACATTAGGGTGTTCTGCAGTACTTTATCCACAATGAGTTTGGATAAGAAAATACAGAATTTCAGTAAACAGAGCATTAAAATGACAAGGAGCAGAGGGGCTATCTGCTCATCAAATGCATGCAGGAAGAAGCATATTGTCAAGAGAGAAACTGTCAGTTACATAAAGCTGTCTCCAACAAATGTACTTGTGTGTGTGCAACCTAGTGAAAGTATGGCATACAGCTTACAAATGATTACATCCCTTATGCCTGTTTTCAGAAGTGACTGTTCATTGGATCTGGAGCTATGTTAAAAAGAGGCTTAAAGAGGCTTAGTTTTTTTATTTGTTTTCCTTTTGTTCATGATGAAAAGCGATCCTTCCAACTCAAATTCTAAGATATTCTGATTTTTTTTCCCTCTACCTGATGGTAATTGTTTGATATTTGGAAAGTTTAATTGACCTAGAAGTTAAGGGATCTTGATTAATTCTCCAGTCTGCCCCAGACTTCTTGTACAACTCTGGGCAATATAGGTCACTTTTCAGTGTTCCAGGTGCCCATCCTCACTGCGGGGATAATGATATTAAAAGGGTTGTGGTTAAACAGGTCAGTGGTTTAAGGGTCTTGGAAATTGAAATAGAAATATATGAATAAATTCCTGTGAGAGATGTTTGTCATTTTTTTTCTCCATAAAAGTACTACCTCAGTTATATTTTTATTTTATTTTCCATCACCTGGAGGTAGAGTGTCTGTTGCTCAAAAGAATTTCTTGGCTTTGCTGATGACATACTTTGGCCAAAAAAAAAAAAAGTTTTCCTACTCCCTCTCTATTTCTTTATGCATCCTGTCAGTCTGTTCATCTGTCAAGAAATCCTTATGCTAAAAAGCTGACTAATGTGAAAGCTTCAGTCAAAGTACAGTCTCACCAGAAAAACAGAAAAGTTATCTGGTAGTTATTGGGTTTTGCACTGAACAAAATCAGTGACTGTATTATCACATTTCTTCCACTGAGTTATGTTAATTTAATCTAACTAGACCTTAGATGATTTTGTGATTTCACATTAAACATCCATTTTTATGCAGTCACAAAGCTGCTATCTTTATATATTAACAGCAATAGGTTGTACCAGCTGACATTAGCATATGGACTATAATACCAAAACCACATGTATTTGTAGAAGACTTTGTCAAAGTAGGATGTAGGGTTGTCCAAAATACTTATCTAGACTAGAGATTTAGGGCTGGAAGAACTGAGCTAATCTCTAAGATTGATCTTCTGTGACTAAAAGCTACCATGGAATGGATAAAAAAAGTGAAATTCATCTCACCTGATTTCCACTATTGAGTGAGATACGTTCCCACTTAAAGTATCAGGGAAAGACAGACTTTTTTTTCAGAGGCACAGCTTAATAGAATAATTATCTGAAGGGCAAGGAATCATATTTAAATTTTACCTGTGTCTTTCCAATGATTATGAAGGGAACTTGATGATTGCTTTAGACTAGGAGAGTAACTTTTAGATGATTGAAGCTTAGATCCTGACCTTAAACAAAACATCCACTCCACCCACCCCAAGGTCCAAAACTCTTCTCAAAAAAATAAACCTAATACATATCCAGCGAAAGACCTTATGCATCTGAGGTGTTCAGGTGTTTCTGAAAGTCCCAGGGGATCATCTGTTGTCATCTTTGTTTCGACTGGTATCTCTGACGCCTTTCTGCAAACAAGAATTTCACTCCTAAATCATGGAAATTCAGTTGGACCTACCAGAATTCTCTGTGCGTTCTTTCTGGTTTTGCAGTCTATGTCATTAACGGCAAAGTTACCTACAAGTCTAAAATATCTTCTACAAAAAATATGTGAACTGAGGCACTAGTATATCATAAGATGCAGAAAGCAACGGCCTGGAGTCCACAGAGGAATAAAACTGATACACAAGAGACGTCCACATGAACCTTGCCCCAGGAAAGCTGTGTTTTTTCTCTTGCTTATCAAAGGCAATAATTAGTGGCCGAAGTGGGTGTGTTTCAAAGGAGGCCCAAGGCTGTGATAATTTTGTATCTCCATGCTCAGCTTGTTTAGGCAGAACATTCTGATTTTCAGATGACAGAGTACCTTAGCATAACTCCAACAACCTCATCTCTGACACCTGTGCACTGACTAAAGGTTTTTCATATGGAGTGATGTCTGAAAATAGTAGAAAGCAGACGACACTTCCTCGCTCTCCATTAGAAACAAATAGCAACATAAGAACATTATGGCAGTGTTTTCACTGCCACGACTGCTAAAATCTGACTGAATCTCTTCAGAGATTTAATATGAGTAAACTTGAAATCAAAATAGGTTTGAGACAAACTCACCCTGTCACTGAGGAAAAAAAAAGACTTCTAATTATAATCTCCCCCATTTTGCTTTTGTTTGTTTATTTTTCCATTTTTCTTTCTAGAGACATGGAGGCTGGGATGATTTTACTACAATGCAAGAAGAGCCTATAAGGCGAGATCTGAAAATCAATGAGTGGAGCAAGATTCCTTCACTTTAAATGTTTCCTCTGGAATAACTCAGCCTAGCAAGTGTCACATCTTGTTTGTTCTCCATCCACGCAGTTCCCTTCTGGACCATATATCCAAAGCCATAATTTATGGCAATATACCTCTAGCAATCCCGCATGCTCTGACCCATGCCCAGCACAATACAGAAGATGGACAAGTCTATCCAAGGCTATTCCCAACACAGGAACCTGGAGCAGGTGAAATTAGCTCCATCATAGACCGCAAGGCTGAAATGCTGCCTTTGGAGGAATTCTCTCACCGTTGGATGCCTGGGCCAACAGTGTCTATTTTTAAAATATCCTCAGATATAGAGCTATCCTGTAATTATGAAGAGAAAAATATTTTAGTGAGTTTAATAGAGACTGAAACAACTATTATTTATAATAAAACTGTTTTTTTGTTGTTGTTTTTGCATAACAAATCTAGCTCGTCATTCCAAAGTATGATCAATTATTCATCCTTACTCTTTTTTTTTTTTATCTTTCAGTTAATGTTCCTTAGAGATTACCACGTCTCTTCGATTTATCTGAGAGAATTATTTCTGTTTTTTATGCGGTAGTTTTATGAAACGTGACTAGAATTATGAAACAGTTCTCAAAAATGCTGCATTATCCCTGATGTGCTGTAATTAGATGACAACAAATGCAGCATTTTATGCATTAGCTACTTTGTGAAGAAAAAACCAATAGCCTATTTATAGAGGTTTTGTTAATGTTTTCTCCTGAAGCCAGACTAATAGAAAGCTTGAAATCCTTCGGCTTATTTCAGTAGGTCAACATTTCATTTAGACCACCATAAAAATCCTCATAACAATAAACATATTTCCATTTAACAGACTATGTACTTCCAGGAACTTATTTGCCATGTATTTACATTTACACACCAACAAACAGAAGGGAAAATAACTTTTGCATAATTGAGACAATGTCTTAGCAACTCAGGATTTATGCTTCTTCTGAAGAAATACATATATAAAAATCTGGCAGTCTACATCGGGCATTAAACTTTTTAACACCAACTCTTTTGTGGTAGGAGTCAGGAAGTATGGGACTAGGACCAGAGACAAGGAGCTGGAAGAAATTGGTACCAACAAATCCCCAGATGCAGAGTGGGTGAAAAACTGGCATGTATTTTTGAGCAGGAGAGAAGAAGATAAACCTCTGGTCTGCCAAGCTAAGCCCAGGACACTGAGTGTTGGCTGCAGGAGTGAACAAATGTCCAAGAACATGGTGCACAGGCAATTGTGCACCTGTGAAAGGGGGCAAAGAGGAAAAAAAGGACAAAGAGGAAGAATATTCAGCATATATTTCCTGGTGACGATCATGTTCTAAACACTTAGGATGGATGTTTGATCTAACTGTACATGTCAGCATTCATCATAGATTCCCTTTGGGGATCTCACCAGCTGAGTTGTTGGAGCTTATGGCATGATTCATCTCATGCTAAGGTAGACATCTAAATACACAAGATGAATCACACCTCAAGGTATGTATTTCTTCCCATTACCTGTGAAGGAAGTCCCGACTGTGTTTCAGATGCCTAAATATAGTGGCAATATATTCTAACATACACAGAGAGGGCTTAATTTATTTAGAAGGTCTTCATTAAGAGGCAGTTGTTTTTTCCCCAACACTCACTGTGATCAGGTTTCATCCAGTCTTCATCTCTTCATACTTCCTGATGAAATCTATTCATGTATCTTTTTCTGACATTGATTTTTTTAAGGAAATCAGAGTTTCTGAGGAATAACACTGAAAAAAGTAGTAGCTGACTGATGCATCCGGGAACTGCTCAAGTTTGAGCCTATGTATCCTTCAATCTACTCTGTCCCATTGGTACTGTGCTCTAAGTCTGACAATTCAACTTATGGCTTCAACATATTTAAGGCAGTAAAGTTTTCTCTTTTTCTCCAAATGTCATGGAAGAATAAGAAGCAGGAGAAAGGACAGTTCTTTTTGTGGCTATGATTGCAGGTTTTAAAAGCTTAGTGTCTTCTGCATTTAAAAAATAAAATAAAAACCCTTTACATTTCTTTCAACTTTGTGTGTCTAGTTTTCTCTCCACTAAGGAGATATTTATATTCCAAAAATTCCATGTTCCACTAAGTGAATATATCTATTTTCAAGATGTCCTTGTCATTTTCATGCTTTTTGTTACACATGAAAATCAATTTGCTTTTATTTCAAATGTTAATGCATTCTTCCAATTGTTTCTATAAGCAATGAAAAGAAGAGTTAGACCGACCCTCTTTTTTTTTCTTATATATTTTTTAGCTATGAGTGAATTTATTACTTCTGAAAATAGGAAGAATAATAGCTATAACCGAGACTGAATGCAATCTCTGGCACTGCTGTGTTGTCCTGATACAGCTGTGAGGTGTCTCATTAGATTGGATATTTGAATTCTGTAGGTACACCTTGAAATTTTGTTATTTCCTCCCATTTTGTTCTTCAGTTTATTCTCTGCCTAACAGAAGGTCTCCAATGCTCCAAGCATAGTATTTTCCACCGAGCATTCTCTCTGGAGACCCAGAGCTCTTCCTGGAGATTTGGAAGCACATGTTGGTAGTTCAGATTGGCTGGAGCAGATAGTCCCTTGAGTCCCTTCTGACAGTCTGTGTATGTCTGAGTCCCCAGACTGGAACATTTTATTACTCTATTAGGACAAATTATTAAAGTCAGAACTTCCTTAATTATATCCAGACTTCTGGCAACCTTAATTTTACAGAGAAACTGAAAGGCTGAAGGAATGTTCTGTTTTTTATATTAATTTATTTATTATTGAAGTACTAACATTTACTGGAGGAGCAAGAACAGCAGAAATGTAGGTCCATGAAAATCACTTTCATACATATTTTTTCAAAGACCATAAGAAAACATACACACAGATGGTCAGAATATTTAAAACGCTACTTTGATTTACTCTTCCAACCTCAAACCCAGTTTGAGTCTTTCTTGCATCATTACAATAATTACAAAATTGTCTTATAAAGATCATCACCTCTATGAACAAAACAAATGAGGTCTGAAATCTGGGGTAACTGAGAAAAATGAACAATTCCTCTTTCAATGAAAATGAAATAGAATTTGAAGCTATATCTTTAGAAAAAAGAAGTGAGTTCTGCATTCTTCTGTACTAGCTAGTTGCCATTGCCATGCACCTTTTGAATTCTTGCAAAACCATACATTGAGAGATAGAAAGCACCTCTTTTTCTTTTCTATTATGATCTATCATTTAGAATATAATGATATTTGCATATCATGTCCAAATCACACCTACGTTGTGCAAAGTATTGTCCAACCATACTTAAAGAAGATACTGACCTTAAATTTGAGAATATTGGCATTCTTAGATAGAGATTGGAGAGAAAAAAATCAGTAAAATTAAAATTCCTTTCTTCAATGAATTAAAATTATAAAATTATAAATATTCAGTAGTAGTGAACACAGATGAAGCAGAATCCATGTAAAGGGGTGTCCGATGATTGGAGGGAGTTTGGAAGGTGCCGTGAAATGCTGTCATCCTTCTCACCTTTCCACTTTGCTGCACGTGGACAACGGTGCTCCCATTAGTTACGTTCAGGATTTGTTGTGTTTTACAGCCCTGTGGGCAGCAACATCCATTTGGGCCAAACAGACTTATCCAGGAGGACTATCAGCATTGACCAAGCTACTTGGGACAAGAGCATGGGGTGACCAACAAGATTTCTTCCTTCTTCCAAATTTCCATACTGTTTGGACAGGGGAAGATAAATTCTTAAGGTCAGCTTAAGGGTTTCTTAGCTTCTCAGATGCTGTCACACCTGGCCTTTTCCCTGGGACATAGACCAATATGTAGCACAAGTTCTCAGAGTGGAATTTTTTAAAAGAAAGGTTCTTAGAGCGGGGCCATTGAAAGATTCAGGCCCTTCTTTAATGAGAGATCTACAGGTTAAAGAGTAAAACTCTAACTCCTATAATACTTCCAGCTAGACATAGTAATCATCTGAAAATGGAAAAGGGACTTCAGACCAGTGCTATTGCCAGGTGAGGAGCAGGAGTAATTCAGAACTCATTACATTCACGGAAGGAACTCATTGACTGACATTGTTTGGAAAATCAATCCATTTTTATGGAAAGGAATTAAAATTGCTCTTTATTACAAACAGATCTTTTCAAGTTCATTCAGAAGAATAACAAATTAACATATTTCTTCTCCTGTTATTGTTATCTGCCCTACAAGTTCATATTGCCCCTGGGAATGACGTAAAAAGTTTTCCTGCTTCACAGATGTGAATAACTCCAATAAGTTAACCTGCCTTTTTGTTTGGTTTTAAACTCATGCATAGCAATGATATTCAGGATGAGAAACTTATAAAAGCTAACAATAAAATAAACAGCAGTGAAGAGAAATTCCAAAAAGAAAAAAGAAATCCCCAAACAAATAGAATTTAGAGAGTAGAACCATATTGCTGAAAACTTAAATATGACAAAAGACAAAATGAAGAGCATTTAAGGAACTGTCTCTGGGAAATCTCCAAAGGCAAAAGAAATCGTCAGTCAGCAGCAACGCCGTTGCCATCATGCACGTTGACAAAAGTGTTGATTCACCATCTGGATACCACAAATTGATGGGAAATGAAACTAGAGTGTTGCAGTGCTGATGTCTGCAATGTGCTGGCACAGAGCTTCCCCTGGCACCTCGCTGCTGCTGGCGGGGTGTACACTGCTTGTCTAGCATAGACTCACGATGAATGCTAAAGAGACCAGCCTTGCACAGCCAACTCATGTCAGAATACATTTTGTGCCACCAGGGAGAAATAGGTAGTAGCAGTGCAGCACAACTTCCCACTCACAGTCGCATTAGACCCAATGACCTTAAGTGTTTTTTCTTTTTTTCTCCTGTCTATGCATTGATAGTCCCTAGATAGGTAGGTTCCTAACAGTTATTGCTAGTTATTGCTACTCAGATGTAATTGAGTAATGATAATTAACCTCTACTCCTACACCATCTGGATAACAGCAGCACATCCAGTTTCATGCAGCACATTTGCCTTAGTGTTTTCAGTACATTGATTATAAGATAGCTGTAGGCATCAATGGAAGAAGAGCTGGGTGCAAAACATACCAAAGTATTTAAACTCATTTTTGTCAGCTTTGCCCCAGTATTTTCACAAGTGGTTGAAATTGCTTTAAGTGATATTGAGTAACAAAGAGTTTGTGGAGAGAGGTAAGACCTTTTTATTCAAAAATACTATATATATAAATATAAAAAAAACACAGACAACTTGCACAACATTCATATTGCCTTTGCCTTAGAGTTACAGTTGGTAATTTTCATTGGTAAATTAATCCAGCTACTTTTTTATTTGATAGCCAAGACAATATATACGTATGGGTACATATGCATATATATATGCATACAATTCTGCATTACTGACATGTTTATGTCAATGGCATTTGAGAGCAATGGCTTCATAATGTCTGAAAATAAAAAAACTTTGCCTCATTACAAAACAGTGTAATAAATGAAGACATCATTTGAAGACATCTCTCCCTCTCGCCCCAAATGCTCTGCTATCGAGGATTGTCTCATCAGAAACAGGATCCAGGCTGTAAAATCTTCAGTAAAGAGCATTTAGGAAATATGTCTATTAGGGGTAATGAGGAAATGAAAAGGAAATATCCATACTGTCCGTTCTTGGGTAAAAAGGCAAGAAAATAAGTATGTAGATAAAAGGATATTTTACATCACACATGTTTTACTTATTCACAGAATGACAGGATGGTTGAGGTTGGAAGGGAACTGCAGAGATCACTTAGTCCACCCCCCTGTTCAAGCAGGGACATCTAGAGTTCATGGAACAGAGTCACATCCAGGAGGGTTCTGAAGATCTCCAGATTCATTAACCTTGAATATGTGATCAAACTAGGAAGCTCTATTGATAACATCAGCATACGATGAGCAGCCGTTTGGTAGGTGAACAGTCTTATTAATAGCCTTGCAGCTACAAAGTACACATGATATCTCTAATGAGACAAACTGGAAAGAAAAATAAAAATACATTGCACAGTAATTTTGGTAATTTTGGGAGAAAATAATGGATACAACAGTACCTCATTCTGCTGAGGGCTTTAAACACTGAACAGCTCCAAGGTTAGCTTTTGGCAGCCTGATTACAGGGTGAACAAACCAGGAAACAGATTTTCCTCTGAAGGCTAAATTTTGCAGGTGAAATGATTAATGGTCTGACTTGGCCTCCCTCACCACTCCCTCATTTTTTTATCCCTAGGCATCTCTCCCTTGCACAGTCTGTGGCAGGAATTTCTATTGAAATTGTTGAAAGTAAGACTGGTAATATAAATAGATTGATAGGTAAGAGGTAAAACTTCATTTTTAGAGTTTGTTAAAAGTATGAGCTGATTTTACTCTATGGAAAGATGAATAAAGTTCCACAATTTTCCGAAGTCTGCGTAGAATTCATTACTCTCTCCTCCTTTCCCTTTCCTTTCCTTTCCTTTCCTTTCCTTTCCTTTCCTTTCCTTTCCTTTCCTTTCCTTTCCTTTCCTTTCCTTTCCTTTCCTTTCCTTTCCTTTCCTTTCCTTTCCTTTCCTTTCCTTTCCTTTCCTTTCCTTTCCTTTCCTTTCCTTTCCTTTCCTTTCCTTTCCTTTCCTCTCCTCTCCTCTCCTCTCCTCTCCTCTCCTCTCCTTTCCCTGAAAAGGAAAGGCAGATAAATTTCATTCATTTTCGTTAGATTCTGTGTTACTAAATAAGAAGCAAAAGCTCGGCCATCCACAAGATTTTTGTGATTTTTACTGGTTCCTGTGTTGTACTGAAGAAACAGAGCACTAAAGTGAAAAGCCACAGGGCGGATATATCACCACTCAAAGGAAACCTCTTTAAGGTATAAAAGGTGAAAATAAAGCTGAATAAAGATGGACAGACAAAGAGTAGAAAGAAATAACGATATAAGGCAAGGTTGTGGAAGGTAATGATATCAGCACAGAATCCTCCTAATTTTGCTACAATTTTGTGTAAGGAACATGGTGAAAAAAAAAAGAAAAAAAAGAAAAAGAAAAAAAAAGGCCTATCGAGAGATCTGAAGGTGAATAGCAAGAAATCTTTGTTGTTATTTATGGAAAAATCCCTTAGTTGAGACAGACAGATAAATAAATGCCTGCCAATTAAATAATAAGATGACTGAGGCTCTGTTATGGAGTGAGCTAGCAGCATGTTAGCAGGTGGAAGAGGATAGCTAAGCTTGTACTGCAAAAGGCATTAGAAAAGACACATCAGGTGAGAAAAACAGGAGGTGAGGTGGCAGGCTGAGAGGGAAAGCACGCTGGCTGATCGGTTTTAAAGTAAGATCATCAACAGAGAAAAGCTAAAAAGCTATAGTAGAAAACAAACTGTGAGAGGTTGAAAAGATGAGTAAGAACTTTATGTATAAACAAAAAAAGAGCATCAAAGCTTCTTTTTTCATATAACTAACAGTGGTTGATGCAGAAAATAGTGTGGCTTGGTGAAAATACTGAGAACTCTACTACAACTCCCTTGGGTTTGAAGCATCAGGAAGAATTTATTTGAAAAATATAGAAAGGACTGCCTTCACCTGACTGTATATATCTAGGACATAGGTAACAAAACTGTAGAGTTCAGGAATCTGGTTGGACATTGTAGGTGACCTAGGAAAAGAAGCACATGGCTAGTATCCAAAATTAGAGAAAGAACAAACGGAGGTTTTCTGAAAGTTATGAGAAATGTTTGGGGAAGTAGAAGGGAGACCAGAAACAGAAGTCATGGATCTCAAGGGCAGACTGCATTTTGAGTTAAGGCACCTGGCCAGCTCTGGACTTGACAGGTCAAAAAAGTGGGAAGAGTACAAATGTTCTGAGCTTTGGTGAGGGGAAGTAAAAAGTGCTGGTGGGAATGCTGCAAGCCATGAGCATTCAAGAAAAAGCCATAGGTGAGGAAAGCTAAAATGGAATTACACGAGAGGAACTCCAGAGGGCAGCTATAGACAGTGAAAGGGGGAACAATAGTCGTTGAAAATGGAATAGGGTACTACTGGTTGTGTGTATTTTTAATTATTATTTTAAATAACAGTTTAATATAAGACAAAATCCTTGCATTGGGCACAAAGGTGCAGATTAAAGTCAAAACTACACTACCAGAATAAGTACAGAAAAAGCAAAAAATAAAAGGAAGAGCAAGAGTGACAGATATCTTTCTGGATGGAGAAGGAGGGAAATATTTTTTTGCGGGGAGAGAGACTTGGGACTGTGAGGGAGAAATTAATGGCCATTTGTGAAAGTGGAAAAAGTTTTTTTAAGGTATATTGAAACTTTTGAAAATCAGTTAAGCAAAAAACAGCAACAAAACTCTTTTCTTTTTAGTCCCATTCTATGTTTTTTTTGGAATATGTTCATCACTTGGGTAATGATCCCTGGCCACTGGATGAGATATTCTAGCTCATGGACCATTAATTCACCAAGAAAAAGGAGATTTTATGGTAAGTGGTTGACAGCTATCACAGACACCTGCATTTGCTAATATATCTAATCTATAGTTAGGTATGATGCTGGAAAGATACCTGAGCACTTCTTTTTGTATGATTTCTAAGATTTCTGCTCAGAAATAATATGTCTAAATCCAGAGGGGGGTGTGGGAGGAGGACAGAGGCATTTTTACAATAGATGTGCAACATGGAATAGGGGATGAGGCAAAAAGAAACAAAAAATAAGTAGTGATTTAAAAGAAATTGTTAATCTATAAAATTTGCCACCAGGGAATTTCAAGGTCCTTTTCAGACATTAAACCATGAGGTGATAGCAGTATTTCTTTGGAACAGACAAACACTATAAGTATGTAGATGCACCAGCTGATGCTCTACATGGAACCTTTGTGCTCTACTAACATTTATGTGGTTGGGAAAAGAACCAGGCTAGAGATTTTATCAGCTGGAAACTAATTAATTTCTTCATTGAGTTGTTTTTCACCTGAATCTGTTGCTCGGAATAGCTGCATAAACACAAATTCTGCTAAAAGGAAGGCGGCAAAGAAGTGAAGGTTAGTTTTCTTCTGTTAGGCCACAGACATATGCCAAAAGGATGCCCTAATTTAAAGCAAATATGGGATCTGCTCCTCTTATTTCTTGAGATTATCTTGTTTTCAAGGAGCTGAAATGTGTGGAGGTAGAGGTTAAAGGATTAATATGAGTCAATTTTCTTTTGAATATGCCATTTGGTAATCACTGTTTTTTTTTTTTTTTTTGATTGGTGGAAAAAGACACCTAAAATCTTGCTTTATTCTTGTTTTGTATCAGCTCCTACATTTTTTTAAAAACTACTCTTGTTAATATTTCCTTTTCTGTTTTTCACTTTTTTTTAACTTTTGTTATCTCCTGCTGTTAGCGCTTCTCTTTTAAACTGATAATGCAAGGGAGAAAGAAAAGGTCAAATGAACAAATAGATATAAAGTGAGAAGAAATACGCCCATTTATTTTGTTTTCAGACCTGGAAGCAACAGCTCTTTTACCAAACAATGAGTTAATCAATATGTCCAGACTGAGAAAAACACACAAAAAAACCCTCACCCACACGTACAATTTTTACTGTGTTTACACAAATAGTGTCCAATTCCTGGTGCAAAGAACAATTCTGGAATTTTGGTTGTTCTAAAATGTTATGTTTTCATCATTAAAGTGTCACAAGAAAACTGGAGGCCCGAAAAGAAACGCTCAAAAACTTTAGGCTGTTTAGATCTTTTCCTCCAATTTCTCCAACAGAGAACAAATAACAGCCATTCTCTAAGTAAGGGGGAAATGAGAAAGGGTGAATTAAGATATGCTGCTTTTCAGAATCACCTAATAAGAAACCTCACTTTTGATTAAGCTAACAGCAGGGAGTTGTTATTTAAAGGTAATTTCTAGTGAGAATAGATATAGAGACAAAAAAGTGTTTTGTCCTGATTTCACTTTTTTTATTTTAATACACTCACGTACAAAAACAAACAAACAAAGAGAAGAGAAACAATGCAGATGAAAATATTTAAAATATTTTAAAATGAGATAGAGGAAAACATCTTTTTTTTTTCCAACAGACCAAAATTGTTGTTGTTATTGTATTTTCCCTTCCACATATAGAGAACAAGTTTTAGAAGACCATGAGAAGTTGTCTTCTTCATCCCCTCTCATAAAGCAGGCTTAGCTCCACTGAAACCTGTCAGATTTGTATAATTTGTTTTTAAAATCCTAAAATCTATTAAAAAAAAGGGTTAAAAAAAATAAAAAGATATCAGTCACTGTGTTCCTTCCTTCCTATTCATTTCTGCAGGATGGGTTCCAGCTCTGTCTGTCCGTATGATGTCAGGAAACAGAAGGAGAATTTTTTACAAATCTAAAATCAACAAACCAGTCACATTTGACAGGCTATAGAACTCATTTCATGGCTTCCCAACTCTCAATTTACTGGATCCCATGGGAATCTCTATAGATAGCTAAATCTAAACAAGTTTTAACACAAATGTTCTGCATAAACACACTAACCCTCATAAAGGGAATATTATGAGGAAAAACATTAGAGAAACTGGAAATTAGATTCTCAAATGTTGAATAATATTAAAAACATGCTAAGGCATCTATCCTCAAAGATGGTCCATGGTGGACAAGCTGCTGATGTCACTGTGGTTCGGTAGAAGATGTAACATTCAGGAACAGGGAACCAATAGTGTCTATCTTTGCCAATATTCAGTGATTTCTAGTCCCACTTCTTTAAAACTGAGGGAGGCTGAGAATGGAAATAACTGTTCATTCTGCCTGCTCGACTTCTACTTTTGCACCGCAAACAGGGGACCACTTTGGTCTGATTTCTTCGATGAACTGGCTAAATGTGGATTTCTGCTCTAAGTCGGTTGTGTTGTCTCAGCAGAGATGAGACATGTTCCAGGATGCAGAGAGGCATCCACGTATAAGTTCATTAATTCTACAGGCTTAAATGTAGATATTTTGATAATGAAGTTGACTCCTACCTAAAGTTATAAATAGCCATATGTGCTTCTCTTCATCCAAAAACCGTTTTAACACTTCAAGATAAATTACAAAGATAGCCTCATCCTAGAACACTACTTTTAATCTCCTAGGCATGAATGAAGGAAATGCATCATTATAAGAAAACAGAGAAAAGTGCATCTTTTCTTGGGGACTTTCTGCAAACCCTAAAAAGAATTTCTTCTACTATAATAATTTCTTCTTGGAAATTACAGAATGCAGTTGGTTATTAGCATCTATATGCACTGCAACAAATTCCTTTATCCTTCCAATTCAGAATACTGGGTTTGTTTTATCTAGATGGGTTACCATGCTGACACCTCTTGAGTGTTGGCGCTTTCAGATATAAAAGTAATAGTGGTTCATAGGGTGCAATCAAATAATAGAAATTCCTTTCAACTTTTTTTCCTACCAAAAAGGAGAAACATTCCTGTATGTCTTTAATGGAACCACAATCCCAAAGGTTAATTCAATGCTATAATATGCCTTTAGAAATCAGTGATTGTCGCAGGTTGCTGGTCGGGGCTGGCACTAGGCCGCAGGTCTTCAGGCCTGGCCGACGCGCTGACCCTCCGAGGGTGATCTTGGACCCCGCCGGGGAACCGGCTAGTCTCACCCTCCGGGATCCTGGATCCTCTGCGATGTCCGGTCACGGGCCAGAAGGAGGACGCCGCCGCGCCGGGGCACTCTCTCGGGCTGGCCCAGTCGGGTCGGACCCACCCAAGGTGAGGAGGTCGTGGGGTGCGCCGCAGGGCTTTAGCCGCACCGACGGCGCCCTATATGCGGCCAGGCAGCACCGACTGCCTAAACACCCGGACGGCTGACAAAAGACGTAACCAATATGGTTCAGGGTCAACCGACTCTAATCAGGAAGAACAGAAACTTATAAAGGGAAGGTAAAGGGCAGGAGAAAGGGAGGAGTGAGGTAAGGGATTGGGTATGTGCTAATTCAGTGATCCCCGTGGTTGGTGGAGCCCTGTGGGTAGGTGGTCCGTTGGCCGGGGCAGAATGCCTCAGCCCCCACCTTCAGGAGCTCCAGTCCCGCCTCCGGGTTTCTGAAGCCTTCCAGGTATGTGTTATGAGTTGCTCAGCCGGCCTGACTGGGCATGCTCCAGGCTCGGGGTCACATATGGGTCAGGCGTACTCCCCCCTGTATATCCATACCTGATATTATCAGAACGATGTTCTTAATACAGCACCATCCAAACCTAAACCTGCGTCTCCCAACAAGTAATATCACTACCCATGAACAATGGGGTATTTTGCTCCCACCCTTTACTCGACTAACACAGGCTTTCATAGGGTCAAAAGGTTTCACAGGAGAATCAGATCCACTTTTTTCTATTATGAGGGAAAAAAAAAAAAAGACGGAAAGACTGAAAAGTTTCTGCATATCTGGTATAAAAAATCCATATGGGGACAAAGGTGAAAGAATCTCAAACCTAATGAATGTCACTGTGATTTTTGCACCAAAGCTTCATTTGTTCAACTCCTCTCAGTATCTATCAATTTCATCATATATGTTGTTGATACTTACCTGTTTACTGAAGAAATACTGAGTTACTTAAAATGATTTATCACATAATAGCTAGAGGAAATGACTTATGTCATGGGATACACAAAGCCGGTAGGATGTGGGGGATTTTTTGGCCTAACACAGATTGCCTGAAGATTTTAGAGCTAGATATCTCACTTATGAAAATGTATTTATTCTACAAAAATGAGTTTGCTGCAAGTATAACTGGAAAGGTCATTTTCTTGTATAGCCATGAATTTCTAGAGTGTAAGATTAACACCCACAATCATGAAGATGTGAATATCAGTGTGCACCTTGTCTGCTCATAATGTCCCATAGAAGAATTTCTGCTGAATTAGGTCAAATTCAGTAAGAATTCAGAGACCTTCTAGCTTAGAGTACATATTATAGTTTCAGGAGTGCACTACACTGCTGCAATCTAACAATCTATATCCAATCTATATCCAAAGCTCACCGGAGTTGATGTAACTAATAAGATTCCATTTGTAATTTGTGTCTTCTTGCACATTTCCTAAGGTCTTTAGGGTGCACAGAAAGTGAGTAGGCAATTTTCTGTAGGCTTATTTTAAGTTCTGTATCAGCTCATTTTGATCACGTTCAAACCTGCTTCCATAGCAACTCTAAAAATATTGTTCACTACTAAAAATAATGAAGCCCTTTATATGCTTCACACATGTAGATCTCAATTTGTAATAAAAAATGTAGTCATCCCTGTTATAAGAGCCAAACTTACTAATCCTGCCTTGGACTTCAAAGAAATTTAAATAACTTCCCAGATAGTTTCTCTGACATAATTGTCCTTGTGCAGAGGACAATTTGTATCCTTGTCCAAAACAAGAATATTTTGATTCTTGGGAAAAAACAAGCTCCCCTAGTAACACTAGAAGCCCTATAACAAATCTTAATACTTCTAAGGTATTCTAAAGTACTTCCCATTGAAGTCAATAGTAAGTCTCCACACCTAAAATTAGTGGGATTTGAGGTGGATGGGGGCTGAGACATGAAATGCACACAAAGAATAGTCTGATCTCAGTGAAGGACAATATTGTTCAAAACAATCAGATCGTAGTTTTAAACTGTTATACAGAAAGCTAGAGGAGTAGAAAACCTGCACTTTGGATATAGATAGATGTGGACCCATGCAAGTTTTAATTTTAGAACTTGCAGAGGGGAAATGGCTGGGAAAATTTTGGCAAAATTTGGAATTTGATCTCAGAAATTCCACTAAATATTCTCTTTTTAATTTTTTTTATCTACACTTTAACACTTACACTTTACACCTTATTAAAATTTTTATCTACGCTTTAGACAGTTGTTATGGTCTCACTTCAAAACTGACTGTTTGAGACAGAAGGATGTACCAAATGACCTCTAGAAGGACCTTCAGCCCACATTATTCTGTGATTCTGTACTTGGTTTTTCTCCAAAGCCCAGGAGTGAATGGCATTTTTCTGAAAAGAAGTGTCTCTATTTGGAATTTTTTAAGAAGTACCTTCTGAAATAGAATAAAATCCTTTGTTGCTTAAGACCAACTCATACCTCTGTGCAGTTCTTTTTATCTCACAAAGGATTTTGATTTAATGATCATGAGTGAAGAGGCTTGACCAGCTGACCTTTTCAATTCCATAATTCTGTTCAGTAGATTTCTCAAAGGGACCTAAAGACATTAATGACAATCAAGTGCACTTATAGTTGCCTTATCTCTTGATTATGGGGACAATTCAGTCATGTAAAAGGACAAGTTGTTAAAATGAGTGTAAAAATGTACTATAAAATGAATAAATTAAGATGGATATCAGGAAATGCTCTGAAAAATGCTGAATGGTCGTTAACAGGAAGCTAATGAAAGTCTCATGGATTTGTGACATTGGAGCATGCTAACCTTGGAAAATTACTATTAGAATTTGTCATGTGGCCAAAATGGCCCAGTGATACTTTCTGTAGAGATCTGTGCTTTATGCTGTAGCAATATGGTAGAACTAACCTGAAGATGAGATGCTCTTGAATATTAGTCTCTAATAAGGCAGGATATGAGAGGACTTTGGAAGAAAGTGGATTTAGGACAGAAGTAGTGTGCTTAATCAAACCCACTCTTCAAGGAAAAGAGTGAGGCTTTTAAGACAACTCAGGCTTGGAATACAAACTTATCCAGTTTCTATTAAAACTTTTATAAAGGTAAAACATTTCAAGTTACCATTGAAACTGAGAGATAGTGCTAAAAAAGTGTGGTTTCCTAAGGCAACGTGTACTTTTGAAATGTAGCACCTTTAGATTACCTAAAGTTCGCCTCCAAAATCCAGATCTAGACTATTCCTAGCTTCCTCAAAAGAGTCCGCTTTATCACAGTTTTTATTACAAAACCTTCCACATCTTTCATGTTCCTCATCTTTGCAGAGCAATATCCTTCCAGTATCTCCATCTCCACAAGTGCCCTTAGACCCCTCATTTTATCTTTGACTCCCATATGCCACCTACTTATCTTTTTCTGAAAATGGGCAGGAAATGGTAGTGTTGGTGGCCAGTTGGACATTGTGTCAAGTTTCCGTCAATGACAGATGAAAAAAAGAGTGTTGAAAGCTATCTGCAATTCCTGTACATGTCATCCCTTGTAGGAATGTAACAACCTTGAGATTCTGATAGTGTCAAATTTGTCTGAAATTGCATTAGCAGGTGAAAATGAATTCAAAAATAGGCGGCAAAGAATATGATTGCACATGCCTATGTCTTCATAAAACTAAGTCTTCCCTTGACCGCAGATGTATATATGCGCATATACTGATATCTTTTTCACTAAGATTTCTCCAACAGCTGTCTAGTAATAAGTAGGTCAATGGTACGTTGTGATTACTTTTGCAAGTTGGTTTTAAAATGGTCGCCTTGCTCATCTGAGCTAAAATATTCCATTAATTTTGCAATCTCACCCTCTCTATTCATTTCTCCCAGTGCAATCTACAACTTCTCTTTATTTCTTCCATCTGTTGCTTCTTAAAACGTCTTTATGGCAAGGACAGTAATTGTTTAGATCTCTACAGAGCATCTGTCACAATAGGTCCCCAAACCGCAAAATACTGCAGGTTATTACCTCAGTATTTAGCAAGTTTCTAAGAATAATTTGATTTAAAGAATTTAATAGTACAAGGCTCTTTGAATATTTTCAAATCTTGACCTCTGAGAGTTTTTTTTTTTTTATTAAACTTTTAAAATTTTTAAAAAATATATTTTTAAAACAAACATTTTAAAAAGTTATTATTTTGTTTTAAAACAAAACAAAAAAGTATTGCAAATCTGGTATCTCTGAATATAAGGAAAACCGACTTGGTAGCAATAAACATTGATCTGATCACTCTGTCATTATGTCTCTTACACTAATAACAAACCAGGTTAGGAAGTAGGGACTAAACATTTCCACCATGCCTGGAGACACAATGTTCAGAAACCTTTGTTTGCTTTCTTTCTTTCTTTCTTTCTTTCTCTCTCTCTCTCTCTCTCTTTCTTTCCTTCTTTCCTTCTTTCCTTCTTTCTCTCTTTCTCTCTTTCTCTCTTTCTCTCTCTTTCACTTTCTCACTTTCTTTCTCACTTTCTGTCTTCTTTTTTAATAGATTTACAGAGCAGTCAGTCCTACTGCAGTGTTGTTGTCTGTTATTGATATTATCATTTAATACACTTCACTAATGAGTGGAACTGCAACCTTAATCAATACTAGGCAAACAAGAGACAACAACAACAAAAAAAAGGGGATGAACTTCTCACTGGAATGTGAATTCTCTTTTAATTAGGCTGCCCACTTTTTCTCATGAGTTAAGTAAATGAAATAGGAAAGAAAATATATTTATATATATATATAATATATTTAGATAGAACTTATATATTATGTCTTAAGTAGTGGATTTGTCTGTTTAGCCATTATCTTGGCTGCATGGAAAGAAAACAGGAATTCCGGCTTATAAGAATGAGAATTTAAACATGTGGGGTCTAATTTTCAATTTGCAGTGTATTTTCCATGTGTTGGTGCCTTCAGGTTGTTTAATTTTTTGTTTAACTGCCTGTTGTTGTATTTCATGATAGGATGAGGTGGTTCTCATTTATTCATAACAAAAATTATTCTGTTACATGTTAGTAATCAGGCAGTGGTGAATGAGGCTTGCTGCATGTTTTCAGATGGAAAAACTACTTTTAAGATCTACTTGCTGTAGAAAATGGAAAATTTTTCATCAGTTAACCAAGTGTCTGTCAATCAAAGTACTTTTATCTAAAGAAGCTTGATTGCCTCCGAATGCTTTGTTTCAAGTTTCTTCGTGTGTCCATTTTTTCTGTGCACACTTCTAGTTTCACAGACTACATATGTCTTTAGTCTGTTGGGTTTTAACACCGTAAATTCTGTGGTCTAGTTGACATTTCTTCCATATATTTCATCTGTGACCCTGAGGAATTCTCTTACCTATGGTGGTGACAGTTTCTTTGTTGTTTTTATAAGCCACAGGCTACAGTCTAAAGTCTTATCCCATGTCTAAACAAAGTAAGAAGACCAGGTACCTTACACGAACACTCATAGTTTATCTCTATGTGCCTGCATCCTGTTCCTTTTTTTTTTTTTACGTATATAAAACATCAAAAAAACAAGTAAACAAACAAAACCAAGGTAAATAGGGCAGGAAAACTAAGAAATATGATTAGATATATGTTTAGAGATGAGTTGAGGAATTGCAGCAGTTTTAAATAGAAATAACTGCAAACAGAATTTGTGGCCTAGGATTTAACAAGTTTCTTCTTTTTTCCTTCAGAAATATAAACATTGCATTTGTTCAAAATGCAGATCATCATAACTACTGTTCTTAGACTAGCTACTCTCTTTGATTATATATTGGATTGTATAGCTGGGAAGGATAGAAATCATTCTCATGGTTCCTGCTGAATATGATTCTGTTCTGGTAAACTGACCCTGTCTTACTCTGAAAGTGGATGATTTTAATTTGGAGTATAGAACATGAACCTGCCCTTGATGTGTATTTGGAACTAAAATTGAGAGGAAATGTGCCTCAATAAAGACATGTATATATGTTTTGATATTCGTATTGTGAAAACATTTCTTATGCTTTTCCATTAAAAAAAAACATTACATAGGAATCCAAATTATCCCAAAGTTTTTTTAGGCATTTAATCTTTGGTTGCAGAATTTAAAATTACTCATTTAGGTCTGATTTTAAAAGGTTGTATGCTCTGAATCTCTCTAAAGCATCTCAAGATATGTACCTGAAAATGAAGTCTTCGAAAATCAGTATCTAACTCAGGCCAAGTAGAAAACAGTAGGAGGAAGGTAAGTGCCTACAGTTGCAGCTTCATATCATCCCTCATTTCTCACTCTCATGTCTTTAGCAAAGATGTAATGAACATATTTTATGGAAACACTATTAATGGATCATTGTTCAACTGTGGCTGTGTGCAAATGTTTATGAATAGGCTTTTCTCAGCATGTTTAACATGTCAGTCTATAATAATGCTATGAGATCTTGAAGTAATTTTACAGCACATAATTTCCCAAGTCATCCATTTCTGACACTTAAAATATTTTGGTGCTACACAATGCCATCATTGTTTAACGCAGCACATTGTGAAATATCTTTTATTTTAAGCAGCATTTCAATACTCTTTTTTTTCATGTGGTTCATATCTTGGAAATAAACACTTGAAGAAAGTGAAAAGGACTACTTCAAAGTCAGGAAATCAACAGCAATTGCATTTTACTGTCTTAGCACAAGTAAGATTATTTATGAACTTTGGATGAATTTTCATTTATTAGGTAACTTCCAGGCAGTTTGGTATAGACAGGCTGGAAGGATGTTTTTCATTACAAATAGAAGTGTGTTACTATCCCATTTGGTACAGAATGATGCTTGAAAATAATGAAGCTGAAAGTTCATTACTGGAAGCACTCACACCGTGAAGCCAAGATCTTGTCTGTTTGTTTAACTTGCATCATTGTGGAATAAAATGACTTGTCTTTATAAACAACATTGATAAAAATCACCTGGGGTTTTCCCACACATTTGTTGAACCCAGTTTATTGTAATATGAGATGCATCAGCATGAAGGCAGCTGTGAGGACAGCCTTATCCTTTCAAAATCTGTTATGCATCCTCATAATTTTCTTGCTGGTGTACCACACTATTTTGTGGCTTTTATAACTATGTCTATATGCCTCTTGGCCTTTTGTTGCTCCAGAATTATCCTTATTAAATATCAAAGAATATTGCAGAATATTTGAGGTTGTAAGGGATCTCTGGAGATCTCTAACCCAACTCCTCTGCTCAGAAAAGGGTCAAACAGAGTAAGTCGCTTAGGGTTTTGTCTGATACAGTTTTGAGTAATCCCAGGGATGGAAATTCAGGACAAACTGTTCCAGTGCATGACCACCCTCACAGTAAAAAGCAAAAAAAAAATTCTTTGTTTAAGTTGAATTTTCTACGTTTGAATTTGTGCCTGTTTCCTCTCATCTGGAAATATCTCTAGCCCCCTTTAATCCCTGTGCTCGAATAGAAGCTGTTCTTTACACTTTCTGTTCATAAGTTGTTCTCATTGTCCCATCATACTTCTGATGACTCAATAAGTAATGTTTCAGTGTTGTTTTACCCAGGTTATCCAGCCAGCTCAATGCACTTCTGCAGTAGTATTATCAATGGTTGATGATCAGTAAAAGTTAACTTTTCCCCCAGACCCTCCTGTTTCAAGACAAGCAGTGCTGAACTTTCCAACTCTATGCTCTACTGTTGTAACTCATGTTTCACTTGCCTTCCTGCCCCAAACACACATGTAGACTCACAGCATCTCTTCCTATTTTGCCCACTGCCTTTCTGAACTTGTTATTTTGCAGACATGCTTGTAGTTACTAGGAAGCCTATGGTGCTACTAGTCACACTTTTCCGCACAGTGTTTCCATCTTTCCTTCACAGAAAAAGAAGGTTCTGAAGGCATCATGTTGTTTGCAAGTTCACCAAAATCTGGGAACAATTTATGTTCATGAATTGAGGGGAAATTAATATTTTCTCTGTTGGTATGGAGATGATAGTTATTTTTTTTCATATTATTTTCCCTTAAAACAACAGAAACAGCTCACACTAACCACAGACTGGGGCACTTATGTTGACCATACAGTTGGCCAATCCTTATTACAGGAAAAGAGATGGAAAGATAACACTCTGAAAAACAAACTTCCATATCCCTGGAGATGCCTGAGTTATTTAAGAATGGAAATAAGGACTTATGAGGCATGAGAAGAGAGAGAAAAAGACAAACAAAATGCCTAGGATGTTGCCGACATGACTCCTGTGGATGACAGAGAAGGTGGTAAACCTCTTAGTACAGATTATGTCAAGTGTCTGTTATACTAACTGTACTCCGAAAAGTCCCTATGAGTAAATGTACCTTCTTTCTCTTCTAATAAACTCAAATTCTGTCTACGTATCTTCTGAATCAGCTGAGCAAGAGACAGATTCCTGGTGGGATCGTGGTATCCCCTGGAGAAATAAAAAACCAGGGGTCATTTGGTAAAAATTAGTCCCTGCCTGACATTCTGGTATACCATCCTTACCACTAGAGCTCCATGACAAATTTCCTTGTCTCAGCATAACATGGAAAATTTTTCCATTCCTTTGATTTGTGTTGGTTTGGAGAAGGAACGAGTGGGTTCTCATTCTTTCTTCTCATCATTCTTTTAAATGTAAACCTACTGTAATTTTTAAGTTAATTAAAATAGTTTTTAAGGTTACAGTTTTGTAGCTTAAAACAACTAGTGTTTTCCTATGCTGTTATAAGATAAATATCTAAACACAAACTATTTATAAACCTTTACTTAAAGTGAATTCATAAGCTTTTACAAAGAACATCAAAATGTTTAGAAAATTATTGACTTGCTATCACGTATGCTTGAGTTTAATAATCACAGTTCAGGCTTTTCACATGTTCAGAATCCTGTTCTAGTGCATATTTCCAAGTACCTGCTGTTTTGTTGTTGTTGTTGTTTTACAAAACTGTTCTTATATCTTCTCAAAATATGCAGTGAATCTGCCCACATCCACCTCCAGCCTCCACCTCCTTCCCATCTGTAAGCTCCTTCCCTTTCTCTCAAAGGAATCATATAAATAATGGAGACCACACTCGTCAAAAGGAGATATTTCTCAGCAGCCTCCAGCTTTGACATCAAAGTCCTCATTTTGTTCTTCAGCTTTCTGCAGCCTGAGCAGTTTATATCACCTCTCCAAAAGCAGTGCTGACTAAACGCAGACATTTACATTAGCTACTCAGCCTGCACTTCCCTGCAGTCAATGCTTATCAAGTCCACAGAGTCAACAGTTAAGACATGATTCATCTCCTTCTGAAGCAAACCTTTCTGTAATACCTTTGTGTTTGTACAATTTGTAATACCTGTGCAAAGTGAGTCACTGAACCAAGATGCTGAGCGTGTACCTTGAAAAACATCGTGCTGATGTGTAGCTGTGAAAGGACCTTCCTTCTAACATAGCAATGCGGTTGGTCCACAGTCCTCCAGTTGCAAGCACTGCATCTGGCTTAATGCAACTAAAAAGAATACGGAAATTTAAGTGAAGACCTTTCCAGGAAATATGTTTTCACTTCTCCTTAATTGTTCTCTGTCTTAGGACTTCTTTCTCTGAGAAAGGAGATGACTGAGAGCAGGGACCGGGGGCAGACATAAAGCATTTCCTTTATGTAACAGCTGCTTTACATTTTCAGGGAATTTTAACTTGCTGGTAGGCTGAGGTCTGCCAAGAAGTGTTTGCGGGTTGTTTTTATTCTATCTGCATGCTGAAAGGAAATCAGATGCAAAATACTGACATGCTCTAGCTGGGGGTGATCATTCAGACAGGTCCAACTGCAGGCTTTCTATTCACTGCTGTCTAATTCTCTCTTTCAGATAGAATATCATGCAAAGATGGGAACTTTTGGACTCTCACACTGGCTCCAGCAATATCTCCCTCTATAATTACAATAATTTGGCCGCCATTTTTTTTTTTTTTATTTATTTTGTAGAGAAACAGAAAAGAGGCTGTGAAAGTTACCATTTAAACAGAATCAGCATTTAGAAGGATAAATACTATGTTCTGCTATGAATGTATTTGCAATAAAGGAAGTCCTGAGCATATTCTTCAAGGTCAAGAAATTAACTGAGATTGAATGCCTTTCTAACAAAAGTCAGTGGCATTAAAAAAATGAGCAGCCTGCTCAACACTCAGTTTCAATGATGCATTCTCACTTTTTTAAATTTGCTTATCATCTCTTTATTTATGAGAATTATGTTAAAACTTGTAGCAAAAAATGTTTTTCTTTGTGTGTGAAACCCTTCAAATGGAGGTGATGCTGAAGTAATTAAGACAACAGCAATGACATATATAACTCTGGAGGGTATATTGTGCCTCAGAGAAGACCTCTTTGCAGCACCCATTTGAGGCTACAGTTTACCACATTCTCTTTGCATGACTTCAGGCTTCCAAAGATGATCTGTGTTTTGATTTGAACCAAATTTGAACTTTTTTCCCCCTTTTCTTTCTGGAAAATGAGAGGAAGATGTGGAAGAGAGCAGCAACTGGGCCACCATGTTTGTACATGAAGGTAAAATGCTTGGAAAGTGCTTACAGGAATAATCTCTCCCTACACGTATATATTCCCATTCTGGAGAACTATAGTATTAGCAACACTGTGACCTCAATTTCCACTCCATTTTGACACAGAGATGTTTTTCATGAGAGCTTATATCACTCAAGTAGTTCTCCATTTCTGTTTGTTGGTTTCTTGTCTGTTTATTTTCTAGCTCACAGAGACATTATGTATGCAAAGGCATTTCCCAGGGCTCTATTCGGAATCTTAAGTTTCAGAATTAGAGATTTCCCAAAGACTTTTGAAGTGCAGAGATAAGGAAGACTAATGAACAGCAGTGGGAAAAAAAAAAAAAATAAAAAAAAACATGATAGTAATGTCAGAAGTTATTAGATTTACTGCCCCAAAACCTCAGCAGGAGCAAACTTGGCACAACGCCATGCAATGAATGTGAACTCTTTGGAGCTGTTCCATTCTTACAGACCTGAGGCTCTGACCTGCACGCTTTACCAGTAAATTTTAGTTTCTTTATATTTAAAACAACCTTGACTTTTTTGAACAGTGTAAAAACAAAGATCATGTATTTTCATAGAGGTTGGTGCCTTTGGGATTGATAATTTTGTTACCATCAGGTACATTCATGCCCTGTACTTCTGGGAATGTGAGTAAGCATATGTTTCAAGACAAATTTAAAAATAAATTTAAAAGAAAAATCATTATAGATAAGTCCAAGATACTGAGAAATAATTGTACAGACACAAGAGAATATTAAATATATTAATAGTATTAATTATGAGTTAACAACAATAATAATTATATTGAAGAAAAATCTATTAAATCAGACTATTACCTGGTCTTAGCATCTGGAAATACTTCAAATCTGGATTTAGAGGCTACAGGGAACCAATATGACCATCTCCCATATCAGCACAGGGATGGTAAAAGCTGATTCTGTACTTATGAGCAGTATCTGTCATTTCAATAGTCATCCAGGGTGGATTTCAGTCGTCCAAAAGCTGGGTATCTAGTGCCATTTCATACATAATACATAATTCATACATTTCGTATATAATTTATTACCCCACATAATTTAGTAGCCCACATATCTGGTCTGAGTTTTCTGACCTGCAGAAAATCAGTTCCCTTCCACAGTAGCAACTGGGGATTCAGGCAGGATCTCCTAGGCCATTTCTTTAGAGATGTGATTACCACCTTTTGTTGTGTCTTAAAAAGTCCTAGAGATGGAGAATCTCAGCACCTCCCTGTAACCGTCTCCTCTGGTCATTTCCTTTATGAAGTTTGATATGGGTAAGAGAACAGCATTCATTTAGAGTGACAGCAGTCAGTCTCTAAATATTATGTGTGTGAGAGAGGAGAAAAAGAAAGAAGACTGATGGTGTCCCAGGACTGGGATTTTGTGGTTTAATAGTGATTCTAGTTAATCCTGCTAGATAAACAGTATACGTCAGCCTTTCTCGCACGGGATTTAGCTGCTACCCTGCCATTACTAGTAAATGGGAGGCAGAAGCATGGTGAATTGATACCACAAAGGCATCAGTAACAAAACTGATGCTCTGACAGCATGAGGTTTTTAGCTAGAGGAGTGTGGCAGGGTTTACAAGCAGGAGATATGAAGCTGTCCATTTCGTATCTGTAAAGGAAGTCTCCTCTTGCTTCCCTTTTGGCCATCTGCTGAAAGCACAGAAAGGACTTCATGGGGAGGGGAAGGGCTGTGAGCGCCGAGCGGAGCGTTTTAGTGAGGAGCCCGTGCTGCCCTTTCGGAGGCACTTTATGGTGGAGCAGCGTGGGCTCAGCGAGTGGTCAATTTGCAGCTGCTCTGTGCACTGTGCCTCCCTCCAGCGCATCCCTGCTAAACATCATCTTTTAAGTGCTGTATCTGGTAAAACAGAAATGCCCTCTAATGACAACTCAGATTTTTTTTTTTTTGCTTACATTAACTGCTATCTTCCCTTCTCCCTCTCCCCCTTCTCCCTCCTTCATCTGTAAACACAACTATGTTAGGGATCAATTACCCCAAGCCATTAAATCATCAACAGTATTCACAGCTGTAAAAACATCTGCATTATAGGCTCTGCTCCTTCCTGGGAGACATAGATGTAATTGATTCTCTCATTCTAATGTTGTGCAGCTTCTGGTTTATGTTATGTTGGGGAAGTGGCAGAGGGAGGCATCTTGCCTCACTTTAAAACCTGTTCCTGTTCACATCATCATGAAACACATGCCTGGTCTGAGAAACAGGTCCTAGGCTTCATGGTGATGGGCAGCTTCACCTCTTTTCCCACAGTGTTTGACTTCTCTCTTAGCTCTGTAAATAATTTTGCTGCTCCTAAACCAGGCAGCTCTAATGACTATTTTCAGCACATACATTACTACAATTTTTCTCTTTTGAGCTATCTGTAGACTGTTTGTTAAGAGCAGAGCTCTTCAGAAGTATCTCCATTCATGTGGACTTGATCGCACAGCTTGCTGCTGCACAGTTACTTACCTGATTCTCCAATTTCCCTTGAAATTCCTTTTTGAAAATTATAATTTCCAGTATGAGGAAAGATGTCCTCATTTAACTAGGGCAACCATAAATGTGCAGAAAAAAGATGTTGTCACCAAGTGCAAGTATCTGATTTAAAAAACTTTTGTTCAGATCTGAAGAGTCCTTAGTGTCAAAGAAACATTTTTTATTGTTGTTCTGTAGAAGGATGTACCTTCATTGAATGTACTAAAATATAGAGATTAGGTAAGATATAATGACTGTGCCCATGACTATGTTGCAAGAGGCCTTCCAGAGCAGACAGCACAGGTCCTTGGAGCATCACAAACACCCTTGGTCACCTGCATGGGAGAAACAGAACTGATACTGTGCAGAGCAAAAAGACTAAGGAACAACAAGCTGATATCACTCCTCATAAGTAGAAATAATTAATGAAAAATGATGAATTACAGGATAAATTTTTTGGGGAAAAAAGCATACCTTGCATATCTGAGTACATTTGCATTTGCACTGATGTTTTAAGTTATGTTTATTTTTAAATTTTAATATTACTTAAAAATCATTTAAGTCAGTAAAAATAGAATTAGTGTTAATAATAGCTAGTGAAAATATAAGATGTCTATGATATGAGCATTAAATAAGATGGCATGTTTTAGGACCGTAATATTTCCAATTAACTTTTTTTTTCTTTTTTTTTTCTGTATTTAACAACCAGCAATAAGTTCCCCAAAATAACATATCAAGAGCTTTGTTCTTTTTATTTTTTTTCCTTGACTACACTGCAAAAACACCTACCTACCTCTTTGGTTTTGATTTGATTTTATATTCTCTAAAAAAAAACCTCCAAGCTCCACACTCCACACTGACATTAATTGTGTCTTTTTGACAATTCAGTATAAGTTGTCTCCAACACCAAACCCTAGGCTAAAAATTTCACAGAATAACTGTGAAACGTGAGATTTTAGCTACTTAAATATTTAATATTCTTCCATAACACAGAAAATAACCATGTACCCAAGCCATGTCTTCAGATAGTATCTGCATACCTGTGCAGTTTGTAGGTTAGCCTCTGTGGGCTCTTTGAAAAGGAGATTTTTCATAAGTCACTACATGGACAATATTAGCTTTGCCCTTGTTTTCTTGACCTAGTCTCTTCATTTTGATTCTCTCTTTGCACATTAAAAATTATATTGCTGACAGAAAAATTGCCTGTAAATAATAATAATAAAAAAAAATCTATTGTGATAAACATATTGAGAAGAATAGTAAATACAGAACAACAAATATAGAAATTATGTTTCTGCAGTGCTGCCTCCTGCAAACTTCTACCATCATTTTGTCAATGATGTCAACTATTCTCAGTGTTATCTTTATTATTTCCCTTGAGTTATTCAAGGATTTTCAAAGTTTCTTTTAACGGGTAGTGAAGTCAAACTATGGAATACCTTCTCATATAACAGTGCTCAAACCACCATCATTTCAGACAATTAAAACACCTGTACCTTGACCATGGAGCAAGAGGTTGAAACTGGACCTTCTTCTTTCTGAGGTACATAGGTCATTTACTCTGAAGTCCTACCCTTAAAAAACAGAGGCTGTTTGTATTTATTATTTAAACAGCATAAGCCTCAGTTCAAGTGAAATCTTTGTTTTAAAATCTTAGTGGTTTTAGTTTAAAATCAACTCTGTTGTTGACAAATGGTTGCATTATTGAGAATTCTTTTTTACTTGTCCATCCCAAAAAAAAATGATGTTATATGGAGAATAAGGATTTTTTAAAAAAATTTCTCTAGTTCCAATATCCTTCCTACCAGCAAGGTTGGATACATCTTTCAGGCTCCATCATCATTAACCAAAAGTCCATTGCTTGCCCTTGAATTACACCATCATTGCTACTTGCTCCTCCTAGTCTGCATCTTCAGAGACAAGAAACTGGTTTCCAGCATGACTGGGAGGGGGCTGAACACAAGAACAGATACGTTCAAAATATCCAAGACATGCTGCTGCGATTAAAAAAAAAATTGAGTGTTAATTTCAAGAGTAATTTCCACCTAATTTGGAAAGTCTTTGAGTGTTAGACTTTCCAAATTAGGTGGAAATTACTCTTGAAATATTTTGCAAGGCTTTGTCCTTAAAATATTTGCCATTTATTCCATGCTTCTTATCTGGCAGAGTGGTAAACTCATGAATGAATGAGAACATGCAAGTTCTTCAAGTACATTTTTCACCTTCAGTCATGTCCCCAGTTCTCTGATAACGTAATTCGTTTCCACTGAAATCAATGTCCTACTCTGATTACTGTCTGCTGAGGATCTGAATCCTAAATTACATATTGAGCTGAGCTCTCCAGAATGGAGAAGCTAATGCACTAAATGCTCTGTCATCCACTTCTGCCAGAAGACAGTGAAGTGTCTTACCCTGTTGATTAGCATTCAGCCAAGATTCCCATCCAGCCATACAGACATGAGTGATTCAGCTGAGAGAAAACAAAACCTTTCCATAGTTAAAATTCCTGCTGTAGTTGCAGAGTTGTTTCCCTCTGTCAAGCAGGTCTTATTTAATATTTCCACAGAATATTCCTTCTTCAGCATGCTGTGTAAACATTAACTAAACTGTGCTATTTTTCTCTTTTCCTCGCACGTGAGATTTCTCTGGTTGCACTCACAAATACGTGAAATAATTATGCCTGAGAGAGAGAGAGATAAAGGTGCAGGGAAGAAGAATTTCTTGTGTGTGAAAACATGGTTGTCCACGCCTGACATTGCATGACATTGAGTGTCAGTGACCTGTACACACTTTGGAAATGGCATGGAGCAATCAAAACACCTCTTAGCTGTGTAAAGTGCTTCCCATCTAAGGTTTAGATTCACAAGACACAGAAGTACTTAACTCCTCCATATTTCAGTGGGAAATGGTATTGGAAAAGGAGCCAGCAGAGGAACAAGACATTAGCCCTGTTGGTGGAGTCTCAGGAGCTCATTGACCCATCCTCAGTGGCACTTCTTACAACTCAGACCTCTAAAATCCCCAAGCAATAAACTCCATGGCCCATGGTGAGGATACCTGCAGATGCAAGTCTATTCTCTGCTGGTCCTGCTTCTTAGTTTTGCACTGTGCTGGTGTGATTCAGAACTCCTCTGTATCTGAGTCATCTTAGGAACCAAACATAAAACAGCAGCTGCCTCATCAGTTGCTTTAGCAGAAAGGGACAGTCGTAAGTATAAAGGTACAGAAGACATAATGCCTTCATTTCCTTTCTACACAGCTACATGATGTAAATTGTTTATTATACCCTTAAGCTTTTCAAATGCTGTTAAAAAATTAAACCCTGGAGACTTAAAAGGAGAAGGAGGGGAACGGAGAGAGATGTTTTCTATCCAAGAAGTGATTGAGTATGCAATCTCTAGTGCTTCTGTACCAAAGCAAATAACATTTCATGGTGTGTGCACCCCATGGAAAGTTTCAGGATTTAGGGATTTACTTATTTTCTAGAATAAACTTGAGTGTATCTGCAAGCCAAATATTCCTTAGTGGGATGTACAAAACAAATTTGTGCTGAGCACAAATTGGTTCAGAAATAAATAATATCTTTATGTAAATATTAAATAGTATTTTTTCTGGCAATTTTAGAGGAGTACTTGTTTGCTGTTTTCGTTTGTTTAATGCAAAATCATGAGAAAATATGGCCTTAAATAAAGCAAAAGACACTTTTTCCTACTCCTCAAGTAGCTCTTTTATTGTCTGCCTGCGCAGGGACATAACTGGGCTACTTGCAAGGAAGCAGCATCAAGATACAGCTTTTTTGAACCCTAAGATACATTTCCATAGAAGTATTTATATTTCTGATGCGGAGCGTGCAAATTGGCATCATGATGCAACACAGGGTGCAGAGACTAGCATGGATCCAAATCCAGTAATATAGTTCGAGATTGATATTAGTTTGCCTTTAATTTGACAGTTATTTCCAGTTCTGGAGTTATTGTGTTTTCTGTTTGCTCCAATGCTGCATAAGTAGCAATGCACAGGAGGTAGTAACAAAATACTTTAATAGATACGACTGCAGTAATATAGGCGGCGATGGGGCTGTATTTCAGTATATATCTCTTGCAAGAACAGCAACAGCTCCTAGTTGGACCACCTATAATCAGAAGAAGGCATATCTCCAGCCAGTAAATCTTACATCACAGTCCTGTGGATTTGTCTATATCTAGGCAGATGTATTAAACTGCTGATCTTTGTTGAGTATACTGGGAATTTATTCACATAGATGACATGTTGACACCTTAATTTAGATAAAGCTGGATGGCACTCTCAGGAAAACGCAACTGAAAATATTGCCATCTAAATGACAGAAAAGCTTTCCATTGTCTAACCGTTTAAAAACAAAACATGAGAAGTTAATCAAAAATAATAGTTCTATGAGGTGCCTAAGTGAAGGTTACTGTTAAAGAATGTTCCTCTCAAATTTTTGAATGAAAATCTGTTGCAGAGCCAGATAGTGAAGTCCCTGCACTGTGCTCTGCAGGAAATAAAGCTGGATGATCTAAAAAGTCTTCTGGCCCTTAGACCTGTGAGTGGGAAGTTAGTGATGACATCAGTGACTTCAGTGGTAACAGAATTAGGCCAATAATGAGAACTCCGGTAAATCACCATTAAGGAATAAATAAACCCTTCACTTTTGACCATATCAATGAATCACCAGATTATACTGGAGGTATTGTACTGTTGAAAAGGCTCCTATTTTTAGGTGTGATACATAAGAAATTGTTAACATTTATTTTGATTAAAAATCCTGTGCCCTTTTTTCCCATGTGTGGTAGTTATAGAGGTGACTGATGAATCAGGTATCCAGAACTGACGTCTCTGATACCCAACAGCTGAATGAAAGAGGCTTTCCAAGGGTGCCTGCAGCATGCTCGTGCTGTCTGTGGAAGGGCATCAGGGCACTCCGTGACCTCAGACAGCAATACAGAGGGTCATTTAGCCCAAACCTGCTATAATTCTCAAAGTTAAAAAGGCTTTATCTATTGGTCTCTTTCATGCATTTAGATGAACTACGCCTTCTACCTTTATTTAGCTTTTATACCTTCTCTTGCATAGAGTTTTCCAAGTATAATCCGATCCCTGTTAGTATGCAAGAGATACTACATTCACGTGAGTACGTGATTTCCTATAGCTCAAGGTACAACCTGAAAATCAATTCTGACAGTAGCACCATTTTTTTTAACTGTCTGTCTGAATGGGTGATGGGACCCAGAGATCAGTATTTCTGAAACAGGGCTATAACTATAATAATAGTTGAAATAGGCCCCAGACTACTTGCTGGCCCTACGTCCAACCAGCACACCCCAGAGCAATGTTAGGGTAAGAAGGGACTGCAAGAAGGGACTGGTGCTCATTTATCCTGAGTTTCCACAGCTGACTTGGGAGCTATTGATGTGGAGTCCTGGCTGAGGGGCAAAAAAAGAAGCCTAATAAGAATATTCACTGGAGTGTCTTGGTGTGTAACTTGGTAATGGGGAAAGAAATGCTTATAGAAATACAATATAATTGAATTACAGGGATTTCATTGTTAAGAATAAACTTCTGGTTTTGATAGTTTCTCTTCACTTTTCATTATTGCCTACCACCAACATCTTTCTCTCCTTTATAAATTCATATGCATTTTTAGCAGATGTCCATAAACTCCGCATAAATATTTTCCATGTTCTGTGACCCTTTTATATGATGGAACCAAAGCATCTCTACTTACAGTGGTTTATTCTTTACTGTTGGTCATTTTGTCAAATTCTGACCATCTTCACTTCAATCTGTGATAAAGTTCTTGTCTTTTCTTCATACATACCTGACTTATTTTGGTTGTTGGGATTTCTTCATCAATTTGATTTGATATAGTCATAGTTCATCCGTCTCTTTTGTTTGGTTTAGATGTCTGTTACAGAGAAGTTTTCCTTCCTGTGAATTTTCATTTTCCTGTAATGTAGCATAGTAATTTGTAGCTTTTCCCCTGAGTCACTGATTACAATTTTTAATACCATTTTCCCTTCACTCAAATTGCTAACAAGAGTTGTTATGGTTAAGAGAAAATCATTCTCTTCCAAAATGTGCCATCAACCTTGTAAAAGCAATTAATGTGAAATATATTCATATGACTGCACTTCTTCTAAGCAACTTATGATCTTTTGGATTAAAAAGAAAAAAAGGAAATTCAATTTTTTTTTGCACTTAATTCAATTTCAGAAAAAAAAGAAAAAGTTTGTTTTCAAGGTTATTTCCATTCTTCTGTGGTCATTTCAAAGATCCCTTCCTCAGTCTAGGAAGGGATCCTTAATTAGTCTCAACTAGTTTGGCTCTTAGTCTCCCCTCTTATTTCCTAAATATGTAGAAGGGTAGATAAGGGAGACCTGGAGATATGCATTCCCACTGTCTAATAGAATTGATTTTATCTTTTACTCCTGTACTCATATGGGAGTATTTGTCCTGTATAGCAATATATTGGTTTGTGGTATAGGAAACCCACTGAGGGACCTGTAATGTACCTAAAACTCAAGACCTCCTCCATTTTGAAATGCAAAACATTTTTTGGCTTCCTTTCTCAGTAATTCCAGGGTGTCAATATTCCCTTTCTCTTCAATAGACAGTGTTTATATTTCAAGCTGTGATAGGACTCCCCAAAATCCAGAAATACTGTGTGTGTGTAGGGCCTAATGATTGGCAGGAAATGCTACTTTATCATTTCCTTACTTTCTTTATTTCTATGACTTTTAGCTATAGCCCTCTGGAGCCTCCCAGTGAAACTACCTGCTGCTCTGACCCTGTTCACATGCACTTTCGTTGTTTGTTCAGTGGTTTGTTCTTGGTAGAACATGCAATGATATCAGTTATTGCAGGAATACTTTAATAAAATTCATTAATATGCTCACTTTTATATTTTCAGAAGCAGTATCCGTATCCTCCACTGGGATCCTGCAAATCTTGTCATGCACTTTGCAAGTGATGGTGCATGGGTGACTGTGAGGAAACCTGAATAAGTCTTCTGCTAGTGTATGCATGTCCAAACCTTGGGGTAACCACATAGTTGTGCCTTCCAGACCAGAACCAGCCTCTCTCTGACCAACTCAGTATATTTAGTAGCAAGAGCTCATGTCTGCTCGGATAAATACTCTCACTATTGCTCTTACTGAGTTCACAGCCACATCTGGTCCTAATTTCTACCATTGTAATGAAATATTCTGTCATTGTTTCTGAAGTTTATTTTTGGAGCTGGGCTTAAACACAAGCTAGGACTATAAATGCGCTTTCACTCCTGCAAGATCTGCAAGTCTCTGTGCTGTTGGAGAATGAAATGTTTCTGGGTTTAAAATGGCTATATTATATAAATATATAATTTATATATACATATAATATACATATAATTTATAAATGGTTGGAGGCCTGTGTTGAGCGGAGTCCCCCAGGGGTCAGTCCTCGGTCCAGTCCTGTTCAATTTATTCATCAACGATCTGGATGAAGGCACAGAGTGCTCCCTCAGCAAGTTTGCAGATGATACGAAGCTGGGAGGAGTAGCGGATACTCCAGAGGGCTGTGCTGCCATCCAGAGGGACCTGGACAGACTAGACAATTGGGCGGTCAAAAACCTCATGAAATTCAACAAAGCAAAGTGCACGGTCCTGCACCTGGGGAGAAATAACCCCAGACACCAGTACAGGCTGGGGACCGACCTGCTGGAGAGCAGCTCTACAGAGAAGGACCTGGGTGTCATGGTGGACGACAGGTTGACCATGAGGCAGCAGTGTGCCCTCGTGGCCAAGAAGGCCAATGGGGTCCTGGGGTGCATTAAGAGGAGCATCTCCAGCAGGTCGAGGGAGGTGATCTTACCCTGCTACTCAGCCCTGGTAAGGCCACATCTGGAGTACTGTGTCCAGTTCTGGGCCCCCCAGTACAAGAGGGATGTGGAGCTGCTGGAGAGAGTCCAGCGCAGGGTGACTAGGATGATCAGGGGCCTGGAACATCTGCCCTATGAGGAGAGGGTGAGGGAGCTGGTCTTGTTCAGCCTGGAGAAGAGAAGGCTGAGAGGGGACCTGATCTGTGTCTATAAGTGCCTCAAGGGAGGCAATGAGGAGGATGTGGCTGGCCTCTTTTCACTGGTGGTCACTGACAGAACCAGAGGAAATGGCCATAAATTGAAGCATAAAAAGTTCCACGGGAACTTAAGGAAGAACTTCTTGATGGTGAGGGTGACAGGGCACTGGAACAGGCTGCCCAGAGAGGTTGTGGAGTCTCCTTCTCTGGAGATCTTCAAGACCCGCTTGGATGCAGTCCTGTACGACGTGCTCTAGGTGGCCCTGCGTGTGCAGGGGGGTTGGACTAGATGACCTCTAGAGGTCCCTTCCAACCTTAGGCATTCTATGAAATGTATATAAAATATACATATATCTATATTATATATATATTTATATATGTCATAAATTTCATATATTTTTATATATATACATATATATAATATATACATATATATACATATATATACATATATATATATATATAATTAGTTGGAGGAGAAATTGTCTTGTCTGGTCTCTAAGGAATGTTGTATATTTGAGGGATAGCAGGAAAAAAACGTGTTTTCACTTTCCTGAGATAAAAGAAAATGCATCTTCTCTTTGTGCATAAGTTTTTGCGCAGATAAATTTTGGTGTGATGCATTTTGCTCATCTTGTCTGAAGAGCCCTAAGAGTCACAAATCCTAATTTTTGGAACTGTTGGCTTGCTGAATCTCCTTCCCTTTTCCTCCCAGCCAAGGGCTGAAAGAGACTTTTTCCTGGCTTTGTTTCAGAAGACTTTGGTTAACTAATTGCTATTCATTACACTTGGTTTGTGTCTACAAGAGGGAATATTTCCAGGAGATCTTTCACCCAATCATTGGGCTTGTAGCTTAGTTTCTTCCAAAAGCAATAGTGATATCTATCTGAGGTGGAGAACTGCTGTGTTATCAATATCAAATATTAGTACAAATAAATTCATTCTCAGGCAGGAAAAGGGGATTGTAGTGATGAGTGAATGTTACGATCTTCATAAAGGATATAAACCCAAGGACCTGGCTATTAAACTTGTCATAAGATTTTCTTTCTCTAACCACTCTGTGGCATGATTTGCATTTTTAGTCCCTGCAGGATCCTAAAATAGGGTAATTAACCCAATTTCCTTGCTAAATCTAGTGGAGGTAATTACATTTTGTGTACCCAAATTTTCCCCATATTGTTAATTAGAGAGACGTTTTGCATTTTTTTCCTATAATACTGATGCAATGCAAAGAACAGGCTGCAGAAGTTTTGTGACACTTCACAGAAGTATAGTTTGAAATTCTGCTTCTGAATGAATTGAGTTCAGCTAATCTATATCCGTTTACGTTCTCACATTAGCTTTATGAAGAAATAAATATGCACTGAATAATTTAAACACAGGGGTAGATTGCAGTGCTCCATTTCAGACAAGTGTGATAAACACAAGGTCATTCCATAATGCTCAAAGGAATTCTGAAAGAAACAATAGCAACTCTCTTAGGAGCTGACATAGTTTGTCAGATAAAATATGGGTATAATAAAAAAAAAAAAAAAAGAAAAATACATTATGCATACATAATGTATTTTGGAAAGTGGTTTCCTTCCGGAAAGTGGTTAGGAGTAGTCAGGTCTGTATCATATCTCTCAGGTTTGGAGGTCTCAAGGCCTTGAAGGCCTTGAAGGTAAGAAGTGACACTAGATGTCAATTCTCAGACAGCTAAATCCTACTGCTAGGATTTAGGCTTCCTATCTAAATGTAGATGCCCAAACTGTAAAAGCTTATGTGTGATCTGGGTTGTAATTAATGTAATTAGCTCGGCAGGTGCCCGCTTAAAATGGTGTGGGGTCTTCTGTGTCACATGTGTCAGATAGTCTAGGGAAACCTCAGCAGCACCAGATGAGGAACAGTTTGTCAGTTAATTCTGGTTTTGCCCAGTTAATTAAATGCATACAAGTTTTAGTCCAAATTCGCCACATCAGGCCTTTTTTTCCCTGAATCTGGCAAAATACATTTTTTTTTAAGAATTTATTTTCTTTTTCAGAAGTGACCTGAGAGAAGTCCTACTTCTGATTTTTTCTTGTTTATTTTACATTCTGATCAAGTTATTGCTGTGTCTAATATCACTTTTAATGTGGAATATCAAAGCAACAACTGGAGCACTATTATTCTACTTTGTGCTGCCTATGACATCCTTTATTTAGTGATATTATGATGACATGAAATAGATTTTCTCCCCCTGTTCCATTATCAGAGATCCACATCTTTTATCTTGGTATCTAATTTGCTTCAGCGCATAAACAACTATAATCCTGAAATTAGCTCTGTTAAGTACTTTTACCAGAAATGTTTAAAGCCTGTTCCCTTTTGCTTTAAATGTTTGTTGACCTGTGGGTGGAAAAGCATTACTATGCTGTAGTGAGAAACTCAGCTCCCGGCAGAAGTAGGTGCATGTAGAGTGTGGGAGTCATCTCACTTAACTTTGAATGTCTCCGGTGTCCACTGTACTTCTATGCCATGAATCATCTATTTTAGCATGTTTGCAGTTACACCACAGTCTCCAGTGATTATATCTATTTAAACACTCTAGACCTTGCAGCGAGCATTTTGATATATTTTTAAAGAGAAACCCCACTCAGAGCAGGTTGCACTGTGAAAATCTCTTCAGTCTAGGAAGGGAACAGAAATATGGATGGTAAGTGTTCCGCTAGAGCAATTACACCTAAGTGTCACAAAAAAAAAGGGACACAGTCACCAGACTACAAAGATGATAAATGGGATCTCTCATGCCTGGCTGAAAGCAATGCCTCTTTCTTTCTTAGCATTAGGGAGCAGGCTCATTTTATTACATCCCCAAAAGGACATTTGTGTGTGCAGCCAACAGCACGGATAAGAGATTAAGCTATAGCCAAATTCTTGTTGTCTCCTACTCTTGAAAGTTTCATTGAACCATACACCAATTACACTGGGAGGAGTTTTTTTGTGTGTGTGTGCTCTTAGGAAAAAAAATGGTTTGTGAGAATCATTTTGGTTCTTATACATTTTTCTCAAGGAAAAAAAAATATCCAGTGAGAAAATTTCCAACAAGCTCTAATCAAATACTCCTTACTGGAACTACAACTTGAGGGATTTCAGAGCTCTTGAATCTCAGCTGTGTTCGAGCTTCCAGATAAGCTCCAAACACTGTGTAAAACCTAATGATAGCTATTTAAAATTGAAATGTGCAGCCTCATCTAGTTGATAAGGGTCTCAGTGGAGAGAGACAGCTACCTCTAGGTATCTCTAGTAGGCAATTCCTTCCTAATACCTTAAACATCTATTTTAAGACAAGATGAATCACTTTTACACATCTGCCTCTCTTCACTGATGACTGAAGGTGCCTCTGTCAAGGAACGAGTGGTGGCGGGGGTGAGTGACACAGTATACTTCACTCGTGGGAAAGAAATAGGAATATGTTTTATTGATAATGACAATGGTTTCACGAGATTCTACGGCAAGGTCACTTATTATTTACTGCATGGAGGTTCAAGATAGACACAGAATTACCAAAGACACCTTCCGTTTGGGTCACGAGGTTCACATTGGACACCCTTGCTTTCCAAACTCTTTCTGAGAGGAGTCTGGGTGCGGCTGGATCCAATCCTAGTCCCAGACCTGGTCGATGGTTTATGACTAAGGGATTTGTGCACAGTTACAAAGTGAAGTTTACAAGTTTAAAAACGAGAAGTTACCGTGCTATGGTCACTTATCATGAATGTGTAACGGGAAGGATCTCTTAACCCCGAGAAGTATCCTTGAGAGGTGCCCCTGCTCAAGGGATCATTCTGGTGTGCAGCCCACTGCAATGCAAGAAGAGCTCAATGGGCTGTCAGGCTTCTCCCCATATTTATGGGATAAGATGATTGACTCATAGTCATTCTTTCAATTCAGAAAGGACTGTTGGCTGATGTATACACAATTAGCCTGTCTTTCCATTAGGATGCAGGCATCAGGACTGTTATTGATGGTTAATGTCCCAGTGGGGAAAGAAATCAGGGAGGCAACTACCAGGATCAGATAATGTGGTAGTTAACACCTGAATAGGGCTACGTGTGAAAAGTCAGGTTGAGCTGGGGAAGGAGCACAGCCTCAGTGGCAAATTTAGACTAGCCACCTAGGTTTTGGGTATGTTTGAACAGGCAGGTTAAGGCTTCTCAACTTAATTGTCTATAAGGTCATGTTGTATCATTTACAAAATGTTTGTGACTGAAAATCCCTGTCTTCGTGGCACTTGTCTTAAATACTGCTTCACCAGGAAACATAATTTAATTGCTTGATAAAAAAGATGGCTTATTTTTCAGTTGTTTACTAAAAACTGCATCCAACAGCCTTGCCATTCTACCAATTTTGTATCATTGCTCTTTCCGTACAGACTGCCTTCAAATGTTTGGATCTTTTGAAAGTTCCATCTTAAAGTACAACCCTTATTTACCAGTGCACATTTCTTTTGAAACATTAGCCTAATTGGGTAGTGATGGCTGCCTAATGAGTTCTTTTTGTGAATTGTCTATGTATATCTTGCATATATAATTGTGCATAGGTCAAGGACACAGCTACCCAGCATACATCAACAGGCTATTTATCAAAGCCAGAATTGCAGAGCTGTCTCTAAAATGACCAAGACCTAAAAGTTTCTTCTCATTATTTTTGTTTCTCTCTTTTTTTTACTGGGCTATTTTTCCAAGAAGAAAAAAGACTATTAAAATATGCAATGAGTCAATGAATGGTTCAGACACCTGTAAATTTTCCAGACATATATTATAACAGGTATGGTAAACAAATGAATAGGATGCAACCCAGTATAGTTGTCTCTGAAGTACAGAGATATAGGGAATCTCTTTATATCCCCACTCAGAGTGGAAATTTCACTTAGAGTGAAATAGGTAAAAATGTGAAGAAGCATGGATATGTTTTGTTTGAAATAATGTAGATTTTGCCAACTGAAGTAGTTCCCTTTATGGTCAGGGCATTGAGATCAAGTCTAATTATGTAGAGTCTGGAAATCTAAACAAAAGAATATGCACAAAATATGTCCTAGAAGAGGCATTTCCTCTTCCTAACAAGGTAAACTTATTATCTTAGCTACAATTACCATGAGTCCTACCCTCCTTACCCAGGGAGAAGAATACATTAGTAAAAAGTTAAGATAGATAGAACTGTGGTTTAGCCGAGAGGAAATAAAGCTGAAAGGAAACAGGATGATGGTCTTTGTCTATGTAAAAGGTAGGGAACTAAGTCAAGGGGTTCTTAGGTTCTGTTCTTTCAATTTGGGGCCATGTGATCAGACTTCTGGTTGTCTTAGAAGGAATACTTTGTCGGTCTCTCATTTCTCTTAAATATTAACTATATTAACACTAACACTTCTTAAAGCACCAGCCATTCTATAAACACTGAAGAAGGGGCAACTGAGCCTGATTCATTCAAACCCTTTCAGAAGTTTCCACGTGTAGAGGAGGAGTAGACTCATTGAAAACGTGCTCACTCGCTATGCCACCCAGAGAAGATGACATTGCCTGAAAACAGGTTCAGCCTTCATTCTTCCCTGGCTTTCTCTATAAACTGATTGCAAAACCCTGTGTCCTGCTATGCCTCACTGGAGTGGGTAAAAGGATGACATTTCTAATAAGCTTTTAGCATGTGGCCTCCCACACCATCATTTGAATTTTTCATTGTCTTGTTTCCTGTCAGCCATGAGTCATTCCAGCAAGTCATTGAACAAGTAATTCCAAATTTCTCTCCAAAATTTTTTCAGCTCCACCTGGGCTTCAGAATTCATCCCAAAGAGCATCCACAAGAGCTTTTTAGCACAGACTTGACAACTCCAACTATTCTATTTCTCACTTTATTTCTATGGGAGTATGGTTTTTATCTCAGTGTAAAATGCTCCAGTAAGCCACAAGCTTGTGAATCCAAACCTTGTCAGGGGACTTCTTTAAATTGAGTGTCAGCGTGAATTTGGTGGCCTCTGGACAGCAAGCACATCCATTTCAGGTACTCATTGCCATTTGTCAGACAATTACACCCTTTAACAGAATCCTGAGCCTCAAAAGCAGCTAAAAAGCATGTACCATTTCACAAGGGTGAAACTGAATGTGTGCTACTGCCAGGGGTGTTGGAGTGCAGGCACTTATCAGGCATAGTTTGCAAAGTTGCTTTGGTTTGCATAAGCAAAGATACTTTTACTCAAAACTGCTTCCCTTTTCTGTTATTGAGCACAGCATGTTACTGTGAGCTTTCTCCTAGGTGGTTCTCGGTATAGAAGTAGGATGCAGTGTCTTCCTCAATGACTAATACAACCTCACATGAGAGAGTTTTTTTATTATTATTATTTATTTTAATACGAAGTAGAGTAACTTTCTGTAATATGCTTTTAATAAAGTGGTAACAACGGATATAAATCTGTGTCACTAAAGAGAAGCAGTCTCTCTCCAGTAGCACCAAATCATAGCAAAAAGAGAATGTTTTCATTATCCATTGTGCATGCACGTGTACATTGCCTGTACCATATAATTTTGGGGATGCTTTACACAGCACAATGCCACTGTGTACAGAACACCCTTTTCTCATTAATCTGGGAACCCGCTGCACCCGTATATCAACAGAGAATTTCAGGAAATAACAGGAAATTATTTGAGCTGTTTTAGCTCTGTTGATACACCCTTGCTCTGGGCTGTAGAAGATTCACTTGCAGGTCATCCCTCTGAAGCACAGCTAGTCATGACTGAAGTTAATGGCCCTAATCATAATTGATGGGGAGAGACTTGTTTCTCAGAACTTCTACCAGCTCTTCACCTTCTTCTTGCTGGTTACAAGACTTGCATTGCTTGATAGAGTCTACTTTTGACATTGAGTTGGGAACATGGGGTTTGCTTAACATTTCTACGATATTAACAGAGAAAGATTTTCGTATGTGCAGTGTCTGAGCCCCCAGTTGCCATCGATGCTGTCTTGTTTAACATGCAGCCAGGATCCTTTGCTGTGGGGTGCTTTGTGTTTAGGGGCAGGTGCACACCCATGTCATGCAGTAGAGAGCGGTGTCAGAATTTTTAAGTTAGAGGAAAATGAATTAGAGCCAGAAGGAGAAATGTTTCAGCTCTGCCAGCACAGCGTTGCACCCAAGCTAATTAGCTCTGTAGAGAAACAGGGTTAATTAGCCCAGACACAACATTGCATCATTTAAACTTTATAGTTTGTGGAGCTGAGCTAATAACACCAGATATCAGTGTAAAAAGACACTCTACATGGATAATACGTTCTGTTGTACAACATCAATATGGTACGTTTACACGGGGCAAGCCTTTTACTTAGGAAGTTAACGGATAATTCATATAGCTCATTTTCCAGCAGCTCTAATAGTTTGGATAGTCCAGATGCCAAATGAAAGAGTGAACTGGTAATATTAAGTCATCTGTGTTCTGACTGAGATTTAGCAGCATATACCGTGAAATTTTATGCATAACTTTTTTTAAAACCATTAGAAGGAAAGTAAGTAAAGAATGACATTTATCCATTTATGTCTTAGATCTAAGTACCAGGACACAGTTTCTGATTCTGTCATTCTCTTCATTTTGTCAAAGAATGGGAAAGAGAAGAAGCAGAAATTACAGCTAGACAAGTCAAACCAGAAATCAGAGTACATTGAGAAGCAGAGTAACACATATTCTTAGTAAAATCTGGGTGTCTTTGAATCAAGATCAATGTAAGAGAAATTATTGGATAGGAAAATGAGTTGCTGGATGGCAGTCTGGGGTGTTGAGGAGATTGGACTGGAGGAGCTGAATGTCTCCTTTTGGCTTGATCAAACAGGGAGACAGAGTAATTGCAAGTGGCTCACATCAAGAGTTCAGTGCAAACCGAAGCAGATGATGCTTGCCTGGAGATCTAAAGAAGATAATTTCTAGTTTTCTCCAGAATTAATGCTGGAAAAATTATTTTCCTTCTATATTCACAAAAACAGTTACAATGATTTTGTTAAGATTGTGAACCTGGGCAGGCAAGAAAAGAAAAAGACTTACAATGCATCAGTGCAAGTTTCAAATTAATGACCCAATTAAAATTACTATATCAGCTGAGCAGTGGTTACTGACCAGACACACTCTGCCAGCAGCACGGCACATGTAATGAACTGTATCATAACTTAAGCTCAGTGAAATAATTTTAAGCTAAGTTTCTCTACTTAGCATTTATGAAAAGGCCAACATCCCTACAAAATAGTTCAGTTATGCTGCACTAATGATTGCTGTGGACCATTAGAGCAGTTTACTTCATGTGTCAATTTGTGAGAATTAGTAAATGAAATTAATCTGTAAGAGCAAATAATTCCTGTGTTCTGTAATGGTTTAACTTACAAAGGAACTTCTGCATTGAATATTGCATTAAAGAGGCACAGAGTAGAGAAACAAAGGGGAATTTTGCCCCTTCCTGTATACCTATGCCAGGTGCACAAGGATAAATGACATGCTCCTGTTCATGTATCTCTTCATAAAACAACATACTCATCTCTGAAGCTTTATCTGTTCCAGGTATTTTCTTCTTTTGAATGAATCATATTCAAAATAATGAAACATTACAAAAATGAAATGAGTTCACAGTTTGCCCTGTAATATGGAACATTTTCTTTATGTTGTGTATCTATCTCTACACACGACACTAGCTGTAATCTAACATTTTACATTAGTGGTGGTGGAGAGGCTACTGCAAAAATATAGCAGGCAAAATCTCCCACAGGAGAGATGTCATGCAGTGCTACTGATTCCAGTGGAGAAATGCCAGCTCATACCAGCTGAAGATCTGCCTTGCTGCTTTTCGCAGGGCTAATTTTAATGATTAATAAAATGCCAGATTGCTATTTGTTGTTGTTTGAAGTTATTGGTGCCTGATATCCTCACTTTATTATTTAATTCCAGTATCAACAAGATTATCACTTAATTTGGACGAGTGTGTATGCATAAAAATGATGCCTCGCAGAGGCTATTTACGATAATCCTATCAGCTTGCGGCCAAGAATTGACTGAACTATTTGTCACTCACTATGAAGCTGGAATTATTGAGGAACTAAAATCTCTTTCACTTGTACATTCCGTTTCTCTGCCTATCTTTGTGGGGATGCACTGCCTTATTACAGACAGCTCTTTTCTCCTCTGCTGGAATTAAATGGGATCTCAGAAATGATAATTAACTGCACAGAATGAACAGGGTTAGTATAGATGAACGAAGGTTGGTAGGAATGGACAGACAACGTATCATTTTCCTTGTCAAGTCTGCAGGGTTTGTTTTTTCTTTTCTATTTCTTCTTTCTTTGTTTTTGTTTTTGTTTTTGTTTTTGTTTTTCTATTTGCTTTCCATGCTTACAGCACAAAAGCTTGCTGGGGCAGAAGGATAGGGAGAAAAAAATATATATATATATATATATGTATGTATATATATGTATATATGAAGCTTTAAAGGGTGGTGCTGCAATTCTGCCAAATTAGCTTTTGATACTGAAGGAACATTGTTGAGCCCTCCGCCCTCTGATCTTCCCCCTTCTCTGAGACCAAACAAGCAAAGATGCTGCCAGTCTCCCTGTGGGGAGGAAGATGCTAATGATTGTTATTATCCATGGTTGTTATAATCGGCCCTTGTATATGAAACACAACATAACATGGCAGCCAGATGTAAATGAAAGTGCAATCATTGTTTGCACTGGAAGGCTGACAAGCGTCGTCTGGCTTGCCAAGATGTTTCACCCATCTCGCTGCTCTTTGTCACCCTTCCAAGGTAGGACTCTGTGCATGATCATCATGCTCTGCTCAACCCCAAAGGAAAGTCTGGTGGCCACCATCTAATAGCAGGGTATGCAGCTTTCCCTTCCAAAGGAAGGTCTCTGGAGCTAAAGGCAGTGCATCCATTAGCAGAAAGAGGGATCTTGCAGATGTGACCACCATGGGGATGATGATGGAAGGATGAATTCTGCATAGCGGGTTACGGAAGCCTTTCTATAAATGCCTTATGGACAGGAGATAGTGAATATGAATATTAGAGCATGGAGTAGGGTGGGTAAGGATATTCAGAAAGATATTCTTAACTTCTGATCTGTGCACATCCTGGTCTGTGCACCCTTTTTCCTCCATGGGTTGTACAGGCAGGACAGCAGAGGAAATCCATGCAGCAGAAACTGCCCCTAACTAGCACAACTAGCTCTGCAGATTTGCAATAACAATCATGGGAAACAAAGCCAAGCAAGCAAACAAACAAACAAACAAAAAAAAAATGGTGATTCCTAGCTTGTTATATAACCTCTCCAAATCCTAGAGATAAGATGTCTTCCTGGATCATTTTCAGAGAATCTGGTCTTTTGTTTTTTTAAAACCAACCTGTCTTTTCTCCAAGACGTAATGTCTACAAGACATAATGATTTCCGACAGTCTGCTTAAAGCTTAAGGGCTGCGTGCTCCTCTCTATAGCTAAGAGTAGTGCAAAGGGCTGGGATCTGCTGTGATCACAAAAACAGGAATGAAATAAAGCATTATTTCCACTAATTTGGACTAGCAATTAGGGGCAAGAGCCAGGGTAGCCCATCAGAAACTATAGGGGAACTTTAAACCAGGTGTTTCTAAAGTGTCATGACAGTGATTGAGATACCAAGATATAAATACAGATCAATTCTGCAAAATTCATTTAATTCCAGGAAGCTTCCATACTTGTGGAAAAATAGTGAAATTGAAGTTTTGTTCTGTAGCAACATGCAACTTTTGCTGGAAAAACAGTGATGTATGACATGGTTTTCATAGTACTCGGAAGTGGGTGAACCTCCTAACTGTTTTCTGACTCATTTTCAGTGTGTATTTGATCATAGTCTACCCTCAAGGCTTCACTAAGAAATACAGATGAGCAAAATTGGACTTGTCTGTGGACGGCAAATAAGATATTCCTTTTGTACCGACAGTAAATTCATTTCATATGGAAACAGGATCTATTTCTGAAGGTTAGATTACCATTCATGATGTATCTAAATCTCTCAGTCTTTCTCTTAGTTTTTTGTTGCTTTATCCATCATATCTAATTATTGGTAGAGTAGGACTGACTGCAGACCTGACGTATAAAATAAAGAATTAAATCTTAGACTGAGCCTCCAGAAAAGACTAGTTCCTCAGCTATAGCTGAGGGGCCTCAGAAACACTTTTGGCATCCTCTCCTTGATTTTGGAGATATCTTAAATCACCAGTAAAGTATTACCTAGAAATGTTAAACTAGCAAGGACCTCTTGAGTCATGAAGTTGTTCCCTATTGTTAGGCCTTCATCTCATATAAAGTGCTTGAAAATCATGTCAAAGCAAGAGCCTTGGGTGACATTCTTCCAGTTTCAGTCATTTCCAGCCCTAAGTTTGTTTATGGCCATATTCTTTCATGCCAAAATCACCTTCTGATGTCAACCATTATTTTAGGTCTTCACATACTATGCCCATAATAGTTTATTAAAAGAGGAAATAATGCTAGAGAATGGTTGTTCACACAGCACCCACACATGCATTCACATCCTTTTTCTTTTGTACAAGGAAATTTTGTACAAATTTCCTTTTGTAGGAGTATAACCTATCTTATAGTCTAGCCCCATGGTCGTCTGTCTCATCTAAAGTACGACATCTACATTGCTGATGTTGATCATAACTGACATATTCATCCTAAATTTGCTGTGGCCAACACAGAGAAACGGACTATTCGGGGCATGACTAACATGACACATTTCAGACAGTTATTTTAGGAAGAGACTAATCATAAACACCTAATCTTTGGTTCTTTCCAGTGATTCTGAGAGAGTTCAGAGAAGCGACTCGGATGATGCAGACATCTACGCTGTACTTTGACCTGGTAAAATCTACCCTGTCAGACAGTTCTTAGGTATCTAACAATTGACAGTCTGGGTCATAATAACAATATTAAGTAGCTTATTACTAGTATTCACAATCTAAGTGAATGAATAAGGAAATTCCTATAAGTCTGTGTGTAAGTCCCTTATGAGGTTCAGTAGACTCAATTTTGTGAAAAAGAAATGAAAAGATGTACAATATTGTCATGATTTCTTAGAATTCATTCCTTTTTATCTTAAGACTTTTGGAGTTGTTGTATCATAGAAAATTTGTATAGCTTCCCCTCCTCACCTCACCCCCAGTGTAGCCTAGGGTTGAGAGTTTATCATGCTGATATACCCTTGTATAACTGCAAGTAGAATCCAGTCCACAGCAGGTGAATCATCAAACACCTGATTGGATTGAATTGGAAGAACACAGTAGTTTTTTTAAATTACATTTCCTCTGTGGCTGAGCAGAAGCCTGAGTCAACATAAACCAGATGATATGAAGACTGCTGAGACTGGATCTGCACTATCTGAAAGCACATGTACTTCTTACATCAATTGTGAACTTCCAATAAATGCAGAGCTTTTTGTGCAAATAACAGGCCTTCATGCTTGGCACCTGAACGATTCTTTGTTTCCAACAGAGAAACTGCGGGTTTATGGCCTGAGAATGACAATAGGAATGTGTTTATTTCTAGGGTCGCAGCTGGAGATGATTATTACTTTTTCTTTGTCAAAAGGAAATGCTACAGGCAGCTAATCTTGCTTTCAGACTGATTTATAGAAGTTTAAGGGAACATTCCCAGAAAAAAAGCCTTCTTTCTCTGCTTTATTTTTCTTTTTTCAGATCCGGGTTTACTTTACCACAGGAAGACTGGAGGTTCACTATATTTTTGCTGTCACAGGAAATGATGCAAATTTTCTATAATTTACTTGACTGAAGAACATGGGGATAAATCAGGGATAAGTGTTCCCAGAATTAATAATACTCTTTCCTTTGCAAACTTAGCCTGATGTCTGTGCAGAGTAGAGAGCCGTCAGAGTCTCTGTCTATATTGCATGCCACAAAATCTCTCTGTTGGTTGCTAAGTTGAGATGTTGGAAATATCTGCTAACAGCAAGGTGCTTGTCTGCCAACTCGTTTCGTGTCTGTGTGATGGTAACTACACGGCACAGAATAGACATGCTCTAAATGCCCAGTATGAAGCCTGCTGCAGAAAATATGGTGGTCAAATTGCTTTAAAGAAGTTATTCTTCAATCCCAATATTCTTCAATCCCAGTATTGAAGTGCTATGACAGATGTTTCTCTTTGCAAACCCAGATAAATGAGACCTCTGTTTTCCTATAGTTTTAGCATATTGAGGCAGTCATTGATCACAAACCATGGGAATGTGGTTTTGCTATGCTCAAACAATAATATTTTTAACCATAGAAAAATATGCCTTGTGTTCTGACCTCAGTAGTCAGTCAGTGGTAACCTAAACGGATAACTGATGTCAATCATTCTTTTTACAGACAGAAGACTATGTCTAGACAACATCTTTTCAATTAATATAGTTCATTCTTCCATTCCTTCATTGACTTTGGTAGCTGGGATGTAATCTAATTTCATTTCTGTAACATAATCTTGTTTGTTTTTAGCGTACTTCCCCCTGCTAATATTAAAATCCTATTCATTTAGTTGTATGTGCTGTTAGATAAATGTGTATCTGTGAATGGAGTGTAAATATGGAAGCCCTGATATAGGAAAAAAGTAATTTTAGAGGGATATAATTACCTGGATTTGAAAAAAATATCCAGAAACCAAAATGTCTGATGAGTTTTTCCTTTCAGAAATAGAGTTATCATATTCAAATATTCATGAGACAAGGGTAGCAGTGTTCTCTGAAAGCAAGTGCCAGATTGTTTAAAGCCTTTGTAAAGTAAAAGAGTATCTTTTAAGAGTTTCCTTTCCTGAGTAATAAGAATGCATTACTTTTCCTAAAGTAATAACACTTTCTTCTAATTTCAGAAGAATAACTTTAAGAATGAGTAAATTGCATGTTCCATATTGAATCATATCCTGAACATTTAAATTGTGAAGAGAATTGAGTCTGAGCAATTACAGATATCCACAACATGGACCTCCAGTGATCTCAATTTCTCCTTAGTGCCAGTGGAGAGACGTTGGAACTTTGGGGTCACCTTATCTGAAAACAGACATTAAAAATAGACTGAAGAAACCACGCTTAAAAGTGTTTGTTCTTCTCCAACTGCAGGGCAAGCAGTTCATAGATATCAATCTGTGTGCTGGTAGATGGTGAAATCAGTTCCACACAGAGTCCCGATGAAGCATAAAGCGGACTAAACTACGCCAGTAGGAAATCATAGTGGTACTGGAGTAGTAAACTATTGCCTAGTACAGTACTGCCCCCAGACCACTACCCCAGGAGGCAATCATAAACCAACATTTATATGTCAATGCTATATAGATATCCCAACTCAGATTGGAAACGCATAATTTTAAGTACTACATAAACATACAATAAAAGACGCTTCCTGCTTTCAGCATTAAAATATTTGATAGGGGATGACAAGATGAAGGATGGCAGAGGTGAGGAGAGCAACTTTAATTTCTGAAGTAAGTTGAGAGCAAAAATAGCATAAATATCAGATTCCTGGAGCTTTCCTCTTGCATGAGGTCATATTGCCTTCTCACTCTGTGCATGCTCTAAGTAAATAAATGCCAGCTATGGGTAATGAACTTAATTACTGCTAATTAAAAACAGAGTCTGTTCCCACCACCTGCCTCTTGAGGAAATGCCTGGACTTTCCTTCCATGACATTGTTTGAATGCATTACGACAGCATGGTTTATATGCTATTAAAGTCCTGATTAACCAAGAGACGGATACGCAGATGAACACGGGGGTTAGGGATGCTGTGGTTTTTTGTGTGTGACCAGAGCCATAAACTTAAAGCATGATACATATGCTCTTTATAGAATTAAAGCCTCAAACCTGGATTTTAACAGAGATCAGTTTAGGTACCAAAAGCTGCGAGTACTTTGAAAGCTCATGCTTGAGGACCGTTCAGCCTTGGGACAATGTGCAAAGTCAATATAGGTACATGTATTAGATAATAATTAGTCTGTACCATCTCCTGCATTCTCATAGCTGGGCAAAAATTAAGAAGAAATATCATTTAATGGTTTGCTATCAAATACTGCCTTCAGAGTTTGATAGCTACCCACTTTCCCTCCCCATAAGCCTGCTCTGACTGAAACCACTTATCCTGGGTTAATCACTTTCCTCAGAGTTTTTAATCAAGAAAAAAAATTTAAAATATGTATACATACATACATGAGAGATGCCGTCCATACTGCCCAAATCCTAAAGATTTTTTTGTCTTAGAAGGTCCTCTTAACAATAAAATTGCCAATAGAAGTCTTCTCCCTCACCCTAAAAGTGCTTTAGGTATTTTTTTCGTATCATCATACTGAATGGTAAGCATAGACAATGCAGCTGTTAAATCATACCTATCAGCCTGGCAGGCCTAAGTGCAGCTTGTTCGGCTTGTCTGGCGTTTAATCTCAGGTAAAACAGGTGACAGTAATTGGTGTTGTTGCAAAATGAGCTCTCCAGAGAAGAGAACAGTCCTGAGAATACACATTAAGTCAGTGTGGAGCATGTAGAGAGCTTACAGCATGCAGGCAAAAAATCCTGCATTCGGAAGCAGGGAATGAAATCATACAGCTAATGAAAAATACATCTGAGGAGTCCCATTAAAATATTTAGCCCGAGGCATCCCTCGTGATGCCTAGGAAGCTGGAAGAGCTGCACCTGGTGCTGAGCCCATTATATCTGAGGCTGGAGCTACACATTTTTGTTTTGTTTTGTTTTTTGCTTATGCAATTAAAACCCAAGATAATGAGACTCCTTGCTGTCTGTTTAAAAAATGATCCTGCAGTTCATGTTTAGATGCATCTTTAGGACAAGTGAGCAGCTGTCAAGGCAGCACTGATGGTGCCCATGAGTTGTTGCACGCAGCTCTCCAGCACTCTTTGAGATACTTGGAGGTATCCGTGATGTCCATAGAGAGCTAGAAGATGGCCTGAGCTTTGAGAGACATCAATGACCCTCTGGATACACCGCTAGAAGTGGGACATGATACTCTGAGAGCTCTCACATGGCAACAGGTAACAATACTGAGCAACTGAATGAGACCACTGGCTCCAATGGGAGTTTGGGTGAGCAGTTCCTGAGCGCACACCTAGAAGAAATTTAGTTGCTCATATGCAATTGTGCAGTGACTCTCAAGTATGCTTTAGAATATCTTTTCTGGCTTTAGGCTCTTACTTCTGAATGGCCAAGATCTCCCTACCTGTGCTGCTATCTGGGGTGCTATAGGGAATCTCAAACAGCAACAGATGCCAAGGGTTAGGAAGCGGCAATGCATGTTTAGGAAGTAGGAACATTGGTCATAAAGGAATACAAATTATAAGAGGCAGTTGAATAAATTTACAGGACACCTCATACAGAGTGAGAACAGCAAAAGTTTTTTTTTTTTTTTCTCCCTCCCTTTTAAAGAATAACTCAGGGTTGTGCTGCAAAATCTTGGGGAGTGGGGGACATTTGTGGTCTGTCTCATGTTAGACTATTCATACAGTGTAAATTAAAGCTTCATACCATTTCGTGGTGCCAGTCCATTTTCTTTGTTGAAGATTGACCTTATAGACCTTGACTTTATAGACCAGGATCACTTAATGTACATGATGCTGAATTTGAGCTTTATTTAATGTTAATGGGTCTAGTAAGTGGAGGTTTGTGCGGAGTACCTGTTGGTATGTGGGTTAGACCATGAAAGAGGGCAAGAGATACTTGAAATCGTCCTGCTCAAGGAACACCCACCTTACTGTGGAGTTCGCAAATTTGTACTGCTATTTATTCTTCTCTTTGGTAAAAGGCTTTGAGGAGCATGAGCAGCACAAATTTGAAAAAGATGCCATGAGATTTGGCTGTAAATATCTGAGATGCCTGGGATTTGAGGATGTTCTGAAATAATTTGTTAGAGTGGATTGTGTGTTAAACTCTTCTGTATTTGTAAAGGATATTAAGGTCATAATGAGAGTAAAAAAATCCTGGACACAGAGTAATGTTAGCTGTGACTGTAAATCCCAGGTACTGCAAATATCTTGTAAAATATATGCAAATGAGTATGCAAATGAGAAGACTTGTGTTAAATGTGTTGTGTCTGAAAATTGTTTCTTTAGAATTTTGCCAAGAGGCTATCTTTCAAATCTGTTGGTCAAATTTCCTGTCAGATCAAAAAAGGTATATGAGAAATTCTAAAAAAGTTTTTCTTCTGTTTCTAGAAATATTTATTTGAAGTTTTAGTCATAATCACTACAACTTCTCCCTCTAGATTTCTGCCAAAATAAGTGTGATTCTGTGAAATAATTGTAGTGTGACTTCTGAGAGCTGGGGGTGGAAATGTTAAATGTTAACTGAGGCCTCTCTAAATTCAATCTAATGATGTGAGTGGATTTTGTAGGCTTGAATGAAGTGAGATATTATTTGAGCTTTATTAATATACTCCATTAATAAGAAATGCTCTAACATCTATCGCAATGGTAATCAAGATAGATTTTAAAACAGTGTGCAAGACTGTACAGATGGAGGCAGATGGTGTTCAAAGTAATACTAAATGCATCAATCCATTGCTTCAAGTATATTTTATAAATCAAAAAACGCAAACTGCTAAGACCATCTTGCTTCATATCATCACAACTATGCACTAAAGTGCCAGATCCCCAGTATGGCTCCTGTTATGCGCACAGGATTAAGTCAATCCGGCAGCACTGTTTCCTGAGTCATTTAGGATTGCTATGAAATTCTCCATCTGGACCAAGCTGGGGAAAAAATGATGACACGGTCTTGCTTCCTCAAGTACTGCTATTATAGATATGAGATCTTGTGGTGGAACAGAAAACTAAAAGGTAAAATAAGGCTACAGGGAGTAAGGAAGAAGTGGCAATATAGCTGCACTTAAAAATAAGAGAGGGCGTATAAATCAATACTGAAGATCAGTGATTTGTCTGTATTTGTTTATAAATTCTCTGTATTTTCAGGCAAGGCAAGCACATTATTATTACAGGTGTATTGTCAATTTTTCCATCCTGTACCTGGTATTTCAGGATGAGGAGCACATGCTGAAGTGGGGGAGATCCACGCAGAATCCCCTAAATTTAGGTTTTTCTAGAGCTACCTTGAAGGATTTCTAAGAGGAATAATGATACAAACACAGCTGAGATATGTTATATGAATAAACTGTATGTCAACATCAGAAGGCAAACAATGGCAATCTACGTATTGTTCTTATAGATGCTGTGATCCGACTTTACTTCATGTATTTGGGGTAAAATGTCATCCATGAGAAGCCAATGGCCAACATACATAGCCTTGCTCTTTTTTTTTTTTTCTTCTAAAACACTCTTTTCAGAAAGATTTTCTAAGATTCTTGAAAAATAATAAAGAAATAGCAAGTGATTAATCTATCTTTTTGATCTTTTCTGGATCAGTCAATCACAGAGTAGATAACCATTGAATATAAAAGTATGTCTAGGTGAAAAAGCACCCCAGAGACCTCTGCATTGTGAAATGTCTACATTTGTTCACATAAATCCCATTTCCTCATTTACTTCTTTCTCACAATTGAGATAATTTAAAATATATATTTTCCTGGAGGTCTCTCCTGCGTTGGCGCGCTCAGCGGAAGACAGCTTTTCCTTTCACTTCAGCTGTTCTCGTTTCAAAATTACCCATCTAAAGTTCAACTGCTAATGCAGTTGGCTTGATCCTACACATAGAGATTTCCGCTGGAGCAACTGGAGAACTGTTCCTTCTTGCTATAATTATGCAATCTCTGCAGAAAAATGATAACTGGCTGCAGGGAGGTAGCTGCTTCTGCAACAGCACCTGCAGGCAGGTACATGTGACTGAACTGTGTGTACTGCTGAGCCAGTGGAGCTGCATTTTCAAGGGCTGAGGATATTGCCATCTTATTTTTTCCCTTCTCTTTTCATTTGCCTTCTTGTTTTGGTTCTTCGTTTTGTTTTTCATATTTCTATTTTTTCCCAGATGCACAGAAGGTTCTTTCCCATCCCCTAGTTAAGAGAAAATAAGAGAAAATAAGATCAAAACAGAGTGAGACACTCTAAAAAGGCATAAAATATTTGGTGTTATTCAGAAAATGTTAAAAGAAAATGTCCTGAATTAATCATGAAAGAATAGCTGAAAGAGTGTAGTTCTTCACAGGGATCTCCAGTTGTCAACAAGCAACATATTCCTCTCATAAGATGTTTTACTCATTGCATGTGTTCTTGGCTTTTGACAGTCCTCAGATGTTCTTTCCTGGTTTTCCTCATTCTTTTGAGGGAATTTCAGCTGGAGTCTGGTTTTTAGGGGAGTAGACTTTCACAGCAATATCTAAAGACCTTTTCTCTAAAGCATCTTGTTTTTATCACATTCTCGTTTTTATCAAACATGGTCATATGAGAGAGGACAGATATTCCTGGATACAGATGAAAAACTTTGTTTAGGTATTAGGTATTATAAGCATTTCTCCATTATGGAGTTAATTCATTCAAGTCTGTTATTAGAATTATTTTTGTATCTATCCCACTTCTATCAATCTACATGTTCAGCTGTGATGATAAGACTACATTCAAATGGTTTCCATGGATCATTATTATGCATCTGATCACTATTTGTCAGTGAATGAATATGTTCATTACACCGATCTAGTTTAAGGAAAGATGTTTGAAAATCTACCCTGAATTAACTCAGAATACCTTAGTAGACTCCTAAGGGACCTACCTGCAAATCAAATCTGACAAAAGCTTAATATTTTTAAGAGTAAACCGGCAAAATGTGTTTCTCCGGAGTTCCAGGTGCCATAAGAGGCAGATAACTGCAGTTATAGTAAGCTGCCAACACAGAGCATGTTCCACCTACTCACATAAACAAATTAGGTAGCTCTGCCTCTGCTTTCATGCTGAATAGAATCATTTGGAGCTTTTTCCTCTCTGTTTTCATGTTAATGGTATTCTCACAATTTATTCTGCTGTCTGACAGTATTTCATTTTTATTTTTTATTAGCTGTAGGGTAGAAGAAACAAGTTCTCTTGTTCTTGCTTTGAACCAATTAATTCCTTGCATTTTTTCCCGCATACTCCAGTCTGTTATGGATTTTGCTCTTCCAGATTCAACATCTGCAGCTTAATGAAAAGGCACTTCTCAGATAAAAAGTACATTACTGTGTGGGTTTCTAGCCCTTGAGTAAGAGTTGTAGGCACTGTGGCTTCTTTCCTGGAAGACAAATGAATACATTACTGCAGAGCTGTTTTGAACTTTCATCTTTGGATGGCCTTTGAGAATAGTCAATGAAACTTCATCTGGAAAAATAGGAAACTAAATGTGCAGAAATAGAGAGCACTGGTTTGGCAGTATTGCACAGAGGAACAGAGAGACCTGGGCTCAGATGTAAAAATGCCATAGTGTCTCCATGAAATTGTAATGTTTGAGCTAAAGGGCTCTGAAATCAGAGGTATCCTGATTATATCAGCTTGGTGCTCTGCCTAGGTCAATTGGCACAACTATAAAGCTCAGTCTGGTAAGGTATCCCACAAATATGTTTTCCTTTCTCCCTTCCTTCTTCCCTTCCTCACTTCCCTCCTGTTCAAATTCTGTGAGTTCTCCTACAGTTTTGTGTTTGATTATTTTCCATGCTGAAAGTGAATCTTGGCCATCCCACTGACATAACCATTCTCACTGTGACTGGAATTAGTCCTCTTTTATCCATAAGTAGTTTCACTGTATCTGCACCAAATATTTCATACTGAGAAGGTGTTACAGGTTCTACATGTTTTATATCTGGGCTCAGGAGTTCACAATCCTCTTTTAGACATCCATGTCAAATGTATCCCATGAATGCTACGTTTATTCGTGAGCATATTCATGCTGGAAATGATCAGACACTCTTCAGTGCTTAACTGGTACTGTAATGGGTAGCCTAACTGCATGTCAGTTGTATTGAGAGAAGTTTTCAGGTGGAAATTGAATCAGACTTTTGAGAATTACTACTGCCCTCTTCCTCTGGATCCTTGCTTTATTTTGGTTTGCAGTTGTTGGGAGATGATCAAGATTTCTTTTTTGCTTTAAAATTGAGCTGTTCCGATGGACCATGTACTCATTAATAACAGTGCTTTCTGAAGTGCATTTCATGTACACTCTGATCATCTGAAAATTGCAGGGCTTGATGAAAAACAGCCTCCAAGGATTTCCTTCCAAAATAAAGCAAATACCCATTTGTTCTCTCAATGAGGAGGAAATTAGCTGTGTCAGGTCTAAATACATCCCCCAAAATGCTTCTCTTCAGTACCCTGCACTTCACAGACCACAGCCTCATGTGCATGTATGACCTCAGTGCCATTTTGCTGCAGAACAGCTGTGAGATCTTGGCTCAGCTCTGCTAAGAAAATAGAAAATAATTCTCAGCTGCTATGCATACTGTAGCTAATAGCAGGCAAGCTTAAAAAAAAAAAAAAGGAAAAAAAAAAAAGCACATCGACGTCAATGGTTATTGAGCCAGTGATAATTAGCAACTGGAACGTAACACTATGAGAAGTTATAAAAGCTTTAGAAAACAGCAAAGATTTGGAAAATGGCAGATTGAGAGCTACTCTGTGCAAAGGAGCAATGCAGGAAATCACTTGCTCACCTGCCTCTCAGCTTGGCCAGCACAGACTCGTGGGCTGTCACATTCAAGGTGGTGACCACTTTCATTTCACAGCAAGCAGATCCTTGCTCTCCAGCTTGTGTATCAGCCAGCAAATATTTGCTGTGTACTTTTAACTCGTGTATGTGCTGCTTGCAGAGTGTCCTTGTGCATGCTAAAAGACACCTAAACAAACATGCTTTACTGAGCTGGGATTTGAGGAAGGCTTGTAGCCTCATACCAAGCATCAGGGACTTGCTCCATGTCTATTGATGAGTTGGAAAGGTCAGAGAAAGGAACGAGATCTTTTGCTCTTTGCAGCAACTCTACCTTCAGTACAGGTATCTCAACTGGGATGATATAGCAAGTTTATGCTTCATAACGTATTATCCCTACACATTAAAAATCAATCATTACACTGTTACCTGTTGCAAAACTACCTGATGTTTTCGTCCATAATTGCACCAGTGTATACCACTTTATGATATATATTTTCAAATTGGTATTTTACGTGTTTGGTTGAATATGATCTACACGTCTTTTCCTATATTATCATTTGCAGGACTTTTTGTTTTTAATTTTTTTTCCTCTTCACTGAATTCCTGTTCATTCTTGAAGAACACACCACATTTTTTATATACATATGATGGGCCACATGTATTATCCAAGAAAACCTGTATTTTACTTTGTGCTTTTAATCAAAAACTCTGTCAGCACTGTGGCTTTTTAGAGCACACCTGATAACATCTATTATACATTTTTTCTGCTTCACTGCTGATAAAACGACTCTGACAATTGACTCTGGCAGGGCCATCTGTCACTTTGAAAAACTGTGTTTTAGGTGAAAAGAACAGAAGTAATGCCTTTTCTCCCAGCAAGTGTGAAAAAAGCCCAGACAGCTCTTCTTATATATGAAACATAAAGCGTGTGAGTAAAGTATAGGCATTCCATTACGGTTCTCCTTGGAAGATCCTCAAAAAACAGTAGATGTTTGCTATCTATCATCCTATTAAAACTGGGAAGATGAAGCCCGTGGAGGTGAAGTAACTAACTGGTGAGTATCATGCAACAGTATTTTTCTGAGCCAGGTCAAGAGCTTGTGCCTCTCAAAGGCAGCCCAGGGTGCCAACAACAAGGCTTTGCAGAATTAAAAGATAATCATTTTGAGCTCATTATATTGTCAGCTAAGAGCTAGCCATATAATCAGACAAGTCTAGAGAATGATTCATTTCACCATGAAGTACACTTCTAAAATAGATCAGTCCACTTACTTACATGCTAGAAGCAACTGTTTTATTTTGTTAACCACAAAGAGAAGCTGGTATGACTAGCTTAGCTGTAGACATACACACCACACATGTCTTGAGCTGGATGAGAAGTTTCCTTTCATTTGTAAATTAAAATACAATATTGACAAAATAGAAGACCACATCATCAATAGAACCAGTTGAAATAGAAATAGTTCAACAAAATCTCCTCTAGTGGAGGACACTGAGATGTAGTAAAAAATACCATTGAGAAATTAGATTGCATACAAAGCAAAATGAAAATCATTATATTGGAGTGTCCTACCTATATACGGATGTAACCACTTCAGTAGAAATTTGTGCTCAGCTCTCATAGTTTAAACAAAAAAAAAATGTACTGCAGAATGGGAGAAATCCCACAGAGAGGTGGGGGAAGGGAGGACATAGAAAACCGGTCATATAAACAGTTCTGAAAGACTGGGATTGTTCAACTTTGGGAGCAGAAAAAGGAATATAATAATGACATGGAAAATAAGGTATGTCCACTCGGCTGTGTTCTCCCTCTGCCACTCAGATATTCAAGGTGCTAACTACCGTAATATAGTCATTCATAAATAGACAGCTAAGTCTGAGATAGACACCCTGGGGCTTCATTTAACATTAATGAGTAGACACAAAAATACAGGAGAACAAAACTAGAAGAGTCACTAATTGAATTTCTTACAGGTAAGTAGAATAAGGAAGACAAACCACCTTGCCTTTCTCTTCATTGGAAATAAATGATAAGTAAATGCAGCTTAGGTATCTGAAGCTTAATGTTTGAAAGCAGGTGTTAGAAATTCCCTCTTATCAAAAAAAAGTCATATTGAAAAGTGGTAGACAGAAATACTTCTCCTACTGTCAAATGAATGAGAAATGACTGATCTGTGAAGCAGCTAATGGCACCAAAAACTTAATACAATCCAGGAGAAACATGTTCATTATAAGGATATATAACTGGTTATATCAGAAATACTACAGAATCACAGAATCATGGAATGGTTGAGGTTGGAAGGGACCTCTAGAGATCACCTAGTCCAACCCCTGCTCCAGCAGGGACACCCAGAGCACAGGGCGGCATCCAGGCGGGGTTGGAAGATGAGACTCCACAGCCTCTCTGGGTAGCCTGTGCCAGGGATCTGGCACCCTCACAGGAAAGAAGTTCTTCCTCACACAGAGGTGGAACTGCCGGTGTTTCAACTTGCACTTGTTACCCCTCGTCCTGTCACTGGCCACCATGGAATAGAACCTGGCCCCATCCTCCCTACAGTCACCCCTCAGGTACTTGAACATATTAATCAAATCTCCTCTCAGCCTTCTCTTCTCCAGATTAAACAATCCCAGCTCGCTTAGTCTTTCCCCATATGATAGATGCTCCAGTCCCTTAATCATCTTCGTGACTTTCCGCTAGACCCTCCCTAGAAGCTCCACGTCCCTCTTGCACTGGGAAGCCCAGCACTGCCCCCAATACTCCAGGTACGGCCTCACCAGAGCTGAGCAGAGGGGCAGGATCCCCTCCCTCCACCTGCTGGCAACGCTCCTCCTGATGCAGCCAGGATCCCATTGGCCTTTTTGGCCACAAGGGCACATTGCTGCCTCATGGGTAACCTGTTTTCAACCAGGACTCCCAGATCCCTCTCTGCGGAGCTGCTTTCCAACAGGTCAACCCCTAGTCTGTATTGATGCTTGGGATTATTCCTCCCCAGGTGCAAGACCCTGCACTTGTCCTTGTTGAATCTCATGAGGTTCCTCTCTGCCCAACTCTCCATCCTCTCTAGGTCTCTCTGAATAGCAGCAGAGCCCTCGGGAGTGTCAGCCACACCACCCGGTTTGGTGTCATCTACAAACTTGCTGAGGGTGGACTCAGCCCCTTCATCCAAGTCATTGATGAACAAGTTGAAGAGCATCAGGCCCAATACTGACCCTTGCTGGACACCATTGGCCACAGGTCTCCAACCAGACTCAGCCCCATTTATCACCACCCTAAAACTATGCAGAAAGCCTATAAACTCCTTACTTTTAAAGAGGTTAAGCTAACCTTTTATTTTTATTCCTCAGGAGAAATAATTTTAGATACAGACTGTAACATCTGCTTAATATTAAGTGTTTTGCACTTTTATCCAGACAGTGTTCACTACTAAACAAGTCATTATGTTATTTCTCCAATTCAGTATGAACATTTTTATATGACTAGAAAATATAGAGGTCTCCATTTCTGCCTAATACAGAATTTCCTCTTCTAACTGTAATTTGCCCAGTCTCACTGATCAAGTACAATTTCTATAAAATTCACTACAGTCCTGCAGGATTTAATGATTTCACTGTGCCCTGCCTAACAATATTGTCTGAATTTGATTCACTGCACATACTGCTTTTATAACCTATCTTAAAGAACCTTTGATAATTTCTTCATCAGATACACAAGCCTAGCATTCGTGTTCTATGAGAGAATGACCAATTGGCTGAAATGCAGTGTCACGATTCAGTAAAAAATAAATTAAGATAAATAGAATATAAAGCTGATCAAAAGTTCTCTGTCTGCTTTCGTGCTTGTGAAAAGAAAGTTGATAAAGACTTCGAGCATGGCAAAACCTGCTAAGTGGTTTGGAATGTGATTACCATTACCTTCCAAAAATCCTTCTGTCTGATTCTCAGGTTAGGGATAGTCTGAAAATAACCTGGAAAATCATAATGTTATGGCCTGTGGCTATAATGAAAGTTAATTTAAGAGCATATCCATGCTGGCCTCATGGAACTACAGATTGCTGAATTCATTTTTGGAAGGACAGTAAATGTCATTGCTGGTTTAAACTTACATATATGGGCATGGACTTCATACTACCTGAAAAGCTAATACTCAGAAAATGCTTAGACACATCATATAATTTCCTTGCAGTAGAACACTCTGTGGCATCATCAGCTTCAGTTTCAATTACAGTGAACATCAGAGCCTAAGATTTAAATACAACCTCTGTAAGCCTTTTGCCAAAAGATACATGCTTAATGGCCTGTTTCACTAAAAGCTGAATTCCAGGAAGTCTTTTTTTTTTTTTTTTTTTTTTTTCCTCTCTCCTGCTTCCATCCTGTCAATTTTTTTTCCTTTTTTGTCCTTCTCCTGTCCTTGTTCTCCAGGCTTGTTCTCCTTGTTATGCTTAATGGACGCAGTTTTTCTGGAAGCTGTTTCCTTCATTTGTCCTTAGCACTTAGTCTCAAAAAGGACTTCATCTTCCCCTTTATAGCTTGAATAGAAGCTAGATGACTCTGTAGGGGTGGTCAGTTCATCCTAAAGCATATATCAAAAGGGCCCAGCTAAAGTCTGCTGCAGGGGCAATTGCAGATTTCTCTCCTGAAAGAAACCCTGGGTTACTAGGTCAGATATTTTAAGTGTTTAATATAATGTGAGATTAATTATTTGGCTATAAAGATACCTTTTGCTGCTTCTTTTCACTGACATTTCAAACAAACAAAAAAAGCCAATGCTGAACAGCTTCTGTGCTGTTGGAGAGGCATTTTCCTACGAACATATCTACAGCTCCACAAGATCCCTGAACACCATGCAGGGTTTTCCTGTCTTTTCCAGCCTGGCACCAGCAGAACTCAGCACTGTGCCTTACTAATAATAATAATCCTGGAGGAAATGTTTCTTCTCGCTCAGATACTAATACCTTTTTCAGCCCATGGGTGTCTCAGCGTAACACTATCAGCACTTAGGCTGGCTTGCCTGGTCGTAGGCTGGGGCTTCCATACCATGGATATACCATGAATGTCTCTACAGAGCATAACAGAGCTGCAGATTCAGAAACGTCTTTTGCAGCCATATGCTGAATGAAAGATCGGAGTGCTATCCAAAAAGTCTTGATTGAACCGATGACCTCTGGTTTAGCACTTATCAGCAGCTTCATGTCTCCAGGCTGCTTGAGGGATTGATGCTGGCATATCAGCCAGAGCTGAACAGAACAGATTCTCTTTAAATCCTGTTGCCATGTAAACATTAAGATCTTGGATGCTAAAATACGCACGTTGATCTAATGCCCCAAAGCGTCTGGCAGACTTTGTGCAATAGATAAATAAGCCTTTGCAGTAGCTCACACAGTGCTGACATCTATTTATTTATTTATTTAACGATGGGATTTATTCACATACTCATACAGGGAAGAGGTGAATTTAGCTCTGGAATTATCTGCAGTGGGATACAGATGAGTAACATCGTAGGCTCATTAAAGTGTCATATAATTCTTTCTCTGAAGCAGCTCATGGAAGATCTTGCCTTTCACTGATGACTCCAGGCACTTTTACTGAGTATCATAAACTGGAATTGATGTAAGAAATTAAGAAAATGTCTTTTAAGCATAATAATTGTTACAAATCATCATTTCTTATTATTTCATTTTTAGCCAAATCAGTATGTCAGTGCACTCATTTAAAGCTGCAAGACAAATGTCAGGAGGAATAAAGCTAGTCGTGGCATATGCCACCTCCAGAAATTACACTAATCGGCACACATACTCCACTGTGTATACATTTCCAGCTAGTTAAGGCATCCTCATTTATTCATTCTCAGGGGTACAACCTTAAGAACAAGAGGATGGCCATAGCAGGCCATCCTTCAGCTCAGTGTCCTGGTTTCTTTGGTACCTGTTGGAGAACGAGTTTAGAAGCAGGTCAGACATGCCCTAAAATGACGCTGACATATTCTCCCAGCCTCCAGTATTTGTAGTTCAGAGGTTTCTGAAAGAAAATAATGTTTTTTTATTAATAATCCCCACTAGACTTTTCCATTTAAATTTCTTTTTTTCTTTTTTTTTTTTTTTCCAGAGCTTTCCGTGCCTGGAAATATTTAGCCTCTAGTGCATCCTTTAGTGAGACATTCCCGTTTAAATATGTATCATATGAAGATAGATTTCTTTTTTTTTTTATTCTGTAAGACTCATAAAAAAGCCATTATTTCCTTGCTGCACACAAGAACGAATAGTCTGCCAGAGTACACCTTTGCATTATTGTTGTCTAAGATGTTACTTATGGATATTTACAGGTATCTACATGTCTTTTCTAATGCTAGAATTCTATGGAGAGTGGGGATTTTTTTTTTGTCAAGCTGGAATTAATTTAAATTTTTGAGCCAGGCATGGCTAATGTCATCATTTTTCCTTTTTCTTTTGTTTTAGTTTTTTTTTTTCTGTTTCCATTCCTTTTTCCTTTTCTCTTTCTCCTCTTTTTCCGCCTTCTCTTCCTCTAAATGGTTATTTCATCCTTACCTTTACCTGTGCTTCCTTTTCCACTGTTTGACACACAAATCAGAACACAAATAGGCAGCAATGGTGATTCTTCACGTCCAGTCATTCATACCCAACCAGGGAAATATGGTTTTGCACCAAGTGCCCAGTTGGGATGCAGAAGGCTTTGCTGACGTTAATGGAGCTATCTCCATTTGCCAAGCTCTCGTCTACAGAGTGTAATGAGTGCAGAGTGAATCACTCCCGGATTTGAAGCATCCTTTAAGCTAGGAAAGCCCATCTCGTGTTGCTCCTCACAGCTTCTTTCATGCAGCTGACACAGTTCTCAGCTTCATGGCGAGTGGCAAACAGAGAGGCTCCTTGAGAACAAAGTACGAGCTAAATAAAATAGAGCTATGTCTGTGGCGTTGCCATAGCAATCGGAGCTCGTGTCTGAGGCCAAAACAGTACAACTCTCGTCTCCGACACAGGAACTGTGTCCAGTTGCCATGGCAACTCAGGAAGGCTTGTACCTCATTTTGGAGCCTCCACAATTCAAATAAATAAATAAATAAATAAAGATCCCTAGGGATCTATTTAGAGCTTGTGTGTTCTCAGTACTAGCCTAGGATTATGAATTGCTGAAGCCAAACAACTTGTTAAACCCCATCAATAAATCCCACAGCTTTGTCAGAAGCCCATACAGACACCCTAGTCACATCGGATGCTATTAATTTCTTCTTTTGAGACATGTGAAAATGTTTCATGGCCTACTGCCTGCTGGCATGGATTTTAAGGCATCGCGTTGCATGGCGTGGGGGTAGCTCTGATGCTAGACAGCAGAGTCTGGAACTGTGAAGGACTTGTTCATCTGAGATATGCAGTAACAGAGAAAAGAAGGGAGCAAATAACAGTTTTATCACACAAGAAAATCTTGGAGGAAGTCAAAAATAAAATTAAAAACAAAATTAATATACTATTTTTCTTAATGTAGCTATATGATTACTGTGTATTACCATGTGTAAGAAATGCAGCTTGAATGATTGTTAACCAAGAACTAGAAATATCTCAAGTCCACTGAGGAGAAGAAAAAATAGATCTTTTAATATAAGTACAAATAATTGGCAGATCACTACTGGGGAGCTGGATTCTTGCCTAGACATAGTCAATCTTTATCACTTCATATGTGACCTCAATTATGTTTTTGCCGTTAGCATTCTAAGAGTGAGAAAGCAGAAAACCAAAATGAAAAAAAAAAATTCCTATTACTTTGTGTAAAAGTAACAATAAAAAACACTTATTTTTTCTTCTTCCTCTCCTCTGTTTCTGTACTAGGAGGAAATAAATGGCTCAATTTTTTTTGTTGTTGTTCTAGCAGTCCAGTTTGGAATTCAATACCATGAATCATGATGCATCTTCAAACAACCTCAAAAGGTTTCTCTGCACATTTTCCCTTTAAAATGACAATTATATCTAGGTATACATTATATATATATATATATAAATTATATATACCTATAATAATATAAGTATATATAGATATAAAGTATGTCTAGGTATACAAGTTTTTTTCATGCATCTAGCACATACCAAATAGCGTAGAAACCAAACACACTTTAATGAAGAACAGCACATAAAATTGTCCTACATAGATTATAAAGGATAATTTTATTCTTTTTCTTCTCTAATTGAGTGTCTAATTTTGTGAGGATGCAGTTGTGTTTTTAATGCAAAATGCCCAATATTTGAATCTCCTGCATTATACTGGCTTAGACTTTGCAAACTAATGGAACACTCGGAAGAACAGGAAAGGGATAGTAAATGTCTATAGACTTTAACCTTCTTTGTCTGCATGGGAGGCAGGACTGAGAAAAATTAAGGCCAAAATGCGAGCTTTAAAATAACCTGGTGAAACAAAAGGGGCACTGAAAAGTCCCACCAAGCATGAGCTTGTGTTCTCCACCATTACTAGGGCCCGCTCTCAGTGTTATCCTATAGCTGAGTGAAGGACATTAGGGAGTTGCCTAAATTCATGAACTAGTGAATTGCCGTGAAACCAGAGGACTTACTTACCTATGGAGTAAGTACCCACTCAGGATCCATATTTGATAATGACAGGTGAGACAGTGTATTCTTCATACAAGAAGTACAGTGAAAGTTGTAGTGTTAAATTAGGGGCAAGCAGAATGAGTATGGTTGAATTGGATGACCTGACAGTTTGCATGGCTTTATGTTTATTTTTCAATTTTTGATTGTAAAAAAAAAAAAAAAATCAGGAAAAAACATCAAACAGTGGAACAATTCTGTTAGTAAAAAAAAAAAAAGAAAAAAAAAAGAAAAACCTATAGGAGCAAGCACTAATCTGGCTTTTTCAAGGTGCTTGATTTTTTACACAACATTCCTTACACAACAGTCTATTTCTTGGTTAAAGCAATGGAGCTTAACACTAATCAGAGAAAACTTGGTAGAATTCCAGGCAGTCATTTTCTGGATATTATATACAGGTGCTTCCAATTTTCTCTTTCTTGCTGGGAATGCTGTCAAAAACATTATAGATAGCAATGTTTGGAAAAGATATTTTGAGGTTAGGTTTTTTCTCTGCAGCATAAGTAGGTTATAGTTAAATACAGGATGGCATATATATTATTTTTACAAAACTTTAATGAAAAAATTATCTGTAAATTTTTCCTTGTCTAGGCCAAAAAAACAGCAAGTAATTTACTGTCAGTTTATAAATTTGCATTAAAAATACTTTATAATTTTCATAAAATTATTTATTGAAATACATAATTCTGCACATACTTTGCAAAACAAAACATTTATGATAGCAACGTGTGTGCTTTCTTTCTTATAGCCTGAATCATCATGAAACACAATGCCATTTTCTTTTAATCTGTTCTGTTAAGATATTATGGTATTTACCTGTTAAAAATGAAAAAACTGACTCACTTTATATTCCTATCCTCTGCTTCCTACTTTTAAAATAAGCTTTTACCCATTACATCTTTCTGTTATATATAAAGTCTATGAGAGGATTTTCTGATAGCCTGTTTAACATTTGATGGTTGTCTACTTGTCAATAAGTAAGAATCTATACTGAACACTGTAAAAAGGATAACAGTTTCCCAGTTTCCCTAAACTGGGAATGAGTATTTCAACTCTACTATGTAATGAAAATATGAAGCAATTTTCCTGGGGAAGAGTCTTGCAAACAAGTTTCGATCCCATTTACACTGAGCTATGAAGAGCCTTTCCGTAGATATAGATTGGAGTTTGAGCAAACTCTAACTGATAGTCCAGACCTTTGAAGAGGTATCAACACTTTCATGAAAAGTGTTACACAAAAACAAAAGCAAAAGCAAAAAAAGGTCTTTCTATCAGATCTTCTGCCAAAATTTGTGCATCCAATGTGGAAAAAAAAATGTTATTTCCTCTCTGCTTATTTATTGATTCATTGCTGTTCTGACTTTTATGCGTAATATCTGTATTTACCTGCATACCGTTATAAATATCATATTTTTCTACTCCACTGTAATTATTACATGTTATATAAATATTTAAAATATTATATAATGCATTTGTAAAGGCTATCATGGCTCCATGCAACAGGAACTCTGATGAAAGGCAACTCAGTAACAGATCAAACCACTCAGACCTCACAAAGGGAAGAAAAATCAACTCAAACTCACTCAATTCAAATTTCTCACAAAAAATGTAATAGTGAAAATTACAGGGCAAAATATCCTGACAGTCTTGAGGTCAAATTAGATATCATTTGTCCCTTTCCACGGATATAAATTTATTTCAGAAAAGGTAGTTATTGTAAGTACTAAATCATGCTATTCAAAAATTGGAAAAAAATGCATGTGTGCGCTCATTCAGATTAAATGTGCTTTGATAGGTGATCTGGTGGTGCAAAGTTTTGGCATTAACAACTATGTAACCACTGCCTGACTTGCAGAGTGCTTTGCTCCAAGAGAAATCTCATTAATTTCAATCTGGTTGCAATTAAGGCAATGCCTCTCTGTCATTTGCAATCCATTTCAGCCAGGGGCAAGGAGAAGTAGCCTCAGATTCCTAGGAAAAGGTTTCTTTGGCCATGGTAGTTGCAGAAATGATACCCATCATCAACTTCCAGTGCATGGTATATTGTCTTCTAGAGCAAACAGCAGTGCTACTCCTTGCCACGCACAGCTGATGAATGGGCAGAAATCTGTTGCTTCACCAAAGCAATAATTTTTCCCCTAGTCTCCATTTCGCTGGTCCTGATGACACCTACACTGAGTCATATACTTTAGCAGCACAAGAGATGAGTAATAAAAGCTTTGTTGAGCATTGAAAGATTCTCTGCTGTGCAAACGAGATGTTCTTTGCACATGTATAGTGAATCAAAGATGTCATTCATAAGAGAGCATTGTTTTCATTCAGAAATATCATATTTGAAAAGATTTCAGCTACTGTTGCATTTTAGTAGAGCTTTGCATGCAATTCAAGTAAAAATGTCAAGTATGCATGCATATACATCTCTCTCTCTCTCTATATATATATATATATACATGTATGCATTGCAGATGATTCAGGTTTTTATTTCCCAGATGGTTACTGCAACCTAACTGTTCTGAAGCAATGATAAGATCAGTTATATAATTTGTTACATAACAAGTTTCTTTTTCTACATCCACCTCATTAAAACATTTCAGAGAGTGAGCTGAACTGGGTGAAGAAAACCTTAGGGTGAGCACTTGGAAAAGGAAATACTTATAAGATTTGTAGTTTTAGGGTCATGCCTACCCTGGCAGACTGGTTAACTGAAAGTCAACAGCAGTCTAAAGAGAACCTTGAGCCGTAGAATGGAAAGCAATATGCAGATTTAGAAATGAAAATCAGAAGAAAAACAATTCAAAGAATAAGACACTCTCACAACTTTCTCAATGCCTGTAGTCTCCCTATTAGCCTGTGTCTATCCTTTAGGGTTCTTTTATAAAGAGACTCGAGTCCTTCAATTAAAATGCAAATGATTAAAAGGCAAAGTGGTTGAGACACCTCTTTAGCAGCTAAGAAAGTGGTTTCAGAAGGTTAGAATCCTCTCTTTCTTCAGTCTCTCTTGGTGAATACTGTGCTTATAACAATGAGGTCCTAAATGGATTTAATCCTCCAGACAGTATGAGCAATATGCATGAATATCCAAACTGTCAGAGAAGAAAATGACATCAGAATAAGATCATCTACTGCATTTTTGTGATTGCTGCTGGTAAGAATATATAAGAGGAAAAAGAACTTGGTAGGAGAGGGGGAAATGTACATGATAAATAAAATGAGCTGAAAAAAAGGAATCATGAAATCATGCATGAAAAGTTTTAACATGAAACAAAGAAAGCATTCTAAGAAATGGGCATTGTTTTTTCCTATATGCAGTCTACTAAACAATTTCAAAACTTCTAAAAGCAGTGGAAGAACAAGCAGCTCCAGACAAGAGAATTCAAGGCCAAGACTTCAAGAGATGTCCAAAATTAAGTTTAACTATGATCAGCAGTGAATTTGCCACTACTGATTTCTTTCTACGCCTAAATGAACAATAGCTAATTTATTTCACTGTCACAACATATGTGTCATATGCACACACATAACATTCTTGCAATCTGCACAATTAAGCCATAGTCTAGGCTGTCACAAGCAGCTGAGGAGGGATGGCAATTAAGTCATTGTATAAAACAATTTTTATCCTATTTATTTGTGAGGAAAATTGAACTTCAGTTCTTGACAAGACAAAAAAAATGAAGTCTCAGAAAAGTGAAAGAGTAGAAAACATTGGAAAGTAAGAGTAACACTTCCCTAAGAGAAAATGCAAGTGCCCTCATCTCACCTAAATTTTGCCTGAAGAAACCGGCTGACCCCAGGTGCTAAACTGCAACGAACAAATACAGACAACCTGAGAAGTGAGGACCCCCATGAATTTGGGAGCAATTATTTGACTCAGTCGAAAATATCAATACTGCATGTTAGAATGGAGTCCCTGTGCTGTGGATAATAGAGTATATGTATCCTCTGGCTGAGTGCTGAATTGAAGATCTGTTGGGGAGGTTTCTGTTGCTGCATGGATGAAGCTCTTGTCAGATTTTCAATGGAAAGGCTGCACCTGAATGAAAGGAACAATTTTAAACCATTTGTCAAAGTTGGTTTTAGCAAGAGTGATTACTACTGTGATACTTTGCTGGTAATTTGACTGTTTTTTCCCCCTAATATCACCTAGTACCGGATATAACTAGAGTGTTTGAAAAGACCATCTCTGAAAGTGAACACTTCTTCCTGATATGGCATTTGCTTGGTAGCAAATTAAGACTAATGGGGATTCTTCATTACATTGATTGGGTGACAAAGAGTGGAAATCTACAACTGAAATCTGAGACTTCAGATTCAGATTCAGATTAATTCCCAGTATGGATCTACGGCCTTAAGGCAAACTGAAGAATATTTGCAGATGTCAGTCTCCTTTCATGGACTGTAAAATTACAAGATCCCCTGACAGCTGCCTCATCTGAGTGTCTACTCCACTACAAGGATGAGTTCATGTCTTTTGATCACTTGCAGGGCTGTGTAAGATTAATATAGGAACTTAACTAATTCCTCAATTTTTTTACAGCGATGGATAATTTCACAGAATCGCAAAATTAGTAAACAGTTGGTTTGGAAAGGACTCTGAAGATCAGCTGGTCCAAATCCTCTGCTCAAGCAGGGTCAGCTACAGCCAGTTGTCCAGGATCATGTCCAGACTGATGTGAATCTCTCGAATTCAGAATTATCAGGTCGCACTTTCCTATGTACTTAGTGAAGAGAAGGTGCCATTATGTTCAGGATAAACCCTGACTCTCCTTGGAGCTAGGTTTTGGAGAACATGAGTAGAACCTGTTTGAACTACTCAGTTTCAGAAATGAAAGAAAATGTCCTTGAGGTTGTGAAACTTTCCCTTGCTATCATAACTGCATGGACATTTTCTTTAATTTCTGTGCTTCTCCACAAAATAAGGATTTAAGAAATGGGGTGCAGAACTCACTTCAGTGACCTACTTCATAAATCATAAATCCTCGCCTGTAGCAGCTTCCTTTTTGTTGGCATGCATTAGTGTGCATGGTTTGGGACAAAGCAGTCTAAAATTCCTAAGTACCCAACACTGATGCTCAGATACATTACAATATAGAAAATAAATGCTGTTATACTTCAATATACTTGATTCTGGATAGGATATGACAGGCACAGTGAATGTTTGGTAATTAAAGATAAATCTCTGATACATGCTCACAGGTCCTCCAGGCTTGGAGGGGCTAAAACTGCCTACCGCTATTTTTGCTGGAATATTTTATTTCCTCATTCATCAGCCCTGATATTCTACCTCATCTTCAAGGAGTTTTCCTTTTCTGGGAGCAATGTAGCAGCTGCTATTACTGATGAGCACTAAGCAATTGGGCTGCTGCATCTATACAGATGGCAAAGAGATTTATTTTGAAATAATAGACTTCTTTCGATTAAGTATCTGAGTGAGTTTTCTACCATAGTTTGAATACATAAAGTGATTCCAAGAGAAACAGATAGAAATAATATGAGGTTGTTAGGTAGTATGTAAGAGCTCTGATTTATAATAGCAGTGCAAGATACATATCTTCTTTATCTCTTACATACTAGTAATTGTCTTGTCTAGTTAATTTTAATAGTACCTATATTTACACCCTTGGGAGAAAATACTGTTCTTTTTTCACTTCAATTTATATCTCTTCTCTTTCTCCTTAAATATCTCTACAATAAACATATTTATCCAAACAATAAGTGTATTTATTAAGTAAACAAGTGCCTGTCTTCTCCCTTATTTTTCTGTTTATCTCATGCTGGGTTAAAATACTGTGAAATAAACTATTGCTACTATTTTTGGTTTGATACCCAGACCAAATGTGTGGAGATATATTTAGACAAGAAACCTTTATTTACAAATGCATTGTTCATCTGAGTCTCCAAAATGTTGAGGAAATTTTAAGTCTTACCTCATGTAGAGGAAAACCTGAAAGATACTGCCAGGATTAGCATTTCACATAAAAATTTATGTCCTAGACATATGCCATGAAGTAGCAGATTCCTCAAGAAACTTTCTCGGGTTTTATTAAGAAGGGAAAGCTCTGGGCTCTTCATCTTGTTTTAGGAGAACAGATTCAAGAATGTTTAAGGCCCAAACTCAAGAGTGCTTTACTGGGCCAAAAGAAAATACCAGGTTAGTTTCTAAGTATTTTAGGACAGATATTTATAAAAAAAAAATTCAACTGTGATCAGGAGGAGTTGGAAGATGCCTCTACCTCCCACAAATTCAATACACCTCAAGAGTTGAGAACTGTGTCTCCTTTCCCTATGTAGTCTTAGAACTGCTAAACTGTCCATTTCTCCTTTGTTAGCAATTGGTACACTTGACTTGTTCCTTATGAAGTGTCCCCTTTGGTCATTCCATTGCTGACTGGGAGGTTTCACTCCAGCTCCCTTGTTCCCTGATTGTCCACGTGAACACAAGGACACTAACAACTTAGACATGGACGACATAGATGGCTGTTTAGAAGTTAATGAGGAGCCTGCAGTGATGGGGCTCAGAGCCTGCCCAGACAAGTAAGTTTCCATTCTTGAGACACATATAATCTCTGTTCTACTGTATAGTATTTTTTTCTAACAATTTCTCATGTATGTATAATGTGATCCTTCCTATAGCACCTTTTATTTCATCATTGTCTCTATCCTATCTTACACATAGTTTCTCATACATCTGATTTTTTTCCCTTGGATGTTTTTTTCTCCCTCCTCAATATATATTCTTCCCTCATGAATCATGATGCAAATTTCTTGACGAAAAAGCGACTCATTTCTTTTTCCATCTGCTTCATATTTTTCCCATTTGGACATAAGTTCCTAATTTTAGATATTTCCCATCAATCTTTGAGCAGTCAACTGAAGATAGAAACTTAGTCATCAAATTATCCTACTGTAGACAAACAGAGGGAATAACATGTCTTTCTTGTACTTTTTTCTTTCCATTGGCTTCAGAGGGCCTTGCATTGCTACTGTCAGCACAAGTATTTAAGAGAGGTAAGATCTCTTGGTAAGAGATCTCCAGTCTGTTGATCTGCCACTGGTAAGAGTCCAGCAGCAAGAGGAAGACTAGGGAAAACATGGGTCCGCTGCTGAATGGGGTGGGTGCCTTGGTGACGCAGGATACAGAAAAGACAAAGTTGGTAAATGCCTTCTTTGCTTCTGCCTTTACTGCTCAGGCTAGTCCCCATGAACTGCAGAGTCCGGACACAAGAGAGAACCAGGAGAGAGGAAGACTCTTCCACTGGTTGAGAGGATTGGGTTATAGACTATTTAGACAAACTGGACACACATAAATCTAGGGGCCCAGATGGGATGCAGCCAAAAGTGCTGAGGAAACTGGCGGAGTTTATTGCTAAACCACTCTCCATTATCTCTGAGAGGTCATGGAGAGTGGAGGAGGTGCTGGAGGACTGGAAGAAAGACAACGTTACTTCAGTCATCAAAAAGGACAAGAGGGAGGACCCAGGAAACTACAGGTCAGTCAGCCTCACTTCTGTCCCTGGAAAGGTGATGAAGCAGCTCATCCTAGAGACCATCTATAGGCATGTGAAAGAAAAGAAGGTGATCAGTAGTCAGCTTGGATTCACCAAGAGGAAGTCATGTTTGACCAACCTGATGGCCTTCTACGATGGGATGATGGGCTGAATGGATGAGGGGAGAGCCATGGATGTTGTCTACCTTGACTTTAGCAAGGCTTTTGACACCGTCTCTCATAGCATCCTCATAGGGAGGCTCAGGAAGTATTGGTTAGATGAGTGTACAATGAGGTGGATTAAAGACTGGCTGGATGGCAGAGCTCAGAGGGTCATGATAAAAGGGTCATTGGAGGCCTGTGAACAGTGGTGCACCCCAGGGATCAGTACTGGGACCAGTACTGATCAACTTACTCATGATCAACTTGCTCATATTGCAGACAATATCAAACTGGATGGAGTGGCTGACACTCCAAAGGGCTGTGCTGCCATTCAGAGGGACCTAGACAGACTGGAGAATTGGACAGGGAGGAACCTCATGAGGTTCAACAAGGACAAGTGCAGGATGCTGCACCTGGTAAAGGAGTAACCCCAAACACCAGTATAGATTAGGTGTTGAGGTGCTGGAAAGCAACTCCACAGTGAGGGATCTGGAAGTTCTGGTTGACAACAAGTTTAGCATGTGCTCTCGTGGCCAAGAAGGTCAATGGACTCCTGGCTGCATCAGAAGGTCAAGGGAGGGGATCCTGCCCCTCTGCTCAGCTCTGGTGAGGCCGCACCTGGAGTACTGGGTGCAGCTCTGGGCTCCCCAGTACAAGAGGGACATGGAAATTCCAGTGAGAGTCCAGCGCAGAGCGACAAAGATCGCTGGGGACTGGAGCATCTATCATATGAGGAAAGACCTAGGTCTTTTAGCCTGGAGAAGAGAAGCCTGAGAGGAGATTTGATCAATATGTATTCTCTCTGAGAGAAGAATGTAGGGAGGATGGGGCCAAACTCTTCTCAGTGGTGGCCAGTGAGAGGACAAGAGGTAATGGGTTTAAATTAGAACAGAAAATTAAAACAAGAAAATTAACAGAAAAATTAAAGCAGGAAGTTCCATCTCCATATGAGGAAGAACTTCTTTCCTGTGAGGGTGCCAGAGCCCTGGCACAGGCTGCCCAGAGAGGCTGTGGAGTCTCCTTCTCTGGAGATCTTCAAACCCGCCTGGATGCCACCCTGTGCCCCGTGCTCTGGGTGTTCCTGCTGGAGCAGGGGGTTGGATTAGGTGATCCCTAGAGGTCCCTACCAACATCAAATATCTTGTGATTCTATGATTTTGTGAAGATGAATACAAAAACAAATATTTTATTTTTCATTTTATTCTTTTAGAAGGCTTTTCTTTACCTTTTACTTTTTACTTGTTTACTTAGCAGTAAACAAGAAATTATTTTTATTAGTGTGTAAATAATGCTAAAATCTATTGATCAGCAATTATTCTATGTATTTCCTACCACAGGTAAAATCTGAAAAGTTGCAATTTAGCACTTTTTCTGTCTATATTATAGTGACTCTAAAGCTATATCATAACTAGGGAAACAAAGTCATTCTCATAGTGAGAAAACTTATTTAGGTGTGAAATGTTAAGCACCAGTTCTTGAAATTTAAGTCAAAACCTTCTCATCTGAAATCCAGCTGATTGATAGTTAAATGTGCCTAGGATGAATCACAGTATTACTGTCAAGTTCTAACAGTTCAGTAGCTGTATGGGTCTGCAGAGACCATGGCAACTGCCAGCATAGGCTACTTGCCTGTGACAAATACAGCACCATGGTGACTTTTTCTAAAGCCACAAACCTCAAGCAAAATGTAGGCGGATGGCCAAAGGGAAGGATAAGTAATGCTAAATCCTGTTTCTAACTTCAAGACATTCTTAATTTAAATATACAAATATAAATATATATTATATTAATGTATATAATAATAAAGCTTACTGTTGGAATTTGGATTTCAGAGAGGTGTCATATATGTTTTAGTAAAGCTGTGTACACATTGTGCGTGAGATATCTGGCTATTAAATACAAATCAATCAGTTGAATAACTCCAATAACTACATATGTGGTAGTTTAAAACTTTTTTTTTTTGTCCCTGATTACTTTCCAGGTCTTATCACACTTTTGCACTTGTGCTGCATTTTGTGCAACACAAAATAAATTTTCTTTTAAAGTCCAGTCCACTGCTATTCTATTTTTTTTCTCTACAAAATCACCCGTACTTCCTTGTTCATGATACTTTCCAGCCAGAGAATGCTCTAGGGTGGCTCCGCTTCCTACGTGGTGCCATAATGTGCATTTTTTTCCCTTCTCAGTATAAAGAATCTTTTCTATTTTGGCTAAAACTGCTACAATCCAAGTAAGGCTGAGTAGTTAAGGCTTTCCTTTGGCAAATCATAGCATTAACTATAAACTATACATGTATTAAATGTTATATGATAGAAACTAACTCCTACTTCCTCCTTTCTCTCCACCTCAGAAATAACTATTTATGTAGAGTTCCACACTAGCAGTTGCAGTGCTTTTAGCCCACATTTTTATCTTAATTCTAATGTCTTTTTGGTGGAGGGTTGTGCATTGAAGCACAAGCTTGCAATATTATGAAACCAAGGTAAAACAGGTCAGATCAACTGATAAAACTAAAAATAATCCATTTAGTGTTTTTTTTCTTCTTTTTTTTTATCAATATCTGTTTTTTTGTTGTTGTTTTTGCCATGTGTTAGAATTGCTCTGTACTGAAACAGCTACCCTGTCAAATGTGCTTTCTGCATGCGAACAGTGTCTGAACTTAAAGGAAAATATTTGAAGCAGTCAGGATACTGTCATTTTCCAGTTGACTAATCAAATGGAGGACACAGGCACACAGACACTGGCTCCAAAGGGAATTATTAATAGTGGATGTTACTCACATGTAGTGGAATGGGGCAGAGGATTCCCTCTGATACTGACTGATACAATATAAGCTTTCTTTAAAGCTTCCTATTTTTTTTCTTTAAAACCCTATCATTCATTCTATATATGCAAATTTCTTGATATATTATTTAAGGGAGACTTGCTTAGAACAGCAGTTATAATTGTCAATAGGCTCTGAAGTCACGGATAAAAAATATGAAAAGCTGTGCTTGAAGAGGGAGTCAGTTTGCTATGAAAGAAAATTTATAAAATAAGGATTATTCTCTGCTTATTCCCCAACAGCTGAGCTCTGCAAAACTTTCCTAATTAAAACTCCTTCTGAAGAACTCTTAAATCTGCTTGGTTTAACCACTGGGAATTTCTAGAGCATTTTGCAAAAAAGGCCTTCAATGCACCTGCATATCTATAAAGAAGATCTTGCCAGATGCCAAGGATGAAGCAGAGCTCTCTATACCATTAAGTCTCATCGAAGTCATTCTAAGAGCAAATGCCACAAGTCAGATAAGAATAATAATCTTCAAATTAGGGTTGGGTGACCCAAAGCATTGCCTGAGGAACCATGGCATAATCATCTGCAACAGTCGATCTGAGTTATTCTCAGATGACAACTCTGGACCCCTCCTGAATGTAGCCATCCTATTAACAAAGATATGAGAATAACATTTTCTGTTCTCAGTGTGTCATATTATAGTTTAAAGCATCAGCACTTGTTTTGTTTTGTTTTGTTTTGTGTGGTGTTGACATGCCAGACTAAGTTAATGCTCTTTGTCTGCTTTCTCTTCTTTAGGATTCAAATATTGGTGAAAAGGCAGAGAAATCATCTGTTGTAGAATATGGTTTAGGAAACAAGGCTCTGATGTGTGAAATATTTCCAGGGCACATGAACAAATAATGTGGCAAGAGAAGGGATAGATAGATACATTCTTTGTTTTATGCAAGCTATAAAGTATGCATGTAGTGCATTTGATAAACAAGTGAAAAATGTGAAGCCATGTCTCTTCCAGCTTTAATCTAGCTATCTCAGATACCAGTAAGGTTAGAGCAAATCGAAATGTGTAAGATCAGTAGGAAATTTGAAAAGTGCTTGGATTTCTAGCTCATGTGCTGCAGTCACTCCTGCTATTACTACTTTGATAGCTGTGACCTTCACACATCTATGTCACACATCCTGATAACCTCGGAGACAGACACTGACCTGCAAGCTCTCTTTCCTGAAGCTAGAATTTGAGATTCACCATAAAATTTGATGCTGACTTACAAGGGAGCTTTGAGGAGTCCTTGATGTACGGATTTCTGTTTAGTGCAGACAAAACTTCATCTTCAGCATAGCTCCGGGTCAGGTTCTTTGACACCAGAAATTCTAAGCAAAATACAGTAAATGGAAGAAAGTAGTTATTAAAGATGGTAGTAACACTGCTTGTGAGAGAATAAGAGATAACAGACGTGAACTGAAGCAAGAGAGAAATATTTCTCCCATTAGGACAGACAGGCAGTGGAAAAGGCTGACCACTGTGGAGCCCTGTTCCGCAGGTTCCATTACTGGTGATTTTCAACACCAAACTGCATAACCCCTTTAGAAGCTTGTTCTGACCTCACAGATGGCTTCCCTTGAGCAGGAGGTTGGACTAGAGACCTTGAAAACTCAGAATTAGCCTTTGATCCTTTGGTAATAATTGGTAATAATAGTAAATAAATGGGGCACCATCAGAAAGGATGGTGCCCCATCAGAGGAAAGGTTTGAGGAGGGGCACTTGGGGATGGAATATCAGTTGTGTTGAGCTGCTCAGATCTAAACACAAGCTACCTTGTCACTGCACATAAGCCTAGAAGATCAGATCCTGATTTCTCCATTCAGCTCGGAATTCTGCCCATTCTTTGACTGGAATGGGAACAGATTAAAGAGAGGAAGTAAATGAGTGGAGAATGAGAGAATATCAAAGGAAAAGAGTAATGGGAGGAAATGAGGGAATTTCCTTTAAAGGCTTCCAACTCTTCAGGCGAACTCTGATGTTCTCCTGGAATCTGTAGAGTTACAATGGCATGAGCCCTCTGTAAATGAGATTGCCATAACCTCCAGGGGACGCTGAGAAGTTTAAGATTAGATGCATGGCACCTAAGTTTGATTAAAAATTAAATGTCTGACCTGAATTGCCAGACTAGACTCCCTACAACATAGAGTGAAATGTATTTTTAGAGAGAGGCTCATATTTTAATGTACCTGTTTTAACCTAACTGGGTAAATCACCCTGATCTTTCCCCAGTGAATACAAAGAAAACGCAGGGACTAACTCAGACCACAGTTCTATCTTTCATAAAGTAAAACTTAAGTGAGCTAAGGTGATCTGCTTTTGGTTACCAATTTGTCTCTCAGAACTTGGACAGGTAGATTTCAAAGAATACTGTAGTAATCATTTTTTTTCATTGTAGAGTTTTCATTATATCATTATATATTATCATTTAATTATATATAATATATAATATATAATATTTCATCGAGTCATTATATATATTATATATATAAATTCCCTTTAAGATATCCCTTTTGCTGTAAAAAATCTGTTAGTGGATATGCAAGGTCAAACTCCTTGGTAAAAACACATGACCCACACATATTTATGATGTGATCAGTTTTTGCCTTGAGCTCTCATTCAGGTAGACAAAAACTCAAATTTATCTCAGTTTCACATAATTGTTTTTATCAGGTCTCAAACCTTAACGAGCAAACTAAAAAATACATTAAAAATGTTTGAATCAAAATGTCTTGAATCAAAATGTTTGAATCAAAATGTCTTGATATTTGTCAATGTCTCGAGAAAATGAGTAAAAACTTATTTCCATGCTATTACAAAGCTGCGTGCACACTGACACTTGGCTTTGTGTAGCAGGAACATTCGCTGATCCAAGTGTGGAAGCCAATTAAGCTCTAAAGCTTCTGTGTGTTTTTCTGGTAAGCCTTGCCATTTGTCCTGTTCATTAGCAGGGACTGCAACAAATCCAGTGCCTATTACTCTTTGTATTAGTTGTGTGTGTATAAATAACATATTATGTTTCAATATAATATTAATGCATAAGAG
>VWPW01000682.1:1042205-1070249 GCA_013389825.1 Crypturellus undulatus
TTCCCTTTCCCTTTCCCTTTCCCTTTCCCTTTCCCTTTCCCTTTCCCTTTCCCTTTTCTCACATTTCTCTGTCTTAATTCTAAGTTCTCCACTGCAGTCCATGCAGGCATTTGATTTCCTTATATCCCAAATTTAATTCTCTTTTTCCTATGACCATCTTTCCCGTGGTGACTAGTTCCCATGACTATCTGAAACACAGCAAGGAGAGGAAATGCCTCAGTCATTATAACAGATGATTTGCATCATCTTGGCAAACAAAAGGAAGTCATGGAAGGCTGTTGTTTCACTCTGGTAGTATGTGCCTTCTCTTGTGATGCTGATCATGTTTGATTAGCCTGGTTAATGAAGAACATCTTGTTGAAATTAAAGTACTGTAGTATTTTGCACATCTTTGCCAATTGTTAATTAGCTTATTGATGGGAGAAGGCTTTGGATTTCATTTTGCAGCAGCATCCTTTCCCCCTCCCTGATCCTTCCTGCCAAAACAAAGATCTTTCCAGTCACAACATTTTTGAAAGCCATATGACATGCCTGTGAAGGCTGCCTTAGAGCACTGGTGTGCGGTGAAGATACACGTGTAACTAGCCAATGCCAACAAGGAATCTGAAAGCACAGAAAATGCAGGGCTAGGGAAACCTTTGGATCTTTAATTTACCATATGCATGCAAATTTTCCTGCCCTTCAGTGTTACTTTCCCGGTTTGGGGCTGATTGTGATAGATTTTGAATAACTGCCCAGTGGCACACAACCTACGTATAAAAGCTCTGCTACAGTAAAGAGCATTTTGTTTGCCCCCAGAGTGCTGACTGATGTACTTAGGAGATGATCTTTAGCCTTGCCTAGGGCAGCTTTGGGACTGCTACTGTGTTTCATGTATTCATATGTCTTGGACCTATGCTTGGCAGTGAAGAGAAAGAGCTGTGACTCATAGCAGCTCTGACCTGAGTTGGTGAGGGCTGTCCACTGTATCACTGTCATGGTGATACAGGATGCATGGGTCAATGCTAAATGGTTTTGGAGCCCTCTTAAGTCCTCTCAACCACTAGTAAATCTGTTTGGCTACAGTGTAGTTGGCATGATAGCTCAATACCAATAAAACAGGGAAATTCCTCTTCCGGCTGCATCAACTCTACTCCCACCTTTTACCTTCTCCCTTGCTTGAGCTCCCCTGGGTCCAGATGATCTATGAGCCTGTTTAAATCTCTGGATCATGATAAACCTGCTACTGGGATTAAAATGAATTGGCTTAGTTATTTATTCAGTTTTAATGGAATAAAAGAGCACAGCAGAGAAAGTGACTGGTGATGAAGCTGGTATCAACGAGAAGGCAAGATCATAGGGCTTGGAGAAAGACAGGGAGTGATGGAGCACGGGGCCTTTTGGTGGTCATGGGCTGTACCATTGATATCATGTAATACAAGAGCCTATGTCATAAGTTCCATTGAGCAATATTCCTAAACTTGATGCTATGCCTTTCCCTTTGTGGAGGTCTATCTCATTCCCTTTATTATATAATGTGCTTAATTTTTTAATGTAAGTGCCAAAATGCCTAAAACTAAGCAGCTTAATAGTTGTCCTATCAACTACCTGCTCCTGGGCTTTTTTACGTCTGGGCCATGAAATCTTAAATCTGGGCCTTAAATCTCCATTGGCTCAAATGTTTTTAAGAGAAATTTACTAAATTAGAATGACAGAAAAAAAAAAAAGGAGACAAAATTGTGAGATTTCAATCTTAAAAGTGTTGATAATATTCTGGAAACACAAACTAAGGGTTATTTTTTTGTCATTCTCACGGATGTTTGCTGCTAGACTGCGTGACGGATAGCTGGATAAACTAGGCAGGTTGTTAATAAAACATTACATTTCTAAGTAGTTCAAGATATGACAAGGGCCTTCTACAGAAAGTAACACAGTATGACAATATCCACTATATCCAAGCTTGTCAAGAACTGATTCCATTCCTAAGCAAGCTCTTCTTTCACTCTCTTTCTTTACTTTCAATTCCTTTCCTCTTCCCAAATTTCAAGCTTTCAACCAGGTAATGCCCAGTGCTGTAAACATCTGATCATACCACTGTCAGGATATTCCTCATCTTCTATCTCCTTGGGGACCAAGGTGATGTTACAGTATTGAGTGTGCAGGAAACAAATGTTAAGGACAAAACTGATTGCAGTGCCTCTATTGCACGCCATGAAGCTCTGCTGTAGTTCATGATGGAAGTAGTTCACGTAGGAAGTAACTAGCAGATCTTATAGGCAGATGAGCTGTTCTTCCTCATAAATGAAATTCAGAGTCAACACTATGTCCTCTATGTCTCATTCTCCCCAAAGAAGGAAAGCAAAAGGAGCAGAAGTATTTTCCATATATGGAAACAAAATAATAAAAATTCAGAATGAATATGAGAAAATAATCTGATGGTAATCACTATGAAAAACAAAACCAGTCACTGCACAAAAATGAGAAGTGAACTGCCTCATCATTAAATAATTCCCTTTATTTTTTTTTGTTTTCCTATATATTTCTACAGTAAGAATGTAGTTCTGTGTACACGTTTAGTAAGAGGATTTAAGCCAAGATACTCGACCAACCAAAACAATTTTAGAAAGGCTCTTGTTTTCTTCTCTGAAAGAGACTCAGTAAAAAAAAAAAAAAGAGAAGCCAGTAAACATGTGCATAATGTGTGTTCTGTTTTTGCAAAAATTAGCTTTGGATAGGAGCCATCAAGTACTGTGGCCTGATCCCTGATTGCATCCAAAAATATCACAACATCTGGTTCTTACTCTCTTTCCTTGTAGCTCTATTGACCTATTGACATTTCTGGTGTTCCGAACAGCAATAAAAACAAAGGGTGAGAGTTCGGTTCCCCTTCTGATCCTGGCTCCAAGCAAAACAAGAGCTTTCTCTCTGAATTCCCGGAACTTTTATTGACTGATAGATTTAACTTCCATGCTGATGTAATTCTGCACTTCAGAAATCCAATTTTTCTGTTTTTAGCAAACCGAAATGCTGTGTTTTGACTTATAGAGTTATTGCCTCCTCTTTATGGTGTATGCACTGATAAAGTGAAGATCTAGATTCTCTGGACATCAAATTGTGTCTATAATTTTGATGCTCATATAAAATCTCTCTTCCTTATTGCTTTAAAATCCAACCCTTAGCATACAGTACGTATTCCTGCCTGAGAGATAGGCACTGTCAACTGTCCATACAAGTGTCAAAGTCCAGCAGCAAAGTAGGAAAATGAGACTTTTAAAATAAAGGATATATATAGATATTCTTGACTGGTACAGAGAGTTCATTAGATCATTTAAAAAGGTAAAATAATGCTTTGACATCTTGTAGCCTGCTCTGCCTCTGACATGTTGAAGAATAAATCATTTGACTGTTTTGTACCTCATTTTGCTTTAAAGTCTGTGAAAAAAAATCCGGTGCATAAACCCATCAGTTATGCAGTAATAACTTATCAGTTATAAATTTGAAGAAGGGGAAATAAAAAAGGTGTGCAGGGAAGGAAGCCTTTATTTCAACGCTCTGAGCTTAATGCTCTAAACTACTTCTGCAATCCATCAGTTGTGACATGTAATACTCATTATACGCAATAGCACAGTACAGTGTTTGCATGCAGTCCAGAGCTGGTCTGTCTCAAAGAGAACAGCTGCTACCTGTGGATTTACATGCTTCTTTACCAGCATATTTCTAATTGGTCTCAGGCATTGTCTGCAGATCTGCGTAAAGAAAGGGCCTCTACAGGAGCTGGGAAATATTTACTCTGACACATCTTCCTCTGTGCCTCTGTGTTGACAGGAAGGGTTTTTTTTTTTGAAAGGGTTATAAGATTGGTGCCAGCTCCTGCTTCCCCTGGATGCAAATCCAATAGAAATTTCTGTGTCGGACTTTCTAGTGCATGTACCCATCGTTGAATTGTCTAGAGCACAGAGTGTGAGAGAAGACCTTATTTGGATTTTGTTGCAAATGCATAATATTTAGCATAAGGAGGGGGGAAAAATAGACCATTTAATCTGTCTCTCTGCACAAGCTTGCCATAAAAATTGTTTATTCTGGCTATGTCTTAGTGTTCAACTCTTGTTAACAAATTCCTGGCAGGGACTTGAGCTTTAATCCTGTAAAGGACATGTCGTTTGTAAAAGCAGGTTCTGCAAAACACCTACTTGCAGTGTGTTTTGAAGACATGTTCAAATCCTATAGTTTTACCCATTCTGTAAAATGCCTCTCCTGCATTTGTATAAATGAATTGCAGTCCACAGACAGAAATCAAAAATTGCCTAAAGAAAAAGATCACACAGATTATTTTGTGAAACTAAGCAAAATGGATCTCAGCATTTAAGGTCTCATCCAAATTGCTCTAAGTGGAGGGCACAGTCTAAATCATCCTCCTGGCCTTACACAAATGCTGTAAATACCATGTCTCATTGATATTTGTGAGTGACATGCTGAGAACTGATTGAGGATTTTAATTTTTTTTCCACATTAGAAACAAGTAGTGACTGGCGAATTCCTCTGCTTTCCAAAATGAGTGCCACTTTTCTGGATCATTTCCTCACTTTCAATATCATCTGTCAGAACAGTAAATTTATAATGTGTTCCTGAGGACAGTGTAGGGTCTGATGCAAACCTTGATAGTAGCGTGATGAATTCAGCCTTCTCAAAGGCCAGCAGATGATGAATTTGAATACTATATAACCATCATCTTGCTTTTGATGCTGCTAGTCTGGAAGCCTTTTACACTCCATTAGTGCTTTGCTTTACATGTAAAATAGTGCTGTGAGAATGTCTACACCAGTAAGGCATGGTTGTTATTATTAGTATCTATTATTATAGCACCTGTGAGTGTTAGGATGAATTTTGAACCTGCTGCACAAGTCCAAAACAAACAAAACAAAAAACAAGCCCAGAGAACTTACCAAGTTACTGGTTTCGTATGTTTGGCCCAAACACAGGCAATAAATGTGCTTTGGTTCAGATACTGTTGAAGTCACAAGACAGTATTGGTTTATTTCTGGGATTTTGAAACTCATTGCAGCTTCAAATAACTATATTGTTAGTAGTAAGGGAGATTTTCATTTGTCGCTGATGCATTTGATGGCTGCGTTTGCTGCTAACTGCTCTGCAAATCATGGTTGATACCTCTCAGTGCCACTGGGTAGCTTTGTCACCAGGCGCTCCTATTCATCTCTCTCATTGACAATCTTGCCTGCTGACCATGTCTGCTGCTGGGTTTATCCAGTCTTTCTTTGCTCTTCTAATGCTTCTGCACTGCATGGCCTCATTCCACCGAAGCACTTTAGAAGAAGTGAAATGCTGTTGAGCAGGTAAAGAGTCCTTTCTAGAGAAAGAAGACTTCCTGATCAAGGTGGTTCCTTTCCCAGGAAACTCTTCCAGAATAGTCTTTACGCAAAATTTATTTACTATCCAAGCTGCAGTCTGCGATACTCAGTGTGATGTTCTCATGATAGGAACAGGTCAATTGCCCATTCTTTTCACATTTTTGCAAGTTTTTAACCTGCTCATTAGCTTCCTCCAGTTAGTTTCCCTTGTCCATGTCTCCTGGTCATTGCTGACTCAGAATAAGCAACATTTTTAACAACTTGTAGATTGCTTAAAAATGCCTGGAAGTCCAGAACTGTCGAGGAGAGGTAAAGTGGAGGATTTATCCTTCCCTGCAGTGGAAGGATAAATAAGTAGTAGGGGAGTAGCCCTGAGTGTCTTTGAAAGAAGGAAAGATGTCTGCAATTCTGGAGAGAGAGAGATGCATTTTTGAAGGTCAGCAACCCAAAAGAATTGCAGGAGGGACAAAGGGGCACTTTGTTCGTTTCTTTGTTTAGAGTAACAATAAGAGAAGCTCTGTAGCTACTGTGGGGAATTAAAGACTCTGAAGAGGAGGCTGTGCCTGCAACCCAGAGATCTTGGGGACCATGGAAAGATGTAAGCAATGTCTCCATCAATGTACAGTGTAGAGGGGCTTTCTTCTGATGAGCAGTTGAGCCTTTTGCCCAGAGAAGAGATGTTTCTAGTTCTACAGACAGAATTACACGGAAGTTGGGGAGAAAACCGTCTTCTCGCATTATCTAGGTGCTGAGTAAGTTTCTGCTGTGTGTCACACTGACCTGCTTTGATGTAACTGCAATAATGAGCGAGGCCACCAGTGGGCAGCCCGGGATTCCAGATCACTGGGTACCTTGTGCTCCTGGCTGTTGGATCACGCAAGATTGAGGATCCCAAGAAGAGGTCAATGATCCATAGAAACAAGGATAGTTAAAAAAGAGTTGATCCAGCTGTGCCATCATTCTGGAGGGAAATGCTTGAGGGAATCTTGTGGGTGCCCTATTACATCTTGGAAGGTCTATTGGTAATTGGATTAGGCCAGTTCTCCTTTTATATGGGTGGAACACTTTTTATAAATATTGTTTAAAACTGAAGTATGTGATTGCATGGATGTAACCAGGCTTTGGGCCTCTAACACTGTGGAAAACATCTGAGCAATTATAATTAATGTTATAATCATAATATTTGAAAGTTAAAAAATGTCCCCTAAATTTGGTCACCAAAAAGTTTTTAAGACCATACTTGATAAAATTCTTTTCTCTATTTGGAAGAGATGCTGATTAACTTGAGTTGAGCTACTCAACCATAAAAGATCAAGAACTTAAACTTTATACTAGTTTTCAATTACAAATAAAATAGTGACAGTGTTCTCATTGTCACTCTTTGAAGTTCTTTTCTGCATGATGTCAAACTGTAGTAGAGGAAGATTTAGAAAAGCTTACTGCAAGATGTACTTCAGAAGAGCATCTACAACCACAGTTTAATGGCTCACTCTAATTCAAAGTAAAACCTCCTGACATAAACACAGTGTGGACACACTAACTCCTCAACACTGATTATTTTGCTCTACAAAACTTCTCCCACTGAGCTGCACAACTTGCTAGACATAGGCTAGAGAAAAAAAAAAAAAAAAAAAAACATGTTGAGAGAAATCTTGGCAAGTAAATTAGAAGCAAAGCAGTAAATTGAAGTATTGTGGATATGAAAGAATTCCTAGGTTAATTCTTTAACTTTTCAGAAAATGTCTGACTGACCTCTACTGTAATCAGTCAAGCACTTTATATGTTTTTTTTCTCTCCACTGAATTTCTGGTGCTGTCTTTTAAGAACTAGACAAAGATACTCTTCTGTTGAAGCAAATTCTTATCTGCCAGTCCAGAGTAAATAAGTTATTTTGTAGGGAGTTGATATTGGGATTTTAGGCCCTTATAGAACATCATTATGACCTTTAGATAAACCTTGGTTGAGGCATGCGCACCGGGGCTATGTACAGGGGCGTCCCGGTGCCCCCTGTACGACCCCTGGAGGCTGCACCCGGGTCTAGCACCTTCTAGAAGGTGCTAGAACCCCGAGGGTGGGGGCCGGAGGCCCCAAAGGTGGGGGCCTGGAGCAGTCTGCCGCTCCAGGCCGCCCGCCTACCGACCGAAATCCTCCAATCCCCATCAGCTCCCACCTTTCCCCTCCCATTCTCCTCCCACTCTCCTCCCCTTACTTACTACCTTATAAAAACCCTTGTTCGTCCATAATAAAGTTGTTGGTTGTTGGTTCTGTTGTTGGTTGGTTGCTTGTTGTTGTTGGTTGGTGTGCGCGCGCGCGCTTTGAATACTTCACTCCTTGCTCCTGTGGAGTCGACTTGGAGTGGAGAAGGAGGCACACCCCTGGGTGCCACACTATCGGAAGACCTCATTTACCTGAGGATCCTAGGAGGATTAGTGCAGCTGTTCTCCCCTGCAGCTGCGCACGTAAGTGCAGAGGGAGCCTCGCCCCTCGCGGGTGGCTGGGAGGCCAGGCCCGCGCATCGTTAACTGAATAGAGCGCGGAAGCCGAAAAAGGACACGCGGCCCAGAGACGGGTGCGTAGTGGGACAGCCGGGCCGTGACGGTTTGCTACGCCCCCGGTTTGAGAGACGACAACATTATTTAAAGGTTTTGCTGCTGACAAAAATACATCAAAGTTTCTACTTGCAGAGAGTGAACTTCATAAGAATTGTATTGATTTGCTCTCAGAGTATCACGGGGGAGGGTGAACCCATCAGACATTAATAGGAAATGCCTTGCAGGAAACCAATGGAGGTCATGACTTAGAAAAGAAAGATGCTAACCCTCATGTCTATCGTGGCATCTGACTTCATTGCCTTCCCAAGGAACAAACCAGACACTCCAGTTGTGTTAGCACGTGGCCTGCATGTTGCAAGTCATAAAGACTGAGTGCCACTTGCAGAGGATGATATTCCAGGTAGTTCAAGCACCTAATCTTCCTCTTTACATTGACAAGTGGGAAAAAGTTGCTCAGAAAGGCTCAGTTGTTCAAACACCTTTCCGAAGGTGTCATCTGTCACGTTGACGATGAATGTGAGATGTGTCTTTAATAGTCTAGAAAGAGCCCTGAGAGCAGAGGTATAAATCCTTTGCATGCACAGCATTGACTGCATGAAGTGTAATCACATCTTCAGAGCAAATTCCACAGCTCTTAACAGCCTAAAAGACTGACACTGTGCTGGGACTTGTCTCTTTAAAGGCAAGTATTGATTACATGTGACCTTAGCTGACAAGACCATCCCTACCAGAAGTGCAATTAGATGCCTTAAACAATCTTTTTCACCTTCATTATCACTTATATTATTGAAAAAATCATTAGAAGAGACTTCTTAGCAGCTTTTTTTTCTCAACCCCACCTATTTTTTTTCTTTCTCTCTAAATCAGGCAAATAAACCTGAAACTGATACCTATCAGATATGGTGTTGTCATCTTATTTTGTATATACAAAAAAGTCATATGTAAGGAGTTTATGAGACCTTAGTAACTAAGTATTCACAGTGGAATTAAATCAAATCCTATCCAGTGGTCCTGTCCCACCTTTTTATTGTGTTACTGATAGCTTGATGTCAGGCTGTACTTTTGGACAGCTGGAGAACTGGTCTAGATGTATTCATTGCTTCAATTTCAAGCTCAAGATAGACTCACTAGAGGAGGTTAGATTAAAAAAATAGATTGCAGTGGGTGCTAAAATGTATTTCAGGATTGTTAGGATCAGTACTATCATATCTATTTGCTTCTATATGACTGTATTGAAGGCAATCTGGGAGATGGATTTTTTTTTAACAGTGGGATGTGTTTTATCCTGGAGGCCAGGAGCCCTAAGGAGCATATTTTATTCCTGAAAGTCTACCCATAATTAAAATTTTATTATTTGCCTACCTTCCTCACTTTCCATTTAGGTGAGCAGGAACAGTACTTTCTGAGTCAAAGTGGAATTGTCCCTGGTTATCTGTATCTTCCTGACTGGCATTATAACCTATAACACATATTCTTAGTTAATTTTATTATTATTATTATTACCTCTTTTTCTTTTGGAATTTCTGCATGCACTAATGCACTTTTGTCTGCAGGATAATTTTTTTTAGGCCAGGTTCTGTAGAGTATGCATGTCTGCAGTATGTGTCTGGGATTCATTGTGGGCTGTAGCACCATCTTCAGCAAGCTTATGTCAGCTGGGATCTCTAAAGACAGAGTGAGATCAAAGACAGTAGAGGCTTCCCCTGCCAGGCATTTCTCTTCCTCATCTGTTGCTGGTTCAGTGATTGCCTAAGAGAACCAGGCAACATCCCTCAGCCCCAGCTCCTGAGCTGTTGGCCCCTCTTTTTGCCTGCCGGGAGGACAGCACCTTGTCTCCTGGGCCATCAGAGCTGTGATCCGAGAGTCTGCGTCTGAGTGTCCTGGAGGGCTCTTGAGGTCTCTCAGAGATGTCCTACATCGCCTACAGCGATGTGGTGTACCTACTTCAGGAGTCTTAATTATCTGTGCATTTGATTAAGATAATCCTTTCTTCTTTACTGAGGCTTTAGGCTTTTATGAAGAAGGACATGAGAGACGTTTCAAGGTCTCTGATAATACTGTAAATAAATAACGCTGAGCTCAGTACATGGAGAAGTATTTCACAAGGAGAATGCTGGGAAAAGAGAGAACCTGAGCTTTGAGGAGTCCTGAAACATAAATGTCAAGGTAGCAATTAGTAGGTGTAGATCTTGAACTAGCCTTTGTCTCTGTTCACCTTTTGGCACTCATTCAGAATGCTTCTTCATTCCAACTAGAGTGAAAGGCTATGGATTTTTGCACTTTTTATCCCACAGGGAAGTCAAGTGGGAATGATTTCTCCTGAAAGCTTTTATATCTTTTTTAAAATAAATTATTTTTACTCACCATTGGGCTTCCAGTCAGCTTTCATTGATCTTAAGGCTTCTGTTTCCAAAGCATAAGCAAATATGTGTATATATTTAAACTTTTATAGAATCATAGAATGCCTCAGGTTGGAAGGGACCTCTAGAGGTCATGTAGTCCAACCCCTCTGCACACACAGGGCCACCTAGAGTACATGGCACAGGACCACATCCAAGTGGGTCTTGAAGATCTCCAGAGAAGGAGACTCCACAACCTCTCTGGGCAGCCTGTTCCAGGGCTCTGTCACTCTCACTGTCAGAAATTTTTTCCTTAAGTTCCTGTGGAACTTCTTGTGCTTCAGTTTGTGGCCATTACTTCTAGTTCTGTCAGTGGCCACCAGTGAAAAGAGACCAGCCCCATCGTCCTCACTGCCTCCCCCTGAGGTGCTTATACACACTGATCAGATCCCCTCTCAGCCTTCTCTTCTCCAGGCTGAACAGGCCCAGCTCCCTCAGCCTGTCCTCATAGGGCAAAGGTTCCAGGTCCCTGATCATCCTTGTGGCCCTGCACTGGACTCTCTCCAGCAGCTCCACATCCCTCTTGTATGGGGAGGGGGGGGCGCAGAACTGGACACAGTGCTCCAGATGGTGGCCTCACCAGGGCTGAGTCGAGGATCACCTCCCTCGACCTGCTGGAGACACTCCTCTTACTGCACCCCAGGGGGGAATGCACCCCCAATGGGAATTGGCCTTCCTGGCCACGAGGGCACACTGCTGCTTCATGGTCAATCTGTTGTCCACCATGATGCCCAGGTCCTTCTCGGCAGAGCTGCTCTCCAGAAGGTCGGTCCCCAGCCTGTACTGGTGTCTGGGGTTATTTCTCCCCAGGTGCAGGACTGTGCACTTGGTCTTGTTGAATTTCATGGGGTTTCTCTCCGCCCAGTTGTCCAGTCTGTCCAGGTCCCTCTGGATGGCAGCGCAGCCCTATGGGGTATCAGTTCCTCCCAACTTCTTATCATCCGCATTTTATTTTATCTTTTTTTTTTCTCATATAACATGTAAGAGGAGCTCTGGGAACAAAAGCAAAGGCAGATACAGCATTTTGAGATGCACGTTCCACAGTGATCTGAGTTTTGTTTACTCTCAGGAGACTATAAGGAAGGTGAAATTTGTGGCTTCAGTTGAAATACTGAAATACTAAAATATTTGATGACGTATATTTTAAAACAAGTCTTAATTTCACTGAAGGTGTTTTTCCACAAATGCTAGTCATTTTTAATTTCCTTACCAGGAATTTTCAACTGTTCTTAAATGTCATAGAAATCATAAAACCCTATAATAATGCGTGTTAATCTACATGTGAATCATTGACACATCGTTCCCTGTATCAGTAAGGCAGATTGCTCTTGGGCCTCATGTTATTGGTCTTTGAGGACGTCTGTGCAAAGTAGTCACTTGGTGCACCGCCTGAAACGCTCTGGAGATGGCGGACCATATGGTGCTTCTTGGAAGGGATTCGTGGGGAGGCAGATGCACAGCGCTGTTTGGTCTTTCCCAAAAGGCATCCCACTTTCTGAAGCATAATGCAGATGTTTGCTCCTACAAGGGTGGTGGGGTTCAGCATCATTCCTATGCAAATATACAGCCCCAGAGCTATCCAGCTGCTGCTTTGAGCAGAGAGCAGGATGATTCTACATCCTTTCGACACAAGCCCTGGAGGACTCCAATGAATATTGGTCTACCAGGGTTTTGTGCATGAGCAGAAGAATTACCCTGCTATTATTCCTATTATTCCTGAGATGGTTGTGGTAGCAGATGAGGTGTTACAACAAATTTGTGGGATGCAAGCCTCTGATCCAGTCAGACAGTATGAAAAAGTATGCTGACAGTCTGGATGTTATCTTGCATTTCTCATGCTGGGGTAAAGGATAAACCAGTGTAAATATTAGCCTTAGATCTAAAAAAGTTTTCAAATATGTTGTTTACTATTTTCTATTTTTTTCTATTTATTATTTATACTATTTTCTATTTTATTACTATTTTACTATATTCAAAGGACTTTCCTTGACTTGACAGAAGATCTGGAGGGTTGTGGTTGGGTATTTTTTGGAAAAGGAGAAAGTGAAAGATTCAGGTGAAATTTCCTCTATTTTCTATCATTATTAACATAGCCTGTGGAGTCAGGATTAATCACTATTCCTTTTTTATATAGTACTTTGAAAATTTAAACACTGTATTATGCAGGCACAGAAACTGTTTCAAGGAACTTATTTTACACACAAGCTTCATCTAAGCTTAGTTCAGATTGACATGCAAATCTCTGGTTGTTTTATCCTATGTCTCTTGTCCTGTGATCTCTTCTGCCAACTGTTTTCTGTGCATGACACCAGGTTAAGGGGCTAAGACTAGCCAAATAAGCAAATGCCATTGCAGTGCTCTGCGTCCTAAAAATCTTCCAGTAAATGCTATTAAGAAGTGGACGATACTATAGGTGAATTTCTGGACAAGGGCAAGCTTGTGCAGGATGCATTTGAGGAGATTTGATTTTATATTATTATAAAATGATTATTTTTGATATCAAATATCAAATGATATTTGATTTTATATTATATTATATTATTATTATTTTATCCTTTGTACCTCAGTATCATCTTCTGACACTAGAAGAAAGGCTGACTCTCTAAGTTAGAAAATCTTGGTTTTGGGGATAGGCCAAAGACTAGCTGATGTTACAATCCTAGGAGTTGTTACTGATATGGAGAAAATCTTAATTCCAAATATATCTGAGACACATAATACAGGACAGACCAATCACCTTCTCCTTAGCTTAAGTAGGACTATTAAACCGTGTGTCCACTCGTTCAGACTCATTCATTTGCTAAAGAGAGATAGAACATGGTATTTAGACCAGTTTTAGAACCAAAGTCCAACCTGTCTTGTTTGTATGAGGGGAGAAAACCTCTTTTGGGATACTGCAGGGCAGAAAAATGATGTTCTGGACACAGGTAACTTCTCCTTCGTGAAGCAGTTGAAAGAAGTGGCTTGGACCGTGCTTTGGAGCACTCAGAATGGCTGGGAAGGGAACTCTGAGTGGATACTTTTGAAGTTTGCTGCAGTGAATTCCAGCTCCTTCTGATGGGAAGGCGTTACAGATTGACCTTGCTCACCTGGAGAAAATGCATGGAGACAAGATAACATAATTTAATGAAAGTCTGTCTAGATTTTTTTTTTTTTTTCTTTCCTAAATGTGGGGGGGGGGGGGGGGGGAAGACACAGTATTGTTTGAATAAGTATGTTCCAACATCTGTCTTCTTCCTGATATCCTCTCTTACCAGAAGGTAAAATGAAATAAACACAAGTACAGTAATGAACACGCACCAGAAGGACTTTCTTAGGACTTGGTGTAGAAGACCTACGTTAGCTGTTTTCCCTGACTGTGAATTATATTTTACCCCTTAGCACATTTTCAGGCATCTAGCAGGAAAGAAACTAAAGACAATTCCTGAATTCATGATGGGAACCCTCTAGAGCAGAGAAAAGGTGCAGCTGATGTAGCCCTGTCCAATACAACATCCTACTACTTTCAAAACAAAACAACAACAAAAAAAGGTTGTGGAAATCTTCCTCTCTGAAGAGGGTCATACCCAATTCACAGTATAAATATTAAAAGAAAAAGTCTGTACAGTTGTATTCTCTTTGGTTAGCATTATTTTATTCAAACAATTCAAAAATAAACCAAAAAGACCTCTACATTGTGAAAGTCACAAAAGGTGTGTGTTCTGGGTGCTAAAGGAAGTGGTATCAAGTGGGCTCTTGTCAGCCAGTCTGTGCAAAGCCCAGTCTCACACCTCCTTCTCCGAACTAGACTAGAGATGTGAATAGTTGAACTTTTAATCAGACAATCAAACAGGAGCACCATTCAGGTGAAACCCAGGGATTACTGTGGAGCAAGAGGTTGAAAAGACAATATCTGAAAGATACAGCCCTGAAGCTCTTGCAAATGCCACAACCAGACGCCGCAAACATATTTGTTTTTATCACTTCTCTTCAGAATGTTTCAGCCTCTTTGTGTACCAGTACTTATGGAAAATGAGGTTCTTGTCTCTGTTGCTTCTCTAGTACAATGCATGCCTAAGTGTGTCCTTCGGGTTTTAACCCACTTTAATTTCACATACATAAAAACGTATCCTCACTTAACCCTCTTAGAATCACTGACACCTCTCACTAATTACTTTTTTTTTTCTGTATGATTATATATCTGGATATGGAGCACTATCTATATATTTAGATATAGCAGAGTCACCAGAGTGACTAATCAAAAAGGCCAGAGGGTTTATGGCTGTGATGATCATCAGCCCCCACAGTGGTTATCTCTGCTTATTGCATCCTGTTCACCTAAGGAAGTGAGCAGGAGAACTCGGAGGGCACTTATGGAAAGCAAATCCTAAAAAAAGTTAAATCCTTCATTCCAAATCTACTTTTGCTCCAATTACAGCACCTGTACATAGTGCATTTCCTTTTGGACAAATAGGTTTGTATCTAAAGAAGATGTAAATTGTGCCTGGAGCATTTATATATATGTACATTAAAAAAAATTGTGCTCATAAAATAGTTTGTGTGTGTCTATGTGTGCTCATATGTGTATAAAACACAAATAAAATTGTGTAAAATATGTACTTTTCTTCCTCCCCTATTATTTCTAGTTCTTAGGGAAAAAAAAAGAATTCTGTCCTTTTCTATCCTGTAGTCTAAATGTCATTATTTTGTTAAAATCTTTAATGTTAATTAATTGATTCTTAGTACATTTTTGAAGTGCATTTTTTGGTGTCTCTCATCCATGAGTATTAGAACTATTATCATCTTTTCCTTTCCAGAGGAAGGAATATTCTTTTCCATTATAAAGTTAATAAGTCTAAGGGTCAAAATTTAACACCAGTTCTGAAACTCAGCAGCAATCTTCAGAAACTCTGCCTCTAGTTTTCTTGAACTAATGCAATCTTCTAATCTCTAGGTTTGTGTAAACTGAAAGGAAAAAGGCACATAGCCTTCTGCCCCAGATGATGTTTGAACTTCCTCTAACTATAGAATGAATCAAGAACTTGCTTCAAATATTCCTTCAGGAGGTTTGCCAGATCTCTCAATTCTATATAATCCTCTGAAACATATTTCATTTCTTCTTTAATTCTTCTATGTTCTGTTTTTCTGAGAAAGTTATTTCCTTTCTCAATCATCTAATTTCTATTTTGCTAATCTTCTCCCAACAGCAAGTTTTAATCTATGTTTACTCTTATGCAGGTGGCTATATGCCAGCAGACTTCATCTCTACTCAAAGATAAGAAAGAGGTGGTTTTAGACTGAAGTTACTCAGTTCCCTGATGATATCAGATTTTTAATCTTTCTCACTTTCTGTTACACATAGTTTCCTTCTTTGCAATAGCAGTTTCCATGTAGTCTATGCAATTCCATAAATTATGAACTCTTAAAAATATATAATCTGAAAGATTAAATTTTCAATTTGCTCTGTTTGATCTAATATAATCATTTCTTTAGACAAAGAAGATGGGGAGGAAGGAATCAGACAACATTGATTCTGGCAGACTGTGCTACTTCATAAAGTAGCCTGACTTCTAGTGACTCCTGATTGAACTATATTTGGCTTGAGAGACTACTTGATTCAAAATTCACATTATTTCTTTAAAAATAAGGTCTAATGACAGAAATCCTATTAATTATTTTAAGTCTGGAGGAATTTTATTGTCTATTTTTCTAGTACTTTGGGGAACAGGATAAATATTTTCCCTTCTGTGAAATTATTCATGTGATTCCCTTGTTGTTTAATTAAGTCTTACCTGCCTTCTTACACTTCAGCTAAAATATTTTCTGTTTTCCTGAGCAGTTTTGTTCTTAATCTTTTTTTTTTTTTCCCAGGAACTACCTTTATAATATCTAAAAATGGTATTTCTTCTGCATATTAAATTTAAAAAGAAGCAAAAAAAAAAATAGTATAAAATACAAAAAAGTCCACAATAATTCAAAATGCAGAAGAGCCTGGAGTTCAGAGACCAACACAGAGGAATTTTGAAGTAGTCATGCTGAGAAGAGGGCAATGCAAAAGGAGGTAGTAAGACTAGTTATTACACTCTTGAGTCTGAGCATTTATATTTGAAATTCCTGGCCACAGGAAAAAATGGTAGTTTAATATTTAAACTACTTGTAATTTTCATCAACAGAGCAAACATTAAACATCAACAGCTTTTTATTACCAACATTCATGTCTTCATCCTGAACTCCTCAATACTTGTCTTGAAGCTTGCAGTGTATCCTGGAGGACGTCAGTAATCTCTGGAATTGCAAGATGTTCTCTACTTCTTGAATCAAACTGCTGTTTTGGAATTTTATCTCATTTTGAATGATTTCAGTTAAGCAGATTTAGAAAAGACGCATTGTCTTCCTGGGCCCATGGAGTTACTTTAATTTTGTCAGTGTAAAATTCTCCTCTGAAAACAATAATAATGATAATACTGTGGAGGGAGTTGTTTGTTTGTTTGTTTTTGCTATTTTTTTTTTTTTTTTTTTTGAATGCTGTCATCATGTCCTTTCCATCCTGTTCCTTTTCTTTTTTTAAATGGGCCAGGAATAACAGGCTTTCCATCCTGTGTCTCCACCAGTAGTATTTCTATAAGGGATCTGCTGGAAAATAGTCCTTGAAGTCCTGAGGTTACTGTCTGCTCATTAGCCTACTCCTTATGAATGTCCTTCTTCCAAATTCAGTTGTCAATGAAATATCAGCAACATCTCTGAGGATTCACTTTTGCATCAGAGTACAAGGGATGTCCAAAGAGGTCTCTTGGGTATGGGTTTCTCTTGCCTTAATCTCTTCACCTATTGCAACATCTTTTTCTGGTGTTACCCAAATGATGTTCACTGTTGTGCAACCTCTTTAACAGAGGGTTAAAGTGTTTTTTAGGATCATCCCTTCTCTAACTGTTTCTTTACCATAGGCAGCTGGAAAGTTGGAAGCATTCCACAAGATGCATTCCCTGAGGCAAGTCAGAGATTCCCATTCCAGCACAGCTGAACAAGAGCCAGTGCATCCTGTTCCTTCATACCTCCCTTACAGGTAGGAGTAAGGCAGATGTGCAGCCTATAAGGGAAAAAAAATGAAATTGCAAGACAGTTTATACTTTTTCTTTGGTTTCTGCAGTTGGAGTATGTGCCTATGTGATTCTTAAGCATTACAGGAAATAAGTATATATATAATTGAGCTATAATCCCATTTGCCATTTTTGACTTGTTTTTCATTTTTATCATTCTTTCATATTTTCTAAGGTTTCTTAAAGTTATTGATTGTGCTCGAGACATATTGCACACACAGGATATAACTTGGATTTCTCTTTTAATTTCAACCACACATTGCTGTCTCTGTGGCCTCGAAAATGTTTCACGGGGATTTCCTTTTTCATACTCTTGATATGAATTCTGATCAAGTTTACTGTACCAAAAGGATTTTCAAAGTATCTCTAGCATAACTAACTTCCTTGAACTGCAATTCCAAAATAATAATAATAATACAATAAAAAAAATAAAAGCTTTTCATTGGTATTCTTTCTGGCACTGCATTTTCTCAGTTCCTCTAAAGACACATCTTTCAATAAGTTCAATAACTTCATAAGTACAAATGAGTAATTTATATAGGTCCTCCAGTTTCAAATGATGCAAAGTCAATAAAGAAGAAGTGAGAAGTACCTGTGATTTAGAAAGTAGTTGCTAATATTTCAAAACTTGCTTTACTTCCCTGGCAGTTTATCTGGCTGGTCTTTTTGACATGCTTAAAGAGCAGCAACAATAACATTACAAGAATTTATCTAGTGTGAAACACATTCATTTCTGTACAAACTGCTGAAAGTTCCTTTTTATGTAAAATAATCATGCACATGAGAATGCCATTTGAATTCTAAACAACATTGTGAATAAAACCTAACAGACTGAGTCTTGATTATGTTTTGTGGAATATATAAATGCCTCATGTTCACTTTTATTTTTCCACAGATGCTTGTATCTGAGTCTTGTTTTTTTTTAAGTTATTCTAGGAAGGATTTAGAACAGTTCTTGCCCTTCCCTTGAGTAGCTGCACATATAGATCTTGCTGTTCTTTTTAAATGCTAAGCAGTAGTCACTCAAGTGCACAGTTGCCTACTTTTCCTGTGATAATTGGTTCATGGTGAGTTTTGTACTAAATCAGCCTAACACAGAGATGACTAGTGTCGCTTTTGCAGTAAGACTTGGTTTAGAGTATTAACCCTATCCCATTTGTCCTTAGGATATCCCAGCTTTTGAATGGCTGTTGGGAATTAAGACCACAGCATTATATCAAGAATTGAGAAGATACCTGATGGGAAAGCAAGTGGTAAGAAACAGCCATGGACAGAAGTTTGCTGATCTTCCAGTGCATTTGACAGCTGAATGGTCTTTGCTGGTGAGACCAGATCTGTGGTAGTTTTTGTCTTTCCTCTATGTTGTGCCTCTGAGCTGGAAGAACCACTGAACTTTATGAGACGTTTATATATTGTTTTGAAGCAAAGGTAATAGCTACTCTTTCTGTTCTCGGTTCTCCCTAGTGACCAAAAAAGAAACCCCATATTTAAGAATGTGTAGTCTCACCTTGTATATTCACTAAGAGAATGAACCTGCTTCTCCCCATGTGCCTCTTTGTCCATCAAAGGCAGATCATAGTATTAAGAAGCACTAATGAGTATGTTAAATCTCTCCCTTACAGTTTAACTGATTGGATTAAAGTGAATAAAAATCCTCTCTGTATTGGCAGTACACCAGACCAACATGTTCTAAAACTGTGATGGTTACACTGTGATGATTTTTCATTGTGTGATGATTTTTTTTTTCAATACTGCACCTTTTGGGCTTCTTTTCTCCTTTTCTCTTCTCTTCTCTTCTCTTCTCTTCTCTTCTCTTCTCTTCTCTTCTCTTCTCTTCTCTTCTCTTCTCTTCTCTTCTCTTCTCTTCTCTTCTCTTCTCTTCTCTCCTCTTCTCTCCTCTCCTCTCCTCTTCTCTCCTCCCCTCTCCTTTCCCCTCCCCTTCCCTCCTCTCTCCTCCTCTCCTCTCCTGAAAGGAGCTGACTACCTTCAGCTTTGTGCACTTGGGAGTCAAAGTTCTACCCCCAGAAATTCTCTCCCAGGAGAGTTAATCTTTAAATCCTAGTGATCCTGACAATAGACGTCCTGGTAGACCAAGCTGGTCTCTAAATCCTGGAGATCCTGCCAATAGATGCCCTGTTCCAAGGTCAAACAGTAGTCAACAACGAGATGCTCCTAAATGTCTTTGTGACAGCAGTAGACAACATGGTGAGAATGAACAAACCTCCTCCGGGCTTTGCAGGAGACAATGCTCCCTCTTCGTGGGCAAGGGCTATAAAAGATGCTATTGGAAATAATTTGCAGAAAGACTAAGCCGGCACCAGCCACACTCTTTCTCTGGTGTCTGACTTCCTGTGTTAACTAATATGTGAGATGAAAGTTGCTTCAAGGTTGGATTGGCTGAGTTGCTAGGTAACGAGCTTAATGCAGAGGTTTCCATGCATATCCACACTATTGCCTCAGTTGTGTTTTCCTTCAGATTTGAGGTCACTTTTACTCATGGCAATTTGATAATAAAGATTAATCCATAACTGTTTAGATATTTACTATCTAGAACTAGGGATACATCAAAGATAAATCTTTTACCTAGAGGCAGAGGCATTTTTAGACCATACAAGTTTTTGCCTTTTGTAAAATGCATATGGAGTATAGCTTCATATAGTCTTTGTTTATAAAACATAAAATTCTGCAGACAGTGTCTGCATATTTTCTTGTAATTGTGAAGTGAATAAAAATAAGCAAGTGTAGTCTGAAAAGTGTCTGAGCAATTTTCTTTGCCCTAGTAGTGACATTAGTTGCAGTGTGTTGTGTTTGAAGACAGTGCTTACGACTGCCTTACAAAGTAGCCAGGCCACTGAAGGGCAGTAGTCGCAAAGGACAGCAGTTTTTCTGATACCAGTGCATGGGAAGACAGCTCTGGAAAACAAACATTGTTCTATTCATCATTTGTCCTCCAGAGCTATGTCCACATTAGTAAACTAAACATTGGTAAGATACAGACACTATCCAGTACTAATCCATATTATGAAATTCTCAGAGGGGTCCTTGGTGTGGTTTTCATCTATGCTGACAGCACTCCTCACAACGATGCCTGGGTACAGTTTGGTACTAGGCCATGCAAAGTCTGTTCTCAGCTGGCACATTGCACACCCAGGTCCAATGATGTTCTGCAGGGACATTAGTTTGACTCAAAGCACATGAAAAGTTCCTGACTCTCTGAGCTCCAGCTTTCCTTAGATCTATCCAAGCTGCAAGTCTCAAAATTCTGTGACTCCTATAACATTGGTTTCATGGATAAAGACCCCCTGTTTTTTCAAAACAGTGGCAATAATTCAGAAACATGAAGATCACTCTCCAGCTCTTGGAGTCTTAAAAGGCACCTTATCTTTATTTTCTTACCTATTGATATAACATTCAGTGTGTTGGAGGACAATGCATATTTACTACTATTACTTGCAGATGCCTTATGCTACTGATGTAGAATATTACTATTTTGGTATTTGACATGTGTAGTTTATGTTACTTGCATAAGTGTTAGTGTGTAGAGCTCACACACCTAACATCAATACATGGACTACAACTTAACCACAACTGTCACCTCAGTTATAACTGAAAGTGACATTTTCACTGTCTGCCCTTCAGGGAATGAAGCAGTGTCCATAGACAAGTTCTTTTGCATTCAAGCAGACAATAAAATGTGTTTTCTGTGTTTTTTCTTGTGTCTGCCTATTGCTGTAGGTAACTGTCATTTCTTTCCTCTTAAAGCTTTTAAGTGGTGTCAGTTTTTACTGAGTACTTTACTAGTAGAATCACACCTACCGAGGTGAGGTAGATAGTCATTCGTGGGAACAAGGAGATTTTCACACAGAAGGCTACTTTGCTTATGAAATACTGAACATGCTCGGTAACACATCAAAGTTTGCAACAGAAGTGCCAAAATCATATTATCTAGTTGTCTAAATCAGACTTGTTTGTCCACTCTTTTGGTCTTAAGAATGGGTCAAATTTAGCTGGAGATGTGTATTTTTTATTAGATTCTGTAAAAATAAATTAATATTGGTAGTGACTGAGTCTGATTAAAGCCTACTGCATGCTGCCATAAGCAGTATTCATTTGTCTTAATGCTTAAAACACCTAGTGTGCTGGTACACCAGTCATTTTGAATACTGAGTTCAGATCTGAACTCATTACGCTAAATAGCAAAACTGTAAAGTGTATGATAGATGCTATATTTAAAATAACATACTCTTTTCCCAAATCACCTCTTCTGCCTGCTATTTGATATGGTTAAGAGAAACAGCGTGCCCATCATTCTGCAAGAGTTTGTTACGCAGACTTACAGAGCCCGGCCTGCATATCCTCAGCAGGGTGCACCAATTAACAGGGCAAGAGATTTTGTGCAAATGCCTGACTGCAATTAAGTAAAGAAAAACAGTATCTGGAGGTATTAGCAAAAAACCTACAGTTTCTGAATAGGTATTAATGTGTTGTCCTCTTTCAAGATTGAGTTTAATTCTTTTATCTCAAAGGAAATAATTTCTCCAGGTTTGATTGTCCAGCTATTTTGTGTTTCAGAAGGAAGCATTTTCAGGAGGTGCAATGCTTAACTGTTAGTCTCAGCAAGCAAGGTTTGGTATTTGCAGCTGAAAGCCTCTATTACAATTCTGTAATATTGGCTACCTGGCTGGTGATCAAGTCCCTGGTAAACACAAATTCAGTGAGAATCAGATAAAGAAACTGAAAGGGCATTATTTTCAATCTTACTCTACTACACAGGGCAGCTGAGGAATAAAATAATTTACAGCACAGACAATTTCCAGAGAAAGTGTAGTCATCTTCTAAGAAAACTGATTCTTTCCTCAGTACTGCATTGCGCTAAATCAAAAAGAAAGAAGATGTGACTAAAAAAATATTCATGTTGACTAGCATTCATGTCAGTGGGGAAGTCCTGGGAGGGATATTCAGGTGGGAAGATTCTTTTCTTTATAAAGATGCAAAGGAAGGACAGTTTTCCTCTTGAAATAACTTATTCTATGGTAGGTACACAGGAACACAAAATTATTTCCGTATCCTTCGCTGCAGAAATTTACCATAGTGTTTATCTTCTGTCTCGCACACTCTTCTGATGTTTTCATGCCTCCCACGGCTACTCCTGTGTCGCTGCCTCAGTCCTACCTGGTACTTCCCTCGCTCATTTGGTGTCACCACGTGATACTCTGGAAGACCCTGTTGGCTCCAGATGATCAGCTACTCAGTGCATGGTCCAACATCTCCTAATCCTCTCTGGATCAGAGGGGATATCCTGAAGGGTTTCACTGATAGCTCCACTTCCTTTGTGAGTGTGATTCTTCCTCCTCTTCCTGGAATAAGGTCAATTTCCGTCTAGAAACTCCTTTTAAGTTAAAACCTGGACTTGTGCTACTCCTCTGTAGGTCCTGTCAAACTCTTGTCTTTCCCTTGTGAGACCCTTCCTTGGCTCCATCTGTTCTATTCTCAGCTCTTAAGACCTCAAATAGTTTCTGTCCCACCACACTGTCTATCCCACTGAACATTTCTCACTCTTCTCAGCATTAAATTATATAGATTTTACTAAGAACAAATGCCAAACCAATTGTAACTTGCTGTCCTAGAAGTGGTTTGCTCATACATCTGACCTAGTGGGCCAGAAGTAGCCCAGGAGAGGTATAAAGTGTTTGATAGATGTTGTTCCCTCTGGTTCATTGATATTTTTCAGAACATAGGAGATGACATGCCTTCTCAAGAGGTGATGTCTGTGGAGAGACATTTGTGAACTTGGGAATAAAGTCATGTTATCTCTTATTTTTGAAGTATTAGCAAGGAACTTCTCAAAAAAAAAAATCATAATGGGCTTTCATTCTGCATTGCATCGAGCTACTGGTTCCAGATACCAGCCCAAAAGTAGAAAACTTCTTCAGTGTATTGAGAAACTGTTTTTTTCCGCCTGCTGAGGGCAGTTTCATTATCAATCTAAAGGTACTTCAAAGGAACAAATGAAATTCTAGGAGTCAAAGCTGGCTCTGAATGGGTACTTTTCATCTAACATTAACATTCTTGGGGTACAGAAGGATTTTTTTTTTTTCCCAGTCCATTCCATTTTATTCTATTTCACCATTTCATTCCAAACTTTTTTTTTTTTTTTCAATTACAAATTAGTATTTTTAGCTCAGGTCACTGAATCAGTGCAAACCTTTTACAGCCAGGGCATTACAACTGTCATTCTTCCAGACCAATCTTGGTGGAATTTGTATTACTACTGTGGAAATACTGATTAGATACATCAGAGGAGTCCGTAGATATGCAGAAGAAGGCATGAGAGAAAAAAACGAGACAGCATGGTGGGCAGAGTTCAAGGTGGGCAGTAATGTGAATGTTCTAACTTTGGCAATGGCTCTATGTCCGTAGAAATGTTTCCACAGTTTCTTTCCTCTTCTCTAAAGTTAGGACAGAAAAGGAAACTATTTTACAGGCCTCCTCTTGACTTGACAGCTCCAGACAACATGAAGAAATATCTGCATTAGCTGCAACACTTGCTCTTTTCAGAGGATGGTGTCTAGGAAGTATCATCACCAGCATCATTGCTTTGAAAAGTCCAGACTCCATTGCCATGCAGTTCTCGGTGTCTGAGTGCACTTTATTTGGCCAGGGTCTGAATGAGCTGCTTCTGTAATGTTTATTTCAGTTCGCCTACTCTCTGCAACATCCTTGAAATCTTCCCATTTTCTTATTATCCCATCTCAAGCCATTTTTCACCCTTGATTACTCATCTTCAGCTCTTGGTTGACTGTCATGCAGCTTCTTATCTTCCTTGATACTGCGTTTTTCTTCCCATTTCCAGTCCAACAGTCTCTAACCTTCCCCATTACACTATGAGAACATGCTAACTTTAACAAATGAGTTTTTTGCTTTATCAGAATGAAATGACAGGTTTAACTTTTTTTTTCCCCCTCAAAACACCTGTGGACTGTTGAATCGATACATGCAGTCAGATATTTTCAGTTTTAAAGTGCGGCTCCCAACAGAGCTGTGCTAACAGGGTCAGTAAACATAAGTGCCATGAATGCACAGAGGGAGGGAAAGGTCTGCGCTGGGAAAACTGAGCATGAAGTAGAAGCATGACATTTTTACTGTTTGTATATGTGTTTTTTCTTGTTTGTTTGCTTGCTTTTGGTGAGAAGTCTTGTCCTCCTGCCTATAGTACTCCGGGACTAAAATTAATTAGTACTCTAAAAAAAGTTAGCAACCATGTCAGGAGTAATAAGTTAAATGGTTAAATAAGTAAATAAGTTAAATGGTGGTGTTTAATGACAGGCAGAATTAATGGGCTGTCAATTCTCTGACCTCTGTTTTTTCCAATGGCTTTAATATTCTACAGGCAGCAATTAATATCATACTGAACATGAATTCCTTGACTATCTTGTCTTGGGAAGTCTGAAAGGAATTGGTTTGTTCAAGATGTTAAGCACTATGCAAAGACAAAACCTTGCTCAATACCATTTTTGACAGGTAAAAAAGCTTATGTTCCATCTTGACCCTTACTTTAATACAACAAAGGATGAAGTAAGTGAATGACAGCCCCCAGATTATCTGGACAGCTTTATCTATGCAGATTTCTAGCAATGTCCAAGATTGGTTAGGTTGGAGAGTCTAGATGTACATATGCATTCTATTTCTTGCATTTCTATCTGAATTTGCCAAGTTGATGCACATAAGCAGCCTTCTGAGCAAATCTGTTGACCATTATTCTCCTGAGGATTTACACAGCAGCATGAGAAATGAGATATCATAGTAGTTATCACAGCATGAGCCTTTATGTTCAGAGAAGCGGATGATGTTTGTATCCTGAAGAGTCCAAGCAACTGTCTTGTTATCCTATCTGATAGTAAACAGCTGCACCAGTTCCCTGGCTGGAAAACCTGACATGTTTGCGTATGTTAACAGGGGTGCCTGTGCCAGTGATGCCTGTTCCTTTGCCCTCTGACACAGGAGTTTGGCATTTCTGCTGCCGTTGTTGGTGTTTCCAACTGCTTCTGGCTGGATAACTGTGGAGTTCTGCTCAGTGTATCAGCAGAAAAGGACAGCCAGAGAGACTAACTAATCTCTAAAATATTTGCAATAGAAATAGACCCTGCTGATGCTTCCCAGTGTTTGTTTCTCTTCACTTAGGAATCAGCAAGGCTGCTTGGGTTTTAGGTCCAAATGCTTTTTTAAAGGTGGGTCACAGAGGTGACCTCTGTGTTTCCTGACCATTAGCCTTTCTTGCTGTACATGCACATACCCTTTCTCATGACTGCATGAGGGAGTGGGTGATTAGGGCAGTGGGAAATGTTTTACTTTAACATTTGCAGTGGAAGGGCATGGCAGGAATCATTCACAGATTCTCATAATACATCTGTATATTCCCTGTGGTGTTGCACACGCTTGCCTAGCTGAAATCATTTTTCACTGAGGTATATTGCAATTCTCCTCAATCTAAACCTCTTAGCTCTGCAAAGAAACAGCATCATAAGTAGACCAGCTCCTTTTCCTAGAGCCAAACTCATGCTTAAATAGAATGTTCCATCTTTTCCATGGACCACTTCTCTGATCCCCTGGCACCTTGTATGAATGATATTTTATTTGAGAAAAAAAGTTACTGATAATTACTTAGATGAAGCATGAAGGCAGATCATGGATGTTAATATATGTGCTTATAGCCATACTGCTCTAGATCTTAGGAAGGAGTTGAAAGACTTCTGGAAGTTGGAATGGAGATGTCTATGTGTACCTAATAGGAAGTTTTTCAGATGGATTTTCACCTGCATGGAAATGCATAAAACTGCATATTTAATTTTGGCCTGCAGTCTATTGTGTTTATACCATTTTTTCCATGAGATTTTATCCTGAATGTCAATGAAGAGCTTGGCAAGAGGAAGCCGAGCATATTTAGACATGAGACTTGATAATGTATAAAAGTGATAGGATAAAATGATCCCTGCATTTTGGAAATTCAATAACTGAGGTATGTTGGATTTAGGTGCCTTGGGCAGAGAAGGGTGTAGGATTTGAAGTGCTCCATGAATGTTGCCCAGATTTGTCTGAGAATGTTTACTTTTTCACTCAGAGAGAGAGGAGAGGACTCCTCATTTACAGTTTGCTTCTACTGTTTGCATATATGAGTGGTATTGTGGCTCCACGGAATTACCCATATATCCTCCAAGGGTCTTTCCTTGGCCTTTTTCATATAAATGATGTTTATTTGATCCTGAAATCTTTCAACTAGCATAAAGTATAGCTTTGGGGTATTGCACAGATACTTCCCTGCTGGTTTTATAGGCCCACCCAAGAGCAGGGGAGCAAATGCTCAGGCTCTCGGTGACCTCCCACCAGCAACTCCAAAGCAGCTTTGTGCCTTCCCATGGCTTGTTTCTCACCCGGCACAAGTAGCATCGAGGACTGCGTGCGTAGGAGGTGACAGTCCCCACCGGAGCTGACACTGGGGATCAGTAAACACCAGCGGGATCAGGAGAGAGGGGGGATTCTTTGGAGGAGGTATCGATGTTTCCTAGGCAATACTGAAAAAAGAATGCCTCCGCTAATTGGCTCCACTACAAATATTTACAGCTGCAAAAAGAAGTTTGCTGATCCCACACCGGTAGCCATGGTTGCCTATCTTTTTAGCTGCTGTTGTGCTGATGAGAGAATGAATAGGTTGCAAGAATCCCTCATTGGCTTTGTGTAGCAGGAACATTTGCTGATCCAAGTGTGGAAGCCAAATAAGCTCTAAAGCTTCTGTGTGTTTTTCTGGTAAGCCTTGCCATTTGTCCTGTTCATTAGCAGGGACTGCAACAAATCCAGTGCCTATTACTCTTTGTATTAGTTGTGTGTGTATAAATAACATATTATGTTTCAATATAATATTAATGCATAAGAGGAGAATTAGAATTCCTGTCCTGGAATTTTTTTTGTAGACCCTATGTAGTCAATCAATGTCAAAAGATATTTGAATGTCTTTTTGGAAATTATTTTTTGCTTTGAATGTGTGCTCATTCCTGACGGGAAAGAATAAAGAAGGCACACACAGATTCTTCTCAGTAGTGTCCAGTAGCAGTCCAAGAGGTAATGAGTACAAATTAAAATATAGGAAATTCCATTTAAATAAAACAAAAAGAATCCTTATTGTGAGGGTTGTCAGCCACTGGAACTGGTTGCTAGAGAGAGTGTGGAGTCTCTGTGCTTGGAGATATTCAAAACTTGAATGGATATGACCCTGAGCAACCTGCTCTAGGAGAACTCTGCTCTGAGAAGAAGCTGGACTGCATGATCTCCAGTGGTCCCTTTCAACATCAACCATTTTTTGATTCTCTGAATATGCCATAAGTTCTATGCCTTCTAAATAATGCATCTAAAGTCAAATGGAGTGAACCCTTATTGAGATTTTGTTCTCCAGAAAGTCATGATGGTCACTAAAGAATATTTAATCACACCATTACCTATTGGTGACTATGCCCAGAAGTGGGAGAAGGTACAAACATTTCATGATCAGCTTTCAAGGAACACACATAATGCCATATTTTTCAAGAGGTAAGTGTCCTCAAAGGTTGTTATTCTTTCCACTCTTCGAGCTTAAGTAAAATTATATAGCATGCTCTTAAAATTTGATCCACTTTTTTCTTTT
>VWPW01000682.1:1070817-1194488 GCA_013389825.1 Crypturellus undulatus
CCTTCCCTTCCCTTCCCTTCCTTTTCTTTTCTTTTCTTTTTTTTTTGTTTTTTTTTGTGAAAATCTGGATGCCAAATTGCTTGGCAAACTCAACAGACTTGCTTGCTGCTAAAGAACCATTAACTAATTTTTTTTATGGGCTTGTCATAGACCCTTCAATAGGCAAGACTTCGCAACAACATTTCTTGTAAAATGTATTTCTTTTCAATCAGATGAAATGTGGGCACCTGTATTTTGCTGATATTTCTTCCCCATTCTCCAGCCAACTCTTGAAAATGGCTCAGGAATGCAATGTGAATTATTAATATCTATTTGATTTCAATTTTGTTCCAGAAATTCCTCATGAGGTTTGTACCTTCTTGCTTAATGCAGTACTTTGATGGGCCTTACTTCTCATGCTTTCTGCTGTCGGTTTTGAATCTTGAACTTCTTACTGTATGATATGTGGCCTTATGTGACCACTCATGTGGGAGCTTTCTGTAAATATGCAATGCAGTTTCAGTCAGTAAATTAAAAATTAAGTTTGTGTGTTGGTTTTATATGTCAGCAATTTGTAAGGAGAGAATTCCATAGTGATTTAGTATGTATGTACATTTGGAAATTATGAATTAGGTTTTACCTCATGATGAATTATCCAAAAGATACATGTGCAAGCAAATACGATTTTGGTGGTGACTCAGGGCACTGACAAATGGGAATCATAGAGATAGGTTATTCATTGATAAATCAAACAGTTGGTGCTACATTTTTCTCTAGAGTTTTAGTAAGCCATTGGCATTTCTAATAACATTGGAAAGACTTGCACTGTTCCCTCTCCTCTCCTCTCCTCTCCTCTCCTCTCCTCTCCTCTCCTCTCCTCTCCTCTCCTCTCCTCTCCTCTCCTCTCCTCTCCTCTCCTCTGAATGAAAATAAAACAGTTTGGCTCAAGAGTACCTATCTTGCCACTGTCTTTGTTGGTATTAAATTTACTGTTGCATTCCCTGGAGCTGGAACAGTGAGAGGTCACCTTTCCCAGATGTATTTGGTCTTTTGTTTTGTGTACAGATAAATAACGACCATCCTATTTGTCTTTAAAGTGTGAGATTTTTTTTCAGTCCCATTCTCTTTGCTCTGACTAGGGTATTTAATTACTATTCAGGAATTTCTTAGTTTTGTTGAAATTTCTATGCACTTGCTGAATATTCCCTAACTTCATGACTATGAGAAGATGTATATAGTTACATTCTGCTGTTTGGAGCACTCTGCCCTCTGCATCTGATAGAAGTAGCTCACTGGAAGCACAACGGAACTTCAGTAAGCTCTTTCCTCATCATTTATAGCTTCCAAGAGGGGCAGTTGATGAAAATCACAGATAGCCTTCCAGAAAATTGAGCTTGCTTCAGAAGGGAGAGCAATTTTTTTTTTTCAGGATTTCCATTGTAGTCCAATTCATTCTTCCTTCTCGGCTTGACTATGGGAACAGTAGCCTTTTATGATGTTACTTGAAAAGCTAACATTTTTGTTTGCATCCCCTTGATACCCACCTTGATACATTCTGGAAAATGCTGGTTGCATCCATGTGAGAGCAGTGGTCAATATAGGATTGAATCTAGTGGGAACCAATTCTCTCCACTGAGCAAACAGTCTTCTTCCATTAACTTCATTTTTTCTTTTCTCCTGACATTTGTGACAACTGTCTGTAGAGCTGTCTATAGACAATTGGATATAGAGCTGAGCTGGGATCTGCAATCTTCTGTGTTCATAATAATACCTAAGAACATGGCATTTTTTATGTTTGATGATCTGTTTAAGATGCCATCATAACAAAACAATGTGTTGCTACTCATTCACCCATTCCGTAATGTTCCCTCCATGATGTTCTGGGGCTATTAGTTCATTTCATCCACACATGTTTTCTCAGCAAAAAGTTCCTTTATTCCTTTTCCTACTAACTGATTAGCATCCATTTCTTCATAATCATTGCTTAGATATGTATCATTTTTTTCACTATTTTCTTGCAAATGCATCTGACCTATGTTCTGTGCATTGTGCTTTGTTGATGTGTTTTGTTGATCTTAATTGTTTTTAATGTGAATTGCTACTCCTCATCAACAAATTTTACTACCTTATGTCCCATTACGATGGATAGTCACTTTTCTTCTTCTGTAGCTTTTACCTCTGTTCTCCTTGTTTTTTTTTTTTTTTTTTTTTTTTAAGTCCTTTCTGTTACTGCCTTAACTGCCACAGCAAAGTTTGAGATGGTTCCTTTCCATAGATACCGTTTTTTTTCCCACAAATGAGGTCAGATTACTAGGATCTGGATCCCAAGTAAAAGGTATTACTAGTACTATCCCATTACTAACCTATCTGGATCCCAAGTGAAAGGTACTGCTGGAGATGATGAGACTGTTCCCCCACTACATGAGTACAGCTGGCAATTCTGCAGCTCTGTGTTTCTACAGATCTGCAGTTCTGCAGTTTTCATAGTGCTGAATGAGCATGGTACGAGCCTGATGGATTTCTCTATCTGATTTAGTCAGAAGGCAAGGCCGATTTTAGATTACCCTTTAACACACTGTGACAATCCACTAATAAATCCAAGCTGATACTCTCCAGCTTCCAAGCACCTCTTTAGGTGCTTTATCTAGTTTGGTGAGATTTACTCTTTGGAAAGAGGTTCTTGTGGGTTAGCAGATCACACCCTATATGCTTATGAGAACTTTGCTGATGTACCCTCCCACTTGGTACAGCAGATGCATTTAAGCTTAGGCCCTTGTCTTGGGTCTTGGGGTGAATATGACTGTCTAACTTTATACCTGCCAACTCTGACCTTGCCTCACTGACTTGATTTCCCGGCTTGACATTGAATCCACTTCCTTACCACAGATTTCTGTGGTGATCCTAGGACTCCTGCAAGTCCCTTTGTTACTAGATCCGCTCTGCTTTCCTTACTCCAGCGCTGCAGCATTGCATCCTGGTCGCATTGCATCAGCTCTCAGCTCATCCTCTCTTGCAGGACAGCCCCACTCTTGTTGATTCCTGATGTGTGATACAGTTGGACCTCTTTTCCTTAGTGTGTGAAGGTCAGTGTTCACTGGAAGCAAGCTCCATATTACCAGAAAACTCTACTGTCATTATTTTCTCCTGATTAGTCTGTATTCCTCTAAGATCATTTTCTATGGCACAAATGTCTATCATGAGAGGTTTCAGTTTGCACTCTCTAAATAAGATGTTAGAGTGTTTAGGAGTTGATGCCTTTTGTTCCTTCTCCTTTGATGACCAATAAGAGGAACAAGTTTTTGTATTCTAAGTAACATTTCAACATTATCTACTTCATCCTCAGAAATATTTCAGAGTAGTGACATCACTGAGCGTGGGAAGCTGAATAACTAATGACAGTCCTTGTTTATGAGCATTTCACTCTTCTGTATAAAATGATTTCCAATAAGTTCAGTACGGTCTGAACAAAATGAAGCTTTTATTCTGCCTCATTTACAGTCTGCTCTGGAAGAACAAATAGGGTTCCTCTTCTTGTTTATATCGGAGGACATGATCCAAATGGACAGTCACACTCTTCCTTATGGTGGATCTGATCTACAATTTGAGGCATGTGCAAATGGGGAAAAAAAATCACTTTGGGCACTCTGGTGGAAATATATTCTTTTGTATGAAGCACAGAAGTGAACCATACCCAGTAGTCGCCTCCAATCCATTTGAAATATCTAGGACAGAGATGGCTTCATCTCACCATCACTACTTTTACACAGCATTGAATTGATTGTATGTGCTAGCTCAGGGATGAGCTTACTCAATTCCAGTTAATTAATGCTGGTTGACATACAGAGTCTGAGTTCATTGTCAAAATATGAGATCTGTTTGAAGGACTTACTAAAATTCCCTCTACTAAAATTCCCTATTGTCCTACAGATATGGTTAAAGAGTTAAACTTTTCTTAAGATAGCATTTCTTTGAACATATTAACGTGGACAGTCTTTAAATACTGGGTTCATGGAGTTTCTGTATTTTAATGCCAAAGAAGATATTATGATTCTATATCCTGTTTCGTAACTGCCACAGAACATATTGTCATTACCGAGTTACCTGTGGCTGTGTCTCACAGATCTACAACAGTCTTGAGGAATAATGTGATCAAAAGTAAAACTCTAGGAGGTTGCTGGTGTCACTTTTCTTCTTCTGGCACATATTATAAAAATGGAGAGCTATGTCAGTGTCTGTACCAAAGGCTCTTACACATGTATTCCTAGTTAGTCTGTAGATTCACAACCCATTTCTTGTACCACTGATAGACAAGAGAAGGAAAGCAGCATCACAACATAGATTTCCACTTCACATCTTGCTGTTGCTACCATGGCTGAATTGTGATTCTGTCTTGAATTTAGTTGTGGAAGAAACCTCTAACAATTTGCTGAGATAAGACCATGCAAGAGCATTTAATAACCTCAGAGAACAATTCTGAATTTGATGAAGATCCTGTCACTTAGCAGCATCACAACAATTCCATCTTTATCTGGTAAAGCTGGCATAAGCTGGTAGAATAAATGTACTTTGACTTTTACGAGCTTTTCAAAAAAAGTGATCCAATCTTCTCAAATCCTTCCTTCCTTCCTTCCTTCCTTCCTTCCTTCCTTCCTTCCTTCCTTCCTTCCTTCCTTCCTTCCTTCCTTCCTTCCTTCCTTCCTTCCTTCCTTCCTTCCTTCCTTCCTTCCCCTCTCTCCTCTTTCTTTCTTTTTCTTCCCCTCTTCCCCCCTTTCTTTTCTTTTTGTTGTCTTTGTTTTGTTTTGTTTTGTTTTGTTTTGTTTTGTTTTGTTTTCTTTTGTTAGGAGGACTTTATAAGTGTGTAATTGAATTTAAAACTTATTATGGAAGTTCTGCGAGCAGAGAAAAAAAGATGAAGAAAGGAAATGTTGAGCAGAGGCATTTTGTAGCAGCACAAAGAGGCTTTTGCAATAGGGTATTACTTCCTGCAGTGAACTATGGTTGGGAACCAGTGAAAAGGAACATGTTTTACAAGACGCAGGAGAGAAATCAATACAACAAGAGTCAGTGTGCAAAAGGAACAACGTTTTTTTCTAACTCAGCTATCTAAGTAAGGCCAACAATTATATTGCTTGAAAGGATGCTGAATGAACAGTGCGTGAAAAGATTGGATTTTCCACCCAATGAAACCAAATTGTGCAGTTGCTGCCCATAGCTGAATTTCTGCACTCACACATGAAAAAGATGTGCTGGTAGGAGAATGCAGAACCAAGCTTTGCAGAAGACAATGAGCTTTGGATCAGATCCTTAAAGCCCGTTTCCATGGAGCATGCACAACTTCTTGAGCCATGCTAGGAACAGTGGCATAAAACAAGTCTCAGCCTCATCAGTGGTTCTTCCCCTTTTGTCCTCAACAAGCACAGTGACTACTGCTATGAGCCTGGTCACAGAGTTCTGCACAGCTGCAATGCAGTTATTTCATTTGGAATCATTTAGTCTTGTCATTCAGACTAATCATCTTTCTTGCTATTTATAGGCTACAGCTGCCAACTGGAAAGCCAGCAAACATCGGAACAGTAGAGAGAAAAAACAGTTTGTTAAGTACTTGTAGGTTGAAAATAAATGCTTTAACCAATCTTGAGGCAAAGCTAATTATTCCTCCAGAGCATAGTTTTCTTGCCAAATAAGAGTCTGTGGTAACACCACATAAATCCCCACCTCAAAATGCAGTTGCCAAGGAAGAGTTTCCAAGTTATTGCTCCTTTGCTAGTGCACATTTCCTCACATTTATGGTGTGGATCTTCATCTAAGGAGAAGCTCTACAGACATGCAAAGAACCATGCTAATTAGTAATAGCCAAGAAATTTGCCTCCATCTGAGGAACCTTCTAGTTCCTGGAACTAGATTGAACTTCTGTCTTTTTCAAGATTCGTCAGTGTCTGCTGCAAAAAGGGAATGCAATTCATACAGCAATGTTATGTCAGAGTACAGAATACAGACAAAGTATGCTTTATCAAGAAATGAGAACGGAATACTTCTGCTGTAAACCATGGGACTATGTATCTTTCCTGCATACAGTGAGTAAGCACTGGACCTTCTTACTCTTCCCTTTGCCTCTAGTATTGAGGCAGTTATTCTCATTAATTCTCTTATTTGTGCTTGAACATTTGACACAGGACTCATAATCTGCCCCTTTCTTTGTCTTGCTTTCCTTTCCTTTTGCTTCAACATGACAAGGCAGAAAATGACCAAATCTAGGTCTTTCTGCACTTAGAAGATCAGTCCAAAGGTGTTTTCAGATATTTTTGTGAAACTTCCTTCACTTGCAACAGGGCTTTTGGTGAAAATCCTCTATGCATTGGCCATAGAAGGAGATATACCTTCAAAACTTTCACTTCTTCATGTCATGTTTTACTTAAAGATGAGGTTTCAACCATCCGATGAATGGAGGGCTGTCCCCACTGCTTGCCCGTAAAGGATTTGTCAAAGAGAAGTACCCAATGTTTATTTCATTGCCAGTCAATGTGAGCAGCTTTGGGCCTATAGTGACATCAACACCTGTTTCATTTTTAACTTGAAATAATATCACTGAGCTGAGGAGTTGACCCAATAGAAAGGTGAACCATTTCCCACTGGAATCCTCGGAAAGCAAAATTATGAACTGAGCTCTGTAACGCATCTACCTCACTGTCATTACTGATACTTCTGCCTCTATCAAGTGCTTGTTGGAATGGGATTAAATCAACCAACGACCTGCTAGTCACGGTCTACTCAGGATCTGCTTGACCAGAAGGCTGGAGGAAGGGAAAATTCACAGCACTGGATTTATGAGGTATTGAATTAACATGATAATTCAATATCTTGAAAATCCAGTGTTGTGGATTTTCAAGGAATAAAGTTCTGTGCCTCATCACCTGCAATGCTCTTCTTAGAAGCTGGAATTTGTTACAATTCTGGAGCTGGGCAGAATTCAACTACTCAACTATTCAAGTTTAATCACATAAAAAGTACACGGCTAATTTTGCACTTGTCACATTGGACTCTTTCTATAATATATATATTATTATATATATTTTTTAAACAAGGCTGCTTTTCTAAAAGACAGGTACGTCTTGAAGAGTCAAATGATTCAACTCTGCAGGTACCTATTTCTTTCTAATGACAGTAAAAGAAACCCATAACAAGTAAATTAAAAGCAAGCAAACAAAAAGTTTTAGTTTTTCGAGTTTTTTAGTTTTAGTTTTAGTTTTCCACATCTAGAAAATCCACACATCTAGATCCTACTGTAATGGCAACTAGAAAAATATCAACCTGTGGATGAAATAGATTTTTTTGCTAAAAGTCTATTTAGTATTCTCTGTATGTTTAAGCATGGAATAAGATCGGCAAGTTCTGACTATGTTCTTAAGATTTCTCTTCCAATAGTGATGCTCGGTAGGTTGCTGCTTCATTGTTTATTCATGGTAAGAATCTCTTCAAGATGAGAGATAAAAATAAACTGATACTATTTATTTCAAATTGTATCTTTATTTTTAAAAGTACTGTGGATGAACAGCTTTCACACAGTCCTGTTGTTGCTGTGCTATGTCTTTGGAGATGCTGATGTGTGTACTTTCAATATTATTTTATCAGTTACTGTTACTAACCATACTCATTCAAGCTAACTAAGTAACTGTTGGCCAGTTGTGCAATCAATCAATCAGAGGTGGGGGTGAGATGAGCATTTGCATGCCACAAACATATTAAGTTTTTAAAGAAAAAAATCTCATCTCTTTGCATGCAACACAATTTAAGAGATGAAGACACTCTCCAAATAAATGAAGTGGCTTCTGTTGGCAGCCTAAATATCTGACTGAATGAGTTTCCAAGACAACATATGGTGTTTAAATACTATCATGTTCTTCAAGCCAGATATTAGGTCCAGAGGATGTACAAGGAAGACGGGGAAATATATGACACCAAACCTGGAAATCCAATCATCCATAACATTTATTTTGTGCCTGTAAAAGATTGCTCTTACTTTTGCCAAAGTGTTAAGAAGACTGCGCCTCTTCTCATAAGACTGAGAGATTTCCACTACTGCTGTTCTGAAGATCTTGCCAATTTTCTGTCATGTCATGGGTACTCATTCTGGGTACACCAGTACCACTGATTATTGCTGAAGATCCAGCTTAGCCACTGCTTCTGTGGGGCTACATCAAAGCTAGGTCTCACCTGAGTAAATGTAGGTGCCTATACAGGTACAGTGGATTCTTTGATTGTCAGTAAAGAACTGATCAGCACAGTTAGTGATTCCTAGAGTACATTTTTTCTCCTCTTAGTGTGAATGTGAGAATAAACCACACTGTTTTCTAAATGTTTCACTGTAAACTCACCAGAAGTCCACTTAGCTGCTCAATGCTCTGTGAAAGAAGAGCAGGCAGCATGAGTGTGTATTGCAAAGAAGTCAGGATAAATGGACATTTGTACATTCCCTCAGCTGGACAGCAAGCCAAAGAGTAATTATGGTTCAACCACAGATGAGTGAGGTAGTTTGGGATTAATTATAGATAGGGACAATGATTAATGTACAGAAAATTGGAAAATCACAATTTAGGTTCTATACTGGAATAATCAGTCCACCCATTTGTGATTGCTGGACTCTGCAACAACACTGTCTTTTTAAAATAAGAGCCCTTGAAAACTAAAAGTCTTCCTATTGGCTTTCCAAAATTTGGTTCTTGCTAAAATCATTGCCAAGGGTTATTTCCCTTCCCTTCCCTTCCCTTCCCTTCCATCATATCCATGAGATATGCAAAAGGAATGAATGTTTCACTTGAATCTAACTATAAATCACACAATAGTAATAAAGCATAATCCTAACTTTTACTTGAGGAAGGCAATAGGTGAAGAACTGTGATTTTCAGATAATGTTTTCTAAGAATTATCTTTCATGAATGATTACTGATAAGAGATTACTTAGGAGAACTGTACTGTAAATTCTCATCCTTGATTAACATGATAGAAACTTACGATTCTTATCTTCTGAGTAGATAATTCTCAAACTTATATTTCTTTGAGATAACAGTCAGATTTAGTGCACTGATAAGATAAAGAAAGAATTTTCCAACACTGTGCTTTTCACTTAGTATCAGGAAGATCTATCCAAGGTATTTGCACTAAAATTGAAATTCATGAAAAAAATGTATTTGTTCTGAGGGCTTGAAATCCACCAAAGATAAGTTACAACTCAGAAATACTTGCTTCAGAATCTTGCCTTCAGAAATATCTGAAGGATATTTGAAGTTATTTGCATAAAACTCATGCATGGTTCTTCTCCGCTACCATCTACCCAAAACTCTCAGAGCACTGGATGAACAGTCATGAAACGTCCCTTGTTCCTCATTAATGTTCAGTGAGGAAGGCAGTTTTGGTCCAGATCTTCTGTTGAAGAAAAAAGGACTACTTTCTGTGAAAATGAAGACATACTGCTTTATGCTTGCTGAAGAGCTGATCTCTCTAGAAATGCTACTACACTGAAGTCCTGATTAGTTTTTTTAGAAATTTTTTGAAATCTTCTCAACACCCCTGTTGGACCATATGGCATGAGCTGGAAAGCAAAGGATGAGGGAGTAAGAACACCCAGAAGATAAAACTGATTTTCCCAAAGTACTTAGAGAAGGCCAGGGCTGGCTGGGATAGGACTAAGGGTGATCTTGATGCGTCTCAGCTACCTAAACACTGGACATCTAGTTTCAGACAATCATTAGGCTCCCTCTGCAGCCAGCGGAGACAGTCGCAGGTCCATCTTCAGTTGCCTACTGAAGATGAGCCTTATGGCATAGAGGAGGAAAGATTTAGGCTTGTGCTGCCTTGTATTTCTGGCCCATTTACAAATCTCAAGTGGTAACAGCTTGGAGCTGTCTTCAGATCATTCTAGTTCATATGGAAAAATAGATATACAGTGGATGACTTACCTAAATTAATGTAGTTGGATCTCAAATCATGTAATTGATCACCTTCTGTAGGTACCTACTTTTAAGGGGGTTATTTGCTTGTTTACTGTTTGCTCTGGATGGTAGAGGGAGCTTTGAAAACTTGGATTTACACATCAAAATTTCAGATGTCTACACAATTCTGCTTTACAACTTATCAAAATACCAGTTTAAGTCGAGCCAATGAAATGGTATTTCGCCCGAATATCCAAATATTAATCAATGCAAATCTGTTTACTTGGGATCATAACTTACCTATGACTTTTAAAGGAAACAACGTATAGGACAGATGGAGGTCTTGGCTTCACTTATCCAGGAAATAAATTTAAATTATCACATATTTGAATATAGTCATTTTTAACACAAGCATGTTCATATGACCAGCTAAATCAAGTCACTTGAGAATAAGCTACTAGTGTTACTGTGGCTTTTTAAAGCACATTGGGATCGTGTTTCACTAATGAATTGTTGTACCATAGATTTTGTTCTGTGTGGTTATCAATAGCATGAAATTTTTTCATGTACTTATATGTCTCATGTGACATGGCTTTTAACTCATATTAGAAGACTATTTTAAGAGCTCACTTAAGCTGGCGGACTCCAACAGATTATTACTGGAAACTTCCGGCCTTTAAAGACCAAAATATTATCTGAAAAATTAGCCATAAATTTAGTTCTAAAGCCTATTTTCTGCACTCTTGAGTTAAATGAATAGCTCCAGAAGTGGAATTCATCCCATTTTAGATGTCCAAAAATTACTTTTCTATTTCTTAAAACACACTTCTATTTCTTAAAATGGTCTATCATTTACAGGCAGTAGAGAGAAAAAGGAACCTCCAGGTAGTGGGTCAGCTCACTTCATTGCTAGTGCCTAAGGCAGATGAGCTGAGCTGCCCTCCAGAAATGTGTATGTCATTCTCTGACTCTTAGCAGAATGGTATTTGTATAACTTACAACAAATGTCCAAATATCTACTTTAAGAGAGTAAAATAGCTCTCTGAACTCCTATACTTACACCTATAGGTATAGTATATATCTATACACTACACATACACAAATAAATTTAAGCGTCCAATCTGTACCTGAATCTCTTTTCTCACATAAGCCACATAAATCACAGAATGGTTGGCATTGGAAGGGACCTCTGGAGATCGTCTAGTCCACTCACCCTGCTCCAGCAGGACCACCTAGAACATGTGGCCCAGGGTCGCATCCTGGCAGGTTTTGAAAATCTCCAGAGAAGGAGACTCCATCACTTCTCTGGGCAGCCTGTGCCAGGGCTCTGGCACCCTCACAGCAAAGAAGTCCTTCCTCATATGGCGATGAAACTTCCTCTGTTTCAATTTGGATACATTCTGCCTCGTTCTGTCCCTGTCCATCACTGAGAAGAGTTGGACTCCATCCTCTTTATATGCTCCTCTCACGTATTGATAAGATTTCTTCTCAGTCTTCTCTTTGACAGGCTAAACAGGCCTAGCTCACTTACTTACTCTTTCTTCATAAGACAGTGGTTTGACTCTCTTAATCATCGTTGACACTCTACACTGGACCCTCTCTAGAGGTTCCCTGTCCCTCTTGTCCCGGAGAGTCCAGAATTGCACCCAATACTCCAGCTGTGGCCACACCAGAGTTGAGCAGAGGGGCAGGATCCTCTCCCTCAACCTGCTGGCAACGCTTCTCCTGATGCAGCCAGGATCCCATTGGCCTTCTTGGCCACGAGAGCACATTGCTGCCTCATGAGTAACCTGTTGTCAACCAGGATTCCCAAATCCCTCTCTGCTGCTTTCCAGCAGGTCAACCCCTAACCTGTACTGGTGCCTGGGTTTATTCCTGCCCAGGTGCAGGACCCTGCACTTGTCAAACCACACAAGGTTCTTGTCTGCCCAGCTCTTCGATTTGTCTGGGTCCCTCTGAATGGCAGCACAACCATGTCCATGTCATGTCATGTCATTGAATTCAGTCATTCTATTGAATTTTGTTCCTGTTTCTCTTTATTTGTTGCTTTCTTTGTTGTGTATTTATTTGGGATGCCTATCTCAGTTCTTGGTGGTAGACCTGGACTGAGCATGATTGCCAGAGCCTTTCCAGGTAACTTCTATTTACAAAGCTGTAATGTTGGTCCGGAGGAAAAAAAAAAAAAAAAAAGAAAACTCCTTGTTTCTCCCCATGAGGATGATTCTTCATATTCCTGTAGTTCATTCCATGCTTATTTAACTGCTGAGTCTCATGCACTTTTTTCAACTTATGTCTTTGTGTCTATAGTGCCTTTATGGATTGGTGGGATAGAAATGCTTTCCTTTGGAGGCTAATTGTAAGGTTCATCTTTAGAAAGAATATTCTGGTCAAGGTGATTTCCACAAAAAGCCTGCTTGTTTTTTTCTGACTGCCCAGCAAGTGGAGTTTTACAGTTGCTTTATTTTGATTGCTTATGGAGAGAATCTGCTCCAGGAGTGTGCTGTAGCTGAGCAGGGCTCATATGCTGCCACTTGACTCCCATCTCTTCTTTTGCCAGTAACCAGCGTGAACACTGGGAGATGCAGTGGTTTTCGCAGTGTGCTGTTTACACTCTAGGCCCAAGAATTCACGCACCAACTGGTGCCTTGGCTGCATTTTCAAACCGCACATCCTCCTGCTTCCCTCTCTGCCCCCCTCACATCAGTGGATCCTTTGGGTTGGATTTCCCTTGCATCATGGAGAGGTCAATGCAGCTGTTTGCATCATTACACTTTTGGAAAACCAAAACGGAAATCAAGAAATAGGTATTTTAACCTACCCAATGTTTTTTATATTAGCTGGTTGTCCTAAGCAACTTCCGAGTCATGGTACCCTCTAAATCTGCTAGAGTAGCCCATGAAGTTCCATTTTTCAGAAAGTCCCAATTTCAAGCTGTGCTCACCCAGGCAAATGCCAGAGGCCTCCAAGTGGCCATTAGGAGGCCTTACCTCTCCACATTTTAAAGTCATCCTGTTCTGCTGCCAGCCATGTCAAAGTCCCAATGGAACTATGAAGTCCTCAAAGTGTAGTCAAAATTGTAAAAGTGGAGTCCTAATTATCAAAGGTGGATCAGGGGAAATACTTGTGGCTCTTGACGAAGACAGTGTCACTCACTTACCTGGCGCAATAGGAAGGAGCGAGCGAGCTGTGGCTTCCCTTCAGTTGTACTTGGCCAAAGTATTGGCCCAGGGAAGCAGTGAAGACAGCATCAGCTTTTCCAGCAGCTCACAGAGGAAATGAAAACTAGTTAAAGCACTGTTTCTACTTGCCTTCGTCTCCATATACCTCTCTCCGGCATGCCAAGCAATCTCTGAGCCCGTGTGTTCAACATCCGCTTCGCAGAGTGCTTGGACAAAGTGCCCCCAGCAATGCAGGCATAGGCAGGACACACAGAATACCAACAAAGGCATCCAATGTCCTCTTTAACTATACAACTCCCTGCCTCCTCTTAGAAGCCACTCTCCTGTATGATGTACACAGCAATCCCATAGACAAGGAAGCATTTAAGCAAAAGCATTGTGGAGGTAGGAGGCAGGAGCGGAGAGCACTGTGTGGATGGGACCAATGTGAAATCTCATTGTTTCCCGCCAAGTTTTGGCCTCTGTTACTGCAGCGTTCTGTGTTACACTTCAGAGAGATGCTGACATTACCGTCCTGAGGAAAGAACCCCGATGGGGAAGTGTGAAGACACGAAGCTGGCCAAGATGGTCAGGGAAGACTTTTGACAGGAAAGGGAATTGAGCACAAGGGGTTTTGAAGTGGAAAGAAGGTTCTTAGCCTGATTCAAATTTTCCTCCAGGCTTCCATGTCCTCACTCATCCTAGGGAAGAAGAAAGCCGTTCTCAATGCATGTCTAGCTATCTGTAGGAATGTGAGGATGCCCCAGTGAAAAGGAAAACTGTACGGGTGGGAAGGGGAAAGGAGCAGCTCTGAACTTGGGAAGCTCTGAACAAAGGCGTCTTCCTTTGCACTTCCGCCCTTGGGTCTCCACCACCTGCAAGGCCAGCAGCTGGCAAAAGCAGGAGAGAGGCTTAAGGCCAGCTCACAAGCTGCCCTCAGCTCCCTCTCTCTGCCAAGACACTGCCCCACTTGCCCACTGGGGCACTCTCGAGGCAATCACTGTGCTCCCCCCACCTCCCAAACATGCTCAAGTCCTACCAGCCTTCCCCAGGGAAATCACTCCCCCAGCCTGGCTCCCTGCAGCCTCCCTATGCACGCTGGCAGAGCAGGGCAGGATGCGGCTCTTACACCCTGAGGCTCGCAGGCTCCTGCCGCGCTTGCAACTCTCATGCCAGCAACACAGGGATTGTGAGGCCAGTGCCAGCGACATAGCTCCTGCTTGGCCAATGCCAACCCCACCAACAGGGACATCCGCCGCCAGCGCGCGCCTCTGCCCTGTTGTGCGCGGGGCTTTGTAACCTCACCAAGGGGCTCACAAGTGACGCTGCCACCCAGGGACCTTGGCCAGGGCTCTCAGCACCTTGCTCTCCTGGCAGGGCCCATGCACTGCAGCCCACTCAGCTCCCAAATCCCTCTCTGAGGAGCTGCTTTCCAACAGGTCAACCCCTAAGCTGTACTGGTGTCTGGGGTTATTTCTCTCCAGCTGCAGGACCCTGCCCTTGTCCTTGATAAAACACATATGCATGATCTTAATCACTGTCAATATTATTTTATCCTAGATGTACAGGTATTCAGTCACCTTGGTGAAAACACTTCTCTGTTCTTATAGTAAGGATTCACTCTTCCTGTTAATAGGACTTCTACTATCACCAACAAATGGAACCGAAGTGATGAGATTTTACATGGGTGTCTTTCAGATGCTCACAGACAGCAAAACCCAAAGAGAAATAATTTTGGTTCAGTAAACTCCTTGTGAGACATATATATATATATATGTATACACACACATACATTATGCCCAAAGTATTTTTTCGGTTTTGTCTAGAAAACAAGAACAAAACCACAGTGTCACTTGCATCTTCCCATTTTTTCTTTTTATAAAAACAACTGGCTCCAAAAACAAAACACACAGCAAACCACTTCTGCCCTTCGGACTCCCCTTCGGACTATTGGTGAGAGTTAAAGCGCAGGGTAGCTGCTCTCACCGTACAATCCTTGACACCCAGAATAAACTAACTCATCATTTAAAGCAGTGCTTTAAAGTCATGGTAACATTTAGGCACTTAGCAGTTACAGAAATTCTGTAAGATTTTTTTTTCTTATTGTGATTTAAAAATCCTGATTTAAAACTGCCTTTTTCTTCTCCTGTTCTTGTAATCCAGAGCACTAAACTCAGATTCAAGTGTCAACATACAAGCTATGTGAGATGAGACATCCTCAGTTTGTCCGGGACAGAATAACAAAATGGGATATCCTTAACTAGCATAGTTTTTTGTGTCATATGAGATGCTTTGAGCTTTGAGTATAAGGCATTGGTGCTAAAAAACGTGATAAAGGATTTTCCACAGATTTCTTCATTGGCAGCTAGATATCAGGTAGGTATACTGCATATGCTGTCCATGGTAGCTATCCTATCCATTGATTCTAACCCATAAAATTACCTAGGAACAAGTCCCGAAAGGAGACCTGTTAGAACAAGCTTTCCATCCAGTAATAATGTAGTACATTAAAATAATGCCATTTCCATACAAAACCAGATGTTGATAAAACCAAATATTCTTTAAATCAATGCATATTTCTTGTATTTGTTATGAATACAACTGTTTTTGTATAACCAGCTAAGATTAGACTGATAATCAGACTACTGGCACAGTGGATATTATTGCTCCTGGTTTTAACATATTCATTCATGCCTTTTTACTGATCTTGGGAATTTTTACTCCTTTTTAACTGTTGAAGGAGCCCTTCAGCAAGTAAGGAAAGGTTGTTTTCCTCACACTGTTTATTGCAGCTCTTTTTCACATGAAACTGTGAAGTAATATATATATCTTCTGTTTCCCAGAGTTTAAATACCATATAATCAAAATGTGTCTTAGTTTGACTGACTGAGACAGTTTCAAGTGGAAAACCAATGAGATTATGGAGATTATCAGGAAGATGTTCAAAATAACATCTTCGGATAGAATAACTAATAATAACAATATTCAAAACCCACCTGGATGAGACTCTGTGCCACATGTTCTAGGTGTCCCTGCTTGAGCAGGGAAGTGGGACTAGATATCTCTAGAGGTCCCTTCCAACCTTAGCCATTCTGTGATTCTGTAATTATCAGTGCAAAATATGATTTCACTATAACCCTTCAAGAATTAGGTAATATGTAGAGCCTTTTGAGTTTTACAGCACACCCAATGAATAACCAAGATCAACGCAGATGTGTTCTGGACATCCTATGTTGCTGACAATAAACAAATAGTGTACAAATAGTGTCAAGGAATTTTCCTCAGCTTTTTTTTTTTTCTAGTGTTTCTTTTTTGAATTTAGAATCAATCTGAAGCAAGCAAAAAAACCCCTGATTTTAGAGAAGTGGCTGTGTAATACAGAGAAATAATTAATAGCTTTCACATGCCTAGCTTGGTTGGGGAGTTCTTCTCAGCTCCACCAGCAAAATATTCCATCCTGAAGCACTTGGAAGATACTCTTTGAACATAGGTAAAAGTATGTAAGGACTTTTATTCCTCATAGGTTCTGATTCTAAGCAATATTGTTCAATCAGATCAAGGTTCAAAGGATATAAAAGGCCACGTCAAGTATACACAAATGTCTGTTTAAAAATCATTTGGGATGTCATTTATTATTTCACAGATTTATGCTCTCACCTTCTAACAATGGGATTCTGCACAAACTACCATCAAAATCTTTGTCTCATTAAACTCACTATCTAAGAGCAAAGTAAGACGGCAGAAGTGAAAAGATGGAAAAAGATTTCCACTTAAAGAAAATAAGTGTGATAGTCTGATGGAATGGGAAGTCCTAGAGAGTGAGAAGAGAGATTTATCTAGAAATTCAGGGGTGTCAGTGCTTGTAGGACCACATCTGAAATATTCCATCCAGTTAGGGACCCCTAGGACAAGAGTGACACTGACAAGCAAGTTCGGCAATTGGCCACAAGATGGTAGGGGACTGAAGCACTTGCCTTGTGAGAAAAGGCTGAGAGGGTTGGACTTGATTAGCCTGGAAGAGAGAGGGCTTCAGGACAATCTTATCACTACCTGCAGATACCTAGTCAGAGGCTACAGAGAGAAAAAAGAGCTAGACTCTTCTCAGAAGGAAGACAAGAAGTTGTGTCGTCTTGATCCTTGAAGGATCTTGACTAGTCACAGCCCTAAGAAGCCTCATCTAATTATACCTCCTCTGAACAGGAGACTGAACTATATGACCTCCAGAGGTCCTTTCCGATCAAAATCATTATGTGATTCTACATTTCCGAGAATATAGAGGCTACGTATGTCTCTTTTTGCACCCTTGTTTGAAGATCACGAAGGACTGTAATGACAGACTGCTATGTGAAAGCAGGCCTACAGAAGAGAAACACATTACTTAGTCTATTCCCTGATGACCTAGGGCAATTCAGGCTGGTATAAGTAAAAAGCAATGAGTGTTCAAACTTCCTTAGACTTCAGTAAACATCTGACTTACTTCAACTGAGCATGCAAAATTGACAGTATTTCTTAGTGACAATTTTTATTATATTTTCCACTGAATTTAAGACCTACTGAGTTTATAAAACCAGTTACTGGAGCGTGCCATAAATGTGCTTTCTCTTCTTTCCCTATTCTCTGATTTAAAGTAATTTAAAAATCATTTAAAAAAAAACAAAGATTCTTTGTCTGACACCTACTTTCCCAAATGTCCAGGGACTGAAATAATAGGTTTGTTTGCAGTCACAAGCCTTAGTGTGATTAATGTGGTAAACTGCTGCTGAGAAATACCTTAAAATTAGTTAAATACTCTTTGAAGAAAAGATTTACACTGGAAGCTGAGAGGATTCTTTCCTTCTTCAGTCATCTGCAGATATGTGTTTATGACTGAAAAGACTTAATGGATTTTCTTCTTGCATATTTTGGAATGCCTGTTGTCAACTAAATGAAAAAATCGGGGAAAAGTCTTTTGATGATTAGGAAATAATATTATTTTTACTAGACCTTAACATTGTAAATATGATTACAATTTTTGATATATGATACTACTAAAGAAATTTTATTCTCTAAGTGAGAATTGTGACAAGATTCTTAATCTGCTTGCAGGCAATATAGAGTGTGTGGTAAAGAAAGGGCTAATAAGAAGACCATGCGAGTTATCACTGGAAAGTACTATTCATGAGTTGGGAGTGACTTCTTCAGCAACCTGTTAGAAAATACTCATACTTATGTTTTCTCACAGCACTTTCTCTGATTTATAAGAACATAATATTTATATCCCACTGGATAATGTGCCTTTTCTTTATTTTTTCTTTGTTACTTTATCAAAGGGGATAATGATAAAAATTGCATGTTAGAATAGGTTTTACAGGAGAATACAAAGACTGTTTTTAAGAAGGGGCTATGGCAGTGCAGCAAAAGATTAACATTTTCAGCATATTAAGATGAAATTACATCTTCAGAAAAAGAAATGAGGTGGTTTCTTGGTTTTATACTTCCTTTTTTTCTTCACTGTAGCATTTTATGTTAAAATTTCCAAACCAGTGAGTGAGTAAATATTCTTTGATCTGCTGGTGGCCTAAAAAAGGGAACTGAATTTTGCAGTCTGCAAAACAGCAGAAATAGCAGGAACTGTGATTCTGGCCTTTCAAATAAAGCCAGAAGGAAAGAAAGAACTGGGATTCATTACTCCAATTTACATAGAGGTACATTTACAAAAGCAACTACCAAAGTGTAAAGAACTTCAGACATTCTCATTACGTGTGAGGCATCTTACTGAGGTCAGAAGAGGAAAATTGACAGACACCTGGTGACAAGTTCTAATGTACCTTCAAGACATCCAAGTATATCAAGTGTTGCTTCTGTTAATCTATTCTGTCTTTTAACTGTTACAGTATAATGCATCACAATAGTACTGCACTATAAATTTCTTACTATGTTATCATTGCCATAGTGAACTAACAAAAATATATAAACACATCAAGACTAATCAAGGCTAATATACAGTGGCTGGAAAAAGAGGTGAGGTTGTGTTCCTTATTCACTTTGGGCATAATGAAGACTAGTTGTGGTTCTGGAAACAAAACTAAAGGGTTTTGTTCTTCAAGGTGGACCTGAAGTTGGTGGAAAGAGCATCTTATTTTTACACCATAATAATTGCTGTGTACCATATTTCAGGTCAGCCTCAATGGTTCGGGATTGTGATGATTTGTCTATTAACACAGTGTGGTCGTGGAAAAAAAGATTTAAGCTTTATTCATTCTGGGAGCCTGTCACTTACTCAGGCTCTGTTTGTACACAAACTTGATTCCCGATGACTTTGATTTGTGGACTTCCTCTGCTCATGCTATGTCAAAACCAAGCTGTCTCCAAACATGAAATAAGCAGAACAGGCAATGCAAGTAAACAGAATCACAGGAAGAGACAAGTAAGCCTGAATACGTGGGTTACTCTCTATGCCACTCCAAAAGGTACTTCTTGCCTCTCAGCTCACCATAGGAACAAGAACAAGTAGAGAGGAAAAAAATGAAAAGCATTTTCCCAGGAATATAGAAATCAAGTTGTTCCCTTCCCCTGCTTTCTCTCTTGCACTCTTTGGAAGAGAAAAGGACCTGGCGTACTGCCAGATGTCGCTGCACAGAAGAGTCCTCAGCTGGTGTAGAGCTGACATAACGTTTCCTGCAACCTTATTTTTCTGATGGGAATCATCTTCCCTAACCTTCACCATCTAATAATTAGGTATTTAATCTAAGCCATTCATTATGCTCTCTCTGCAGTCAATGGGAAAAGAGAGGTTGGATGAATTGCCCTCTGGGGGTACTTGTCTCTGTGTGTTGACAACAGAGTCAGTCTAAATGACTGTCTTAGAATAGACAGCTAACTTTTTGGCAGCTAAAATTAAATTAGATGAATCCTAGCATCAGCTACACTACTGTGACTGGCAGACTGGCTCAGAGCAAGTCACAGCCAGCTAAGGTACTTTAAATTCTTCACAAAAGCCAGGATATTTCTAGCCTCAGGATCATTGAGCATATCTCTAGCCCTGCAAAAAGTTTGGACCAACATATTTTGTCTATATGCATAAGTGCTTGGGCAGCTAATCAGATGCCTAAACAAATCAGGAAACAATGATGAATTGAATATGAACTATATGGACATAAGTGATAAAGCACCAGGAACTGCCAGCGTCAATGAGTTTTGTTCAGAGACACAAAGTCTAGCTGGAGGCCAGTCATTAGTGGTCATCCTAGACATCTATACTGGGACCAATACTACTTAAAATCTTCACTAATGACCTAGATGAAGGAACAGAGCACACCCTTAGCAAGTTTGTTTGCAGATGACACAAAATTGAGAGGAGCAGCTGATACACTAGATGGTTGTGTTGCCATTCAGCGGGACCTCAACAGTAAATAGAAATGGGATAACAGGAATCTCTTAAAGCGTTCAACAAGGGAAATGCAAAGACTTGCACAAATATAATCCCATACTCCAGTAAAGATTGGAGACTGACAGGCTGGAAACAGCTGTTCAGAGAAAGATCCGGGTGTTCTATTCAACAAAAATTCAAACATGGGCCAGCAGTTTGCCCTTGTAGCAAAAGCAACAATATCATGGGCTGCGTGCAGGTCAAGCGAGGTGTTCTTTCCCTTCCAGTCAGCCCTGCTGAGGCCCTACCTGGAGTGTTGCGTCCAGTGCTGGACTTCCAGCACAATAAAGATGTGGACGCACTGGAGCAAGACCAGCAAATGACCACAAAGATGATTAAGGAACGGTAGCATCTCTCATACAAGAGGCTGAGAAATTTGTGACTCATCAGTCTAGACAAGAGAAGTCTTCGGTGTGGGGGGAAATCTTATCAAAGCATATGCATGCATGATTAGAGGTTCATAAAGAGGATCAAGACAAGGTTTTCTCAGTGGTGAGCAGTTGAAGAATAGATGAATTTGGGGTAAAACACAGGAAGAAGCGAACACAGAAGTTGTGACTTCCCCATTCTTGGAGATATCCACAACCTGGGCATTGTTCTGGGCAACTTGCTGTGGTTGACCTTGTTCTGAGATAGGGGCTCAGTTCGGATCATCTCCAGAGGTTCCTGCTGACCTCAAACATTCTGTGTGATTTTGTTGCAGTTTCAATTTCCCTGATAAATGAAGAAACAGTAAGGTGAATCTGATGAAAAGGAAGTCTCTTTCTTTCTCACATTTCAAAAAATATAATGTTCTTGGTGCTAGTTTTATAAGGTGCAATCAAAGGGAATTATACCTACAATTTCCTTTGAGATATCTTTGGAAGATTTTTAACTGTTCAAGGCAGAATTGGTGTATGAATTTCTGACATATACGTCAATAAAACCTATGAATTACATTCAAAAATTAATGCAAAAGAGGCCATGGATATTCATTAGAATTTTTCAATACTTTGGCAGCAGTGGTCACACTCATTATGGTTTCTCAGCTACTGAAACAAGACAGTTTGTTGACAAAAATCTTCAAAAGAAATTTTAGAGTATGACAATATCATTGTATGGCAAAAGTACTTAAACACTTGCACAGTCAGGAATCAGAAACAATTGTATGGGTGAATCATCTTTTTTAACATTAACTTCTCAAAACGCAGTGTCTAGACTAAGATGTTTGTCTGTACTTTCTCACTGGTTGACTTGGAGAAATAAATGTATTAAGTTGCCCTCTAGAGACATCTGCTCTCTCCATTGATTATTGAGGAAGATTAAAGGCAGGATTTAGATGTCTAAATATGTATGTTTGGTACCACTGAAGATGCCCTGAAATATCCTTCTGGTCTGCCTAAGATGTAACACGAAGGTGATGGTCTCAGCTATATCTTATGTCTGTTACATTTGTCAGTCTAGTACAATGTCTTGAATACCCTCAATGCCTCTTGGATAGCTGAACTTGAGGGAGACTAAGGTGTACTATCTATTTTCATTAAACTGCTCATATAAGGCCTTGAATGAGTTTGAAAGATCTTCATACAGTTATAGAGTTAAATTGTTACATAAAAGGGGGACAATTTCTTGAAGAAGTCTTGAATTTCCCAAGATTTCTAGCATCTGTGTAAAATATATAATGAACTACATAACGTGTATAAAACACAGCAAATACACTCACTGATCTGTCCTTTCTTTCTCAGATATCTCAGATATACATCCCAGATGTTCTGATATTTGCAAATAACACTTTTAAGTGTGTTTTCCTGCAATATTTGCACTAGATACTTGGTCAGGTAGGTCTACAGATACTCTGACCAACACTAAACAGTTTAGAAAGGTGCAAATATTTGTTTTTTAAAGTTCTTCCCAAGTCATTTTGCACTCCACAGATGGGGTTAGGTTCCTGATCTGATATTAGCTGTATTTCATTACCTCTGGAGATGTATTTCTCTCAGAATTGGGTGTAGAAAGTATGTCAAGAGACTACGGTATAGATGTCTACAATTCACTTTATGCAGTGATAACCTTGAGATTTCAAAATTGTATAGACAGAATCTAGTCTGAGGGAGTTTTTTCCAATGCATTTAAGATCCAGATTCCTTACCCCATACAGTGATTAAACATTCACTTAAATTCATTAAATTCAGTGGAAGATGAACGTATATAAAGAAAAGTAATAGTGAATCATTTTCTCTAAGGATAGCCATGGTTCTAATGTTTGAAGTCCTATCTTTATAATTTAAGAATAGTTTTAATTACATATTGCTGCATGTATAATTTTAGGATAATTATATAGCAAGTAGATTTAGTTCTTATTTACTTATCAGGCCTGAAGAGCTAATTTAGCAATTACTTAATATTCACCTAACATAAAACTATCCTATTAAATCTAGGCTGAATATCAGAGACTTTTCTTTCTTTTTTATTACATAAGCTCTGAACTCTGTAGGGAAGGACTAGAATTGCCAGAAATTTACAGAGAAAGTATATCCAATGGTTGATTGTTGGGACACCAAAAAATATGCCAGTACAAAGGTAATTATCAGCATAAATAGCATACAGGTTTTGCACCTTAATCATGTTTTTACTGTAGCCAATCTATGATAAATTCTGTCTTTCACACTGTTTTATCTGCTTTTTCATATAAGCAGGGTGAAACCCTTAGTTAGATCCTATGTATAAGTAAAATCTATGAGCATCAGGATATATTTTGCAATTAGACTGAATCTCCAGCTCTGATGTATATTTAACATATAGCTGGTCTTCTGAGCCATGGTTCACTGGCAGCTGCTAAAGAGGAACATCTTAATCATCATTTAATTGCAAGTTTATCTTTTAGGGAGGTATTAAGAGTCTGGTGATTTATGGCAATAAATTTAAACCTCGAATAAATAACTGTGAATCAGTACAAATCAGATCTGTCTTGTTTCCTTCCTGCAGCCACAGGACTTGTTGACTCAGTTGTTTGTGCTGGCTAAGCTTCCCAAATGATATTTTCTAGAAACAGAGAGGGTAGCCCAAGCATTCAGAGCAGGAAGCACAAGCTAATTTATAATGGGATTAACTGTGCTCCACCATCCCTTCCATGACTTTGTTGGGCTTTCAGCTGGTAAGACTTCTACTGCAGCTACCCTGTTTGATTACAATTCTGCCCATGTCTCCTCTCTGCTGCAAGGCAGGGGTTGGGTTTGTGTTTGTTTGGGTTGTTTTGTTTACCACACTCACCATACATAGACACCTCCACAATAGCTGAATGTCTCTTAGCAGTGCTGTAGAGAAGGGGTCATTTTAAAACAGATTTCTTTGAGAGGCACAAGTCTCGTTTTTCTTATTTGCCATGCATGCATCCAAAATTACAAAGTGGGTTTATGAAGGAGAGGAGAGGAGAGGAGAGGAGAGGAGAGGAGAGGAGTGGGGAGGGGAGGGGAGGAGAGGGGAGGAGAGGGAAAAGAATTCAGCCTTGGGAAGTACGAAGTGTGATGTTCTTGGAGCAGTTGATCTTGCAGTAGCAAAATCATGACTCCACCTGAAGACAGAAGAGCTAGAATGAGATTCAGCCAAAGATTAAAAGAACTAAATTTAACTAAACTTTTGTACGTTTACATGATCTGTATGTTTCAGTTCTCACTCTGCTCAGTAGAAAAATAGATAGTTGCCTACACATTTGCATCTCATGCTTTTTACAATGTTTTACTTTAAAATACGGCTTTACAAGAGCCATGCAGGGTACACATGGATCTGTGTACCCTGTGTCAGATATCCTAGCTTGTCTCAAATGGTATTGCCTGACTGTATGAGCATAATCAAACCACTGGTCAGAAAAGTCAAGAGAATGGATCAGTACCTACAAGAAGATATTTGTTACTTTGACTAGATCTCCTGGGTAGGATTCATTTGTATAAACACATGCAGTTAGTGACATTGTAGGGACCACAGCAACTGAAGAAGAAAAGAGGACAGCATCTATAGTGAGTCTTCAGGTTGATGACATTATCAATGAATGGCCTCCAGCTAGACTTTGTGTCTCTTCCTCCGTGTGAATGGGAGATTGGGTACTTAGCTGACATGTGGATATCTCCATAGCATAAATGTGGATGTTTCTTAGATGAATCATACCAGCGGTGTCGCTTAAAATGCTTCAGCCTTCAATGATGACGGCTATTAGTCTGGTCCTAGAAATGCTCATTCTTATAGTGGTGGTGAAGGAGTGTGTGTCACATTGTGGTCTCTGTACCTGCGGCATTCATGATAGATATTTTTTAACATTTGAGCTTCTGGAACTGATGTTTTTGTTTTTCTGTTCTGGTTTGGTTTGGTTTGTTTGTTTTTACCTTGTTTTTATGCAGTTCTGGGAGTATTTCTTCAGACCTTTATCCAATTTGTCTATTAGATTATAAAAAAAAATATGACAAGGGATGAGTATGACTGTTTTGGACCTAACTCAAGAGATTCCATGTCAGTTCTCTGATCCTAAATTCTTATGAAAGTCTTTCTATAATAATGTAGTGCAACATAATATAACATAATATAATATAGTGTAATGTAATTTATTTAAAGATGCTATAAAGTGATTAACATTTCCTTGGATATACTGTTAGCTCACAGAAATATTGTGTCTCTGTAATGGCCTCAGAAGAGGATGGGAGAGAAAATCTGTACCGATAGAAAATTTATAGGCAAAGTTTTGTCTGAGTTTCTTACTCAGATAGATATTACCTTCATAATATCTAGCCTAACTCCATGACAATTATTTAATGACCAGGTGTTTCTGATAGCCTGCTGTTACTGACACTTGAGTTTAATGGCTTATTGGAGGGATGGGTTAGATGCTCTGTTCAAATGAAAGTTTCTTCTGACTCAGCATCATGCCTGAACAAATATTAAAACAAAACAAACAAATGAGCAAAAAACCTGATATAACCCATTCCTTGCCTGGGTATATTCTTTCAGCTTCTTAAAATCATCTGTTTATATAAGCTGACATTATTATTATTATTTTAGAAAAGCAATTACATGTTGCTTTTTGCATAGTTTAGAAGCTAAGCAGTTCTCTCATGTCTATACTCTGAAAATGCATTTTTGGAGAAGAGACTATAATTTCATTTTGGCTTGTAATCCAAAGTCTTGAAAGTTTATCAGAAAGCCAAAGATTCAAGGAATATGCTAATGTCAAGGCTTTACTGTCATCTTTTCACCACTGAAAATGAGTTAGCAGCAAAAACTGTCAGTAGTTACTTCTCATAGAATCATAGTCATTCTCATTATACGTTTTTTAGAATTTTTACTGTGATTCAACAGACACTTTGTTTTTCCTGAGTTGCTGAGTTTCCTGATTAAAGTGCAGGGTGAATGAATTTTTACTAAGCTTTGCATATTATGCCCCCATATAGTACTAGAAATCAAAATCATTTCACTAAAAGACTTAAAACAGGGCATGGCCTCATCTTCCCCTGTCTACGACATGATGCTGTCTAAAATTTAAATATTTAAGTTAGTTATGGCAGGCTCATTTTATAGTCAACAGAAAGCATATTTCAGGTCATGTTAACCTAACTATCAGAGCTAGACAACACTCAGTTTTAGTTATTGTACTGAACTCTGTTGACTAAAAGGGGCACCAGTAATGACCAGCTCCTATTTAGATATTTAGCCATTAGGAGGCCTCATTACAATAGACAGATATCACCATTGGTAACTTAGCAACACATAATTAAAAGGACACCTTGACCATCTAGGAAGGTTAATCAGGGAGTTACCTGAGTATGTGGCTGGAGATTATAAAAGGTCTCCTGGAAGTCACTGTATAGAAAGCATTAGACAGAAAAGGGCCTGAGGATTGAAAATAATACGGCAAGCAGAGCAAAAGATCAAAGAAAATCTAGCTGAAGGAAGGAAAAAGAGGAAGCAGGCAAATAAGATGTACTGGGTACAAGGGAAAGTCAAACTGAAGATTTCTGGAAGAACAGCCTATAACAATGTGGAATCTAAGGAAGAAAAACGCCCATTCCATTGCCTGGAATAAAGTAATATGCCTATTATGCTACTTAAGTGCAAGGCAATTTGCTTTGGAAGCAAGACCAAAGTACACATCCTTGCTCCATCTTGATGGAGTGTGTTCCCACTGGGATTCTGAGGCTGGAACTTTAGGAGAAGATAAACTTCATAGACACGTGTCAGGGAAAACAATTTTGAGAAAGACTGGTCTAAGTAGAAGGGTCCCCTTCTCCTCTGACTTTTACACCCAGAAAGAGGATGTCATTACTGCTGAGCAGCCTGGTTGGACTGAGGGAACCCGAAAGAAAATGAGTCCTGTAGATCAGGGACCAGGGTAACAGTGGGTGATTTGAAGATAGATTGCTAGGGCTATGACTGCTACTTTTCAGTAGGCTATTTCAGAACATATGCACCCACAGCTAAGTCTCTGTTGGTGACAGTGTCATTTATAAAATTACGTTCTCTATTTTGAGAGAAGAGCACTTGCAAGCTCAAATTCTCTCCACTGGAGTTGAAGCACTGAAGCTTGAAGCAGTCGGTTTTCTGAAGGGACAAATATTTGTTGTAAAATAATTAGCATGTACAATTTAACCTGCTGCAAGGATTGCATCTTTTCCCAAGTAAGGAACGGTCTTTTTAGACCAAGATGCCTAACTATACCTAGAACACTGAGTTGAGATATGGGAAATAAACCTCTGAGATGCTTTAGGTGTCACCCATCTTTCTCATCTGTAAAATGGGAATGGCAATACAGATGTCTATAGCAGATCTCAAGGACTTTTACAAATATATTGAGATCACTTAAAGACTCAGGAGAGTTTTTTGATCATGGAAGTTAAGGAGAAAACACCAATTTCCCTTGATTTTGAAGGTAATAAAGTGCAGTCAGTGCCCCATAGAATCAGACCTTTCAAAATATCTTACTCTGTAAGACTGATATGCTGAAGTCCATTTGATTCAGAGGGAATTCTGTGAGTTTTATTATTTGGAAAGTGCTCCAAGAGAGTTCTAAGGTGAGAAAACCTATAGACAAGTAACACTTTTAATTTTCTCTTTCTCTTTGGTCTACTTTTGGCTAATCAAATGGACATTTGAACTCATTTCTAAGAACAAAGAGATACAGGAAGTACCATTAAAATGGTAATATTTACTGTTCCCAGTAATTGCCTTTAGTAGAGTTTTCTAAGTAATCTTCTTTTTAAACATGGTAAATGCAGTAGGTCAGGTAAATGCTATTGCTCAGTAAACCTTGAGGGTTTCATGGTACACAAAGGGCACGTGAGGAGACATGCACTGAAGACTTTACTTTTTACTCAGTACTTAAACAAGGGTTTACTTTTCCATTTCAGCTCTACTCTCCTCATGCCTCACATCAATAGTGCTTAATATTAGCAGGGAAGGAATCAGTATTTCCATGCAGTGTTTCCTGAGATCTAAAGGAAACAGCTCGAAACCTGATAATGTAATCAAGCCACCCTGCCCTAGAGGAGTCAGCAGTCTGGAGGTCAAAACTTGGATCTCATATGCAACAGACTTGCATTCAAATCTCTAGTTCTCTTGCTGTTGGAGACAGATTTAAGCCCGCTTTTCCAATCTGGAGTGTCCGGTGGAGTGTCAGTTCATAACTCTATTTTGACAGGACCAAACTCAGAATATTTCTTATTGGAGTATCCCTCACTCTTCTCCTCACATAGGTATGCCTCATCATCTTGTGGAATGCAAAAGGACTTCTATGGAAATAACAAAAGACACATTTTTAAGGATAAATCCACCTCTGCCCGTTGTTCAGTCTCAGCCCCACATCTGAGGAAAAGTAAGGAAGAAGAAAGAGGAGGTGCAAGTAGAATATGCCTCAGAAAATGCAGATTATTAAATCCTAGGGTTTTCAAAGAAAACGGTTCAGCTCAAGAAAGAGGACCACAAAAGATGCATATCACCGGGGAAGTGATTATGGATTGACAAGGCCCCTTTAGGCAAGAGGGTCTCATATCAGGACCTGTTTATCAAGCCCAGTCCAAAATACTCACTTTGCAAGCGCTGGAAGAAGAACCTCTCTTGACTCTAACTTCTCTCATCTATCTCATTGCTTAATTGCTAAATACTACAGTTGGCGCAGGGCAAAGTCCTAAGCAGAAAAACAATCGATAAGAATATAACAGAGGTTACAGATGTTGAAAGTTTTCTTCTCATTTCTTTCAAAGTCATCATGGAACTACAGCTCATTCTTGGATAGAAGTTTGAAGACTATGAAGTTTGTAAGCATTGATGCTAAATGTACGCAAAGGATTTTTTGTGGCAATTTCCCTGTCTGGAAAATGGGTTTAATGATACCTTTCTTCTCTCTCCTCTTTCAGTCCTGATAAGAAAACAGATTATATGATGGTTAAAACTAAATCATTCAGATGGGTTCAGGCCTCTTGAGATGCAAATAATAAGACTTAGGTAGTTACTAGGTGACCATGTCAGAGTGTTATCTTTTCCCCTGAATGATTTTCTAATTACTATTTTTTTTAAATGCATTTAATGGGAAAAGGGAATAAATGTTTCAGCCCTGGGACCTCACTTGAAGGTTTCACATTGTACAAAAGCACATTATGAAAACCCTTTTATACTAACTGTAATTAGAGATAATTGCCAGCAGTCTAGCCGTTCATTTTCAGAAACCAGGCATAGGAGTTTATCTCTGTTTAAAATGCCCATCATATTTGTTCCTGCTAGCATGTTTTTATAGCAAGGACCTCTACAGTTTTACTTAAGGATATGAAAGGATAATTTACAGCATGGCTAAGTACCTGCAAATGCGTAGTGTGGAAAGCCTACTTTAGCTCTGATGCTTGGAGAGTAGCAGTGCTCTTATTGCATAAAATTAGATTACAGCTTGATCAAATGCATTTGCTGCTGATTACACTTTATGCAACCCTAGTAAAGTAACTTTATCACTAAAGCAACTAGTAAAGTAACTTTATAACCTGAACAACTCAGTTTTCTCTACCCTTGTTCATCAATTTACGCAGAACAGAGGAGTAGGACATGACATAGTAAAGGATTGGATCTTAGATGGGATTCAAACAACTCTTTGTACTTGACCTGTAGACATGTACCAGTCATCCTAGGCTCTCTTACTAGAAAACAGAAGCACTTTTGGGGAATAATTCACATAACCTATTTTAGACTTAATCTATCTCCAAAATGCCTCTTCCCTTCTTCGATTATAAAGGGAGTCAGGGATGATGAGATATAGACAGCTACATTGCACATGTCTGCATTTAGTTAGACGAGTCCCATTCTTTGTTTTCCTAAGATGTGGATGGTGTTAGTTTCATAGCAATGTGGGAGGCAAACAGATACACATGGAATACAAATTAAGGAATATGAAGTATAATCCTTCTTTATAACCCAGGGAGCCAAAAGATAAAAATGTGTTTTGAGTAAATTTAATATTTTCAGTCATTAGAGTTAACACTCATGTGCATCGTTATTATAAATGAGCACTCAGGAAAAATGCAGGAGAAAGCCTGGAATGCTCAACAAAGTCAAATCTGTGACTTAACAGATATTGGCAACAGTAAGGTGAGATGTCTGCTATCTTTATAAGTATCTTTCTACCTTTACCTAGAGGAAAGTTCAGAGGAAGTTCATGTTATTTCCATTTGTGTTCACTGATTTACAATTGTGCAAATATTTTGCCTAATGCAGGGTTACAGTCCTTGGAGAACTGGACTGAGTCCACTAGATACATTTCTCATGAACATTTTGTCCATGCCTATTAATCTCTGTAAAACAGTTCCCAGTCCTCAGGACAAGTTCCACACTGTATTATTGTGGAGTAGTAGGAAATGAGCATATGTATTTAGAATAATTTATCAAAGTTTTTTTTTGTCTAAGCCTAAAATTCATCCCATAAATTCATGCTTTGATTACTGTAAAAGGTCTTGCAGTCGTGAATTCTAAAGTTTCAGAATATGACACTACTAGAATTGTATAAAACAAGTTAGTCTTGATTCTTACCTTATGAAAGATCCCTAAATGAACTGCCTCTGCCAGGAATTTCATCAGCCTTGAAGTGGATATCTTCAACTCTTTAAAAGGTCTTGTAAAACTGAGGAAGAAAATATCTTTGATTGCAAATGCTGTAAAGCTTAGACCATGTGTAAAAACTCTTGTGCAAAGAGATAGAAGAACTATATGCATTTATCATTACAGTTTGTGATTAATACTATTAGATCATTATTATCTGTCTCTTGTTTGACATGGTGAACCTATTCTAATCAGAGGAAGAACAAATTGTTGCTACTATTATTTATTATGCACACCAATTGTACACTTATTAATTTGAACCCAGAAAGGATTATTTTTACCCATTAATCTCCTGTATCTCCATGAGTGAAACATCAAAAATTTAAATCCCATCCACCATTGTTATATGAAGGGTTTCTTAAGGAAAGACTGTAAGACATTGATAATCTTGTTGGGTTTCTAAGAAGAAACTGTGTTGTGCTTGAAGCTCACGTGGTAGAAGAGGCTTAAACCTGAACAAAACCTGGTTCAAAAATATCTAATAAGTATATACTTAAACACTGTCAGTGTATATGCCTGAAGTTGCGCATAGTTGCAATAGTGCGCTGAATCAGGGGTAGGAATGTTTTTTTTTCATTTTAAATTTCTTGATACAGGCAACTGAAATGTTTGCTGTTTTCTTGACATTGGAAAGAGCAGTTAAAATCTTAGTCATCTCCCATTTCACATGAAGAAATCCCATGCTTTACAAATAGATTTTCTATTATGTTAAGTTAAGTTCATTAAAGGTATATTTTTACTTAAATGAACATACTATTAACTAAACTCAGAGAAGAAATAGAATTCATGAATTTTCAGAAATGTCTTTCTTCATGATTTTCATGTCAGCTGTCACTGAAAACAAGCTTGATAGTTATTCTACAATGGTAACATAAGACTTAATCCAATACTGTGAAGAAGTATAAGATTATATAGGAATAAAAGGAGGGAATGCTCTTCAGGCAGTTCTAATCCTTAAACCTCTGGTGGAGTCACTTCACCCCAGCTGAAGATCAGGACCCAGATGTGTAAATTACAAACTTGAAGTATCTGTTTCAGTTTAATGAAAAGCAAAATGCATTTCTCACACTGAGAAATGAAAAGTAGAGTGATGTAATTTTAACAGTTGAAAGGAGTGAAGTAATTAAACAATAAATAGTCCATACATTGTGGGCAACAAAACTAGGCATAAATATATAAATCTTCACCAAACTGCTGCGGTTGTGAAAGTGATTTAAGAAAGGGACTAATAAGGATCTCCTTTAGTAGGCAACTTCGCAAAATCTAGTTTTCTTTCTATCCTGGAGATTCTGTGGTGTCAAATATTGTGACATCCTATCCTGTAGCTGTAACACCAGCTGTGGTCTGTCTCCTTTTCCTGTGTGGCTTTTTGTGTTAAGACTCTCAATGTCTTTGAAATAAACACCTCCTGCCTAACTGTGGTTAAAACCGGCCAACACCATCAGTGAATAAAGGGGATTGGCAGACCTACAGTAGAATTACAAAAGCTTCTTTTCCTTAGGAAGCCAAATGAAAAATTGGCTTCCACAGGAAGTCAATCTAAAAATGATGCAAGACTTCTTTTGTCTTGCATTTTGCAAGTTATTGGAGGTGTCCAGCAGGTCGAAATGGAACTGAGAGCAGATTTTGGCTCATCACTTAAGAGATAAGAAATATGAAAATAGTGTAACTATGATATTACAAGCCTGTAGTTCTAATCAGACTTTTATAAGCATATAGAAACAGAAATATGTTGCAAGTCAGGCCTGTACCTTTTCATAAGATGGAATAGAAGCTTGCAAAAGAATAAAGGGTTTGGCTTGCCTCACTTTTGAGACAGCTTTCAATACAGATTGTATCTTCTTCATTAGGCCAATTGATTGAAAAACAACAAAGCAGTAAATATAATTTCCAGATGTCTGTCTTAAAGTCCTAAGCTCATAAAAAAAGCAACAGCAAGAAGAATTGCACAGAGACAAATCACCAAGAATGTCACTTTAACTCAGATCCTTTTGGCATACATGCAGTGATGCCTGGCTTCTGTTGCAAATTCATTGAGTGAAGCAGCCCAAAAGATTAGATATTTTATGATATTTCTTCATATTCTCCAGTATTTCTTCATTGAAAAACATCATATTAACTCCTTTAGACTTCCTAATTTATTAAGGTAATCGTATGATTATGGAATTGATGGCTGGAATATGATACCTATTTACACATTGGTCAAGCGCCATCAAGTAATTACATCAAAGATAATACTGTCTATCATGTTTATTTATTACTGTTTATTCTGAGGCTGGGTCTTAACATTTAATTCTCTGTCGCAGCTCTCATTATTCTAGTTGTGCTCCACGCTGAACTGAGGCCTAGCTTCTTTACACTGTTTTTCACCCATGAGAAATAGTGACCTGAAGAAACAGATCAGGAGAAAAGCAGCGCTACCATGTGGGAACCACAGATTAAAATTACAATGTTTGTGTTTTCCATAATAGGTCATCACAAGAGCAGCTCCTGGCCTTAAATTCAACGTGTGTATGTCACTAAAACAGAAATTCTTCCTTTTTTTTTTTAACATTCGAGGTTATATATTGCTGTTTTGCACTTCTTGGAGATCATTTTATTGCTATGAATATTGCTTCCATGCTACAAAATAAAAGAATGAAAAGGCATAGGGAGTTTTTGCTTCATGTTACTACAGAGATAAATATTTCTAGATATTTGGGACTTTTTTTGTTACCTGCATGTAAGCAACTGTAATGATCTTGAAGGGTTGATAGCTTAATCTCTATGGAATAGTAAAGGTGAAAGGAAAATGTCATACTCTGACAGTAATTGCATAAGTATGATTAAGCTAAAATACCGAATGAATGCCTACAAACTTTGATTGTGGTAGAGCTAAGGGAAAAGCAAAATTGTTTCCTGCTTCAGAATAGCAAACAGGAAAAAATATGTTTTAATTTTTGATATATCAAATGTCAGAAGAATGAAACCACAGCCTTTTATTTATACAAATATGCTTGGGGATGTAGAGTGATAGTTCAAAGAGAGAATTTTCATTATCCAGAGTCATCAAGACACTAATCTAGTTTGTGATAGTATAGAGAAGAGAATAATGTGGATAAAACTGATACTGCAGACATGCATGTGTGCGTAAATGCAGCAGTATGAAGTGGTAAATACAGCAGCCTGTAGATATAAACCATGATTATTTTGGAAACTGCAAAGACAGCAGAGACTTGACCTGTTTTTCTCTTTCTTATGTGTTCTGGAGGGAATTGGGAATACTTTGATGAGTTTAGCATTATTTTCATCCACCTTTGATTCAACAGAGCTGTCTGGTGTTTATCCTCTTGCGTCTAGATCCACAACTGGTATAATTTGAGCAAGCACAATTGACTTCACTAGAATCACACCAATGTACTACATTTGAGAATTTAGCCTCTACTGACTTTTTTTTTTTTTTGCGTCTTACTATACTATGTCTTTTTTTAAATTTATTTATTTATTTATTAAATATGTTCTTTTAGAGCTTATTAAATGCTGCTGTTTGCACAGTCAATGCAGCAAAGTTTAACGCGTCAAGTTATGTTTCCTGATATGAAAGCCTAGGCTTGACTGAGGCAAGAAGGGAATGGCTTTAAAGAGCTACAAATTGCTCATCAGAATCTCTGAAAAAAACATATTCTCTTTAGAAGACATTACCTGATATCATATTAACCAAACTCCCAATATCTGTTAAAAAGTGGAATATGTCATCCACAACTGGAGGATGATAACAGTAAATATCTGTACCCTGTATAATCATCTTGGTATGTGCTGTAGTGACCAGAACTGAATAATTCATATAACAGTGAAAGCAATCTGAAACTGGCATAACTTCATCTGTGCAAGCAGGCCTTTTTCCCAGAAAACTCTTGTGCATTAAATTTTTCTCATCCTCAGCTCCCACCTACCCTGGAAAAAGCACAAAGAGGCAGGAATCTGGTGAACCGTTTGCTCATGGACATGTTATCTACCTCAAAGATTCTTGATCAAGGTCTTCTAGAAGTAAAACTGGTGAAGACAGATTGCTGTCAGCGTATCATATTGATCATCTTCAAATCCTCTAGGGGTTATGCAGAAACATTATTTTCTTCATTGTTAGAACAGCAAAACTATATCCCAAGGAAGTGAATTCCAGCATTTTTTTATTGGTCAAGTCCTGACCTGAGTTCCTGTCATGTATACATGATCAAAACTTTTACGCTTTCTCATCTATTCTATACGAGACATATTTGGATGCACATTCCTGCTCTTTCTGTGCTCACTATACAGGTGATAGCAGTTGTTGGAGTGAATAACTGGTTGGGTTTGATTCTGCAGTTCAAGGCTGTGAACAGAGCTTACACTTTTATGTCTGGAGTTCTCAGGAAGCTGATCATGATGATGGTCCAACTGCAACCTCTAAACACACATCAGTCGTTTTTCACTTGAATTGGTGCATGGACTGGATTATATGAACATGTAATTTTACTGTCCTTTTTAGAGAGTGCTTTAAGCATAGCCCTCTGCTATGCAGTATTGCTTTTGTGGCTTTTCCACTGTGCCACTGGCTCTTGCCTTTGCACAAATCCCTAATACTAGAGCTGTTTCTTCACGAATCAGCTCACGGGCCTGGCTTACCATGTACCAACTGTATAAGAAATATTGCCATGCTGCACTGTTATTGCTTCTATTGCAACCAGCAGATCTACATGGTGGAGGAACATGAGGCAGAAGAAGAGAGGCATTGTATGATCCTTACATATGAAGTGCCAACTAAATGGCGCTGCTGAAGGTGCTTCTGGAACAATATTTCCACAAACTGCTGTCCTCCCCTTGGGTGAGATTTTCAGTACCTTTTGTCTGCAATGCACCCTGCAATGCACCAAGCTTCTCACCTGGGACTTCCCTGAACATCAGTGAATAAAAATATGTGTTTTTACTGCATGGCCCATCTGATCTATATTAGATATCTAGTTGAGAATGAGAGGAATTGAAGTCCACTGATGGAATTGATTAGATCTCCTGAAGGAGACCCAGGGGACCAGCTCAGACAGAAGTGCGTACATTGCAGGCATTTATGAACAATGAGATGATCCTTTCCTTTATATTGTCATAGATCTTGTCTCTGTTTTCCTTTCCTGCAGATGCCTAGAGTTCAATTCTTAGGCCAGAGCTTCGTTGGCTTTGTTTTATTTTGTTTTTTAGTTCCTAAGAAATTTGCACAGAAGATATCTGTTGCTCCAGGAATTTCCCTCTTCCTTCTTCCTCTTTTCACATCCTCACCTAGAAAATCTTATTTATTTATTTGTTTTTCACAGGCCTCCGCAGCAACTAATGGCAGTTCTCAAACAGAGTTGTTTTTTTCAGTTGAAAAATTACATGATGGCAAGCAGCAGAGATACTGACCCACTTTCCAGAGTTTATGAGCATTCATTTCTTGTCCTCTTTTATTCAAAACAAATGACCCTAATGTCAGTTTGAGAGCATAACCCTTTTCTTATATATTCTTACCACCAAAAAGAAGGAATTCAGTAGACATTGAAAAAAGCTCTTGAATAAACGAGTTTGATAGTGAGGAAGCATTTTTTTAAGATAATTATGCCCCTGAGTCACATATAACTTGATCTACTAATTTATTTATTTCTCTAAGACATGAGTGCATGTCCTGAATTAATCATAATTCTGGAAGTGTATATTTTAGAAGTATAGTCATATTGGCTCTCTCTACTATAAAAACAAAACAACCTTGGGAAAGAAAAATGAGCCATTTCAGGTGCTTCTCTTCCTCTGTTCCCTACCCTGGATCCATATTCCACTTCTGTGTTAATCATTTTCCTAAGCCCAGAGAACAAACCCTGGAGATCTATGTACGTACCTAAAAAGACCATCTCAGATGCCATTTATGATTATATTCAGATCCCAAATGGTGTCAAGTGGTACTTTTTAGGTGCATCTGTCTTAATTTATTTATGTGTAATGTATAATGTCCTGAAATCTCCTTGAAAAACACAAGTTTCTGTCCTTTGTGTTGAGTAGCAGATCTTGCATTCTGCACAAAGAATACTTCACCCTCCCAAGCAATCAAAGATGTGTTAACAGCTATGAAAACAAATCACCTTTCTTAAGGGATGTTGAGGAAACCATTAGACTATAAGGTGCTTGTGAGCCATGAGGTAAGTGTTCAAGTTGTTTTCATTAGTTTTGATATATTCTGTTCCATTGATAGGCCTGGATAGCTGTAAGGAACAAAAAGGTTCTTCACAGAGGTTGTTGCAAATCAGGAAGCAACTGAACATTGCTGTGATGCAAGCAAGACTGGAGAATAAAATCTAACATGCAGTGACTTCATAGGCTATGACTATATCTGATTTTTAATCTATTTATATTAACTAATTCTAGCAGCTTACCTGTGTTTTCTTTATTTAAAGGTTGTTTAGCTCTGATTTGTTTTCTAAGGCAACTGAGCAGAGATGTGCTTCTTGCAAAGAGAAAGCACAGAGACACCTCAAATTCCATGTGTGTCTGCATTTGCACAGCACCAAGCACAAAGTCATCCTCATTCATGACAGCGAACTCAAAGCATTCTTGGTGTGTGTTATCTAATGCTCAATAATCACCACAGGTTTAGCCTGCTAGTCAAAAGGCAGCTTATACTCAGTCCACTCAAATTTGTATATACAGTCATTTTACATTTTGCTTTTTAAAGTTTCTTCTCTTGGTGGGGTAAAAAGCCTCATTGAAAGACTGAGAAACAATTTTCCTTCGCTTTAGATGGTGTCCCAGGGAAAAAATAAAGAGCAAAATAGTTTTTTTTATGGTCATTCTTAGTGACAGTTGCAGAAATTTTCTCTGTCATTTCCTCTGTTTGAATAAAATATATTAAAAAAGTGTTTTTTATCATAAAAAGTGCTTTTTAGCTACTTGAAATCATTGTGTGCTGCAGCTTAGAAGGTGAACCTGACCTGCATTGTCTTTTCCCTTTATCACTCTTAATATAGCAAAACCTTGGCAGTAAGGAAAAGGGAAGGCAGGGGTGTACAGTTTCAGGAGAAAAAGTAGAAGATCCTGCAAAACACTTCCAAAAAAAAATCAGTCCTGACATTCAGGAGATTAACCAGCGTTTCTAGCATAATTAGTGTTATACAGGAAAGCCCTTTGCAAGGAACAAACTAAGCACCCATATGTTAGATGTTGAGATTTAAGAGCAATGTCTCACTGATGAGTGAAGGGAAAGCACAGAAGTTCTTAAAGTATGAGTAAAAATATTTTCAAGTTAGGAGCAAGAGAAGAACATGAAGTCCCTGATATTTGTCCCTGTGGAACAGGTCATAATCACACATCAAATGGTTAAAATAGACTTTGTTCATCCTCACATATATATGTATATTTATAGTCACTGGGAATCTCTCTTAATGGTGACAAAATTTCAAAGATAGAAATGGCTTCATAACCGTGTCAGCCAGCTTCGTTCTGGATACATCCCATCTGGTCCCAGGACTTGTATAAGTCCTGTTTACCAACCTCAGGAGTTCCATAGGACCTCAGATCCCAAACACAGTGCTTGAATTTCTTTTTCCTTGAGATGAGAGCACTATTTTCTTTTCTGTTCCTCTTTAAATCCATCACGGTAATTATTATGAACAGCCACAGCTGAGGCAAACAGTATCTACAACATTTCAATTAGTGCTCTATTGAAAACACTCAGGGCTGCATGTATTTACTACACCACTTCTATCCATCCTCCTTTTTTCCCTCCCAATCTTAACAACAGCCAGATGGAAGAAAAAATACATGCAGCAAAATATACATTCCCTCCAGGTCACCAAAGTGAGGCATGTAAAATGGCCTGACATGATACATAACATGACAGAGGCCAATTTTGTCTGTCTGGCCCCAGATGTTCAGCTTGAAGAGCCTGTGCCTGATGGAAGGTGCCTTGAGGTGAGAAGCAGCTTTGGTTACCAAAGCGGAAGGCAGTTTGGCCCACCATCCATGGTGCAGATATTTATCATGATGTGTTGTGGGTAGATTATGTAGATTAGAGAATTCACAGAGGTATTTGTTCTAATCTGTTGGTATATAACCCTCAAAATGTATTGGACATCCAAATAAAGTAATAAGTGCAGTGTAGAATGAAGTCACCTCCTCTCCCTTTTGGGAGTAATAACTTTCCCTTCAGTTTGCCTGGCATGAAGGGAGGCAGTAGACTACCAGATAAATTCTCCTTGAAAGAAGGAGTCATCATTGCAGTGACCTTTCTCACTTTGGACCTCTTTGTGCCAATATTACAGAAGGAAAGTGCTAAAATCTGATAAGGAACCTGCTTATCTGTTACCTTCAGCAGATGCTGTATACAGCTGTAAGCAGTGTATCAATGTGATCCAGCTGGATGAGTGTGGACACCAACATTGCAAACATTTAGTTTTGAGGTGGACAACTTCAGCTACTCTCCTTATAGTCAATGGAGATTCAGGGAAGGCCCTCCTTTGAAGTCTGAAGATGTTACATCTTTCCCACGTGGGCTAATTCATTTTCATTTCTGGCTGTGTCTTTAATTCAGGTCCATATGGCTAAATTAAGATTCCTGTTTTGTCAGAGAGAGGGGAAAAATCACGTCTTCTTGATTAAGATGTTATTTTATTCTCTTCTCAAAGGGTCCCCTAAATGACGTAGGAAACAAACCAAAACTCTAACAATGACAAATGTGATTAATATGTTGGAAAAGCTGATAATTTTATCTTTCAAATGAAAAAGCTTTGTCATCCAAATAATGGAATGCACCTTTAAATAGTTTTTAGTGAAAAAGAATAGTCAAATAATACATAAATAAATAAAATAATTTAATTTAATTAATTTAATTAAAATAATTTTAATTTTAACCACCTTATTTTTTTCTTTCTGGAAATATTTTTCTTTTCAAAATTGAGAGAATTTTCAAAAAATTGAGGATTCTAGAATTCAAAGGAGGATTTACTTTTTATTTATCCTTCTGGGCATCGGTATTTTCATACCATCAAGTCTCCTCTACCATATAAATGATGTCTGTCTCACAGAAATTAGATACGTATTACACTTCATGCAATAACTCCTCAGCACATTTTAAGATACAGAAATAATGTACTTTGCTGATCACCTTAGGATAGTCTTACAAGAAAATTAAATTAAGCAATTAATTAAAACACTTTTTATCCTGTGGAGAGAGTATGACCTATGCAATATTTTCCTTGAAAATCATTTTCATTTAGCATTGAAGGTTTATTGATTCTTTCTATGATTCATTTTATTCCTGTGGGATCCATTATGGGACTATCTTGTCTCTACCGCTCTGGCTGGGGCAGAAGATGCAGATATGATACAGCAATGTGCATGAATGCATCCCCACTACATGCCAGGTGAAAACTATCCCATTGTGTAGTTCGGCTTCTTTTGGATGAAAACCAAAAGAAAAAAAAAAGCAGATGGAGAAGAATTTGTTGATTTCTTCATCTTAGTTGGAAGTTACAGTCCTCAGATAGGCTGCAAGTCAGGTTATGCTGGGCCAGCTTCAGGCTGGTGCTAAAAAAATGTGGCATTTGATGCCAACTAGGAGTCCTGTGCCATGATTTAGCACCACTAAACAAGTACAAATTTGTACAAGCTTGTGTTGAACTGTGTATAGCATCATCTAGATAAGCCTCACATTTAGAGAACCTCTTTCTCCATTAAATGGGAAAGGAATCCGAGAAGACCAGATTATATCTGGATTGTTAGCCAACAGATACCAAGCAAAGGAGAGGAGACAATTATCTAAACAAGGTCACCTTGGGCATCTGACATACATTTGTGGGGAAGTTTCTTTTGATACAAGACCCAGTGGAAAGTAATACCTCTGATATGTTATCTGAGGGTCAATTAAGTGACCCTAGATGCCATTTTTTAAGCAATTAGTTGGTGTCTTTTTAGGGCTCTAGGAGGGTTTCTGCTGTCCTTCAAGCACCCATCTAAAAGACATTGCACTACTCTAGGATCTCCACAATATAGACCAGTATAATGCCTTGTATAGCCTAGCGTGACTGAAACAGCACTAGAAGCCTGAACTCTGAAAATCAAATTACATGGACCAACCTTTTAGTTGTATAGATGGTTCTAAAATATTGTCTATTTGTGAACTCAATTTGAAAGGATTAATAAAAAAATCTGTAAAAACTAAAATCAAGGGGGACATGACAAATAAAATTAAAGAGGAAATGATAAAGACCTCAGTGCATTATCTAGACCTTCTGAAAATCCTGTTTCCCTCCAGGACAGGAATTTGATTTGAAAAGAAGAGAGAAATTAGAGAAAGATCTACAAGGAAAAGCAATAAAAATGACAACGTGCCAGAAGGTAGAAATGACACACAAGGTATTGATGATGATGACAAATAGTTCTGTGTATGTGAAAAAAATGGCAATATAAATGTTATGTCCAGAGTACAGAAATGCCTGGAGTACCAACTACAACTGAATACAGTGCTGTCAAATTGTAGACATTTTATTGAAAGGCATTATAAAAATCATGTAAGAGTCCACTTTGTTCCACAAAGAGTTGCAGCTCATTTACTTCAGTGTGTATCTCTGGACTTTTTTTTTTCTCTTTCTTACTTTCTTCCTTATTCCACTTTCTTTCCCTGTCAGAACTTTTATTCCAGGAGTGCAAAGGCAGCGATAAATATAAGCAAGTGCCTTTGCTTGCCAAGACAGAAGAAATATTGCCACCAAAAGATCGGCCATTGGGTCAGTCTCAGCATTCGTTAATTTGCCCGTAATATTTCTTATGTTGTGACTGCCCAACTGCATTTTTGCCCACATGCAAAGAACATTAGCTAGGCCTGATATCAATAGCATTAGTGGGCTGCTCAGTTTGAGATGTCACCAGGAAGATCCAGTTTAGGGTCTTCTTTAGGATGCGTAGGTTTAGCATGCAGCACGTTCTCCCTTGTGCGTGTATTTGCTAAGCATTTAAAAAAGGGAAAATTATTTACATTAAAGGTATCTTCTACATGAAAAATTCTTCTGTTGACCAGTTTTACAGCCATGTTCTATGAATACAATTTTATGTAAAATAGGGACTGAATATATATTTTCATTTCTGGGTGAGATTTACAGGCGTCTCGGATTAAAAACTTGCACTGCTGTGGAAAAAGAGAAGCCTAAATACCAGAAAATCCAGACATTGCTTTACAGACACTGTCTGTTTTTCTTTGTTATTTACTTATTCAGAAATGTGAAAGGAAGATGTATGGAAAATTGGAATTATTTTATAAATATATGGACAAAATGTAACTTTTCTGGACAGAAGAAATCATGGAAGAAATGGAGAAGAGAAACAGGAGAAATAAGGTGGATTGGATCTCTTAGTATAGTCGTAATTGAAAATCAAAACACTAAAACTGAAAGATCTAATTTTATTGTTCTGCAGAACAAGGTCAAATCACTACCCTGTGGAGAAAACAAATACTCCTAACCTCCCAGTTCTTCATGTAGAGACCGTCACCCAGAAGTAATGAAAATTCATGAAGTTTTATAGTGGTCTTCCTCTCTAGTCTTCTTCTTGGTCTCGCTCTTGTGCTTGGAAAGAATTTCTAATAGAAGCCCATGACATCTCATTATCTTCCTATAAATATGTTTTGTTTGTTTGCTTTGTTCTTTTATTCCCCTGCAATCAGATTGCCAATTTAGAAAGCTGCAGAGAGTGACCTATAACTCTGATTAGTATTTTTGACCACTGGTTTACTTATAACTTTCTTTAGAAATTAACTAATTTGTGCATGTGTGTGCATGAATTTCTTTTCACTGTTTGCATCATGTGGTCTCTCCTTTTGCAGTTGTATTGCAAAAGTTGTATTCAGGAACATGATTTAGAAGTTTTTTTCTGTTCAGGAGGCATTTGAGGTTAATGAAGAGATGGTCTTTCCAAAAGAGTGTTCAGATCTGCCAAGATAGATTCCTTTTAGTTCATCTGGAGCCAGTGCTACTGCATTATCTGCAGATAGGTCCATTTTTGCGCGCTAAGCTGATGACCTGAAGCAGCAGCATTGCATGGAGATAAACAGGCCTTGGTAGAAACAGCAAACAGTTGTATTACTTATTCTCATAACAGTTTCATAAAAGCTTTACTGATGATAAATAAATAAATAAATAAATAAAAGTAAAATAAAAAAAAAGTAAATTATTTCTGCAGGCAAAAAACAATGACTATTTTTTTGTATAGTGATGTTGCAGTTTGGTGGGTAGTGGAATAAAACAAGCAGCTATCTCTAACAAGGCTAGCAAGGCAGAACCCAGGCCATGGACACAAGATGTGCAGCTGAGATATTGAGGTATACCTAAGAAGGTCTGTGACCCAATCATTCATGATTATTAATTAGTCTAAAACACTCTGGGAAGCTCTTTCTGGAATTTTTGAGGATGCATCAGCAATGTCATGTAAAGTATCTATCTGAACTCCTCTTTTCTGGAGCTCAGGGAACACATTGAATGTTATCTTCTTTGCCAGACCTAGACTTGACCATCGTCTCCTGAGGAAAAAATGTCTAACTGAGCAAATCTCTACTCTCTTCCCTCCTTTCATTTAGGAACTAAGTGACCAAAATGGGATTCAGCTCTTTATTTCCTCAGCTGGAGAGAGCTTGGATGCACAACTTCTGGGAATAGCCAATGGTCAACAGCCTATGGGTTATTTTAGGAGGATGATGTTGGATCACGAAGGATCCCAAGAAGATGAAACTGTAAATATACATCCACACATAACTGGATCTTTCCAAACAGAAGTAAATCATGTCTGATGAAGAGAAACCAGGGCACTGATAATAAACCTGAATGAGGGAAGTTTACAGATAGAGAATATGACATTGCTCCAGACATTAAAAGGTGTCTGTATTAGAAAATGACCTGTTTGTCTGATTCAATAACAGCAAGGAGATGGTTAAAATGAACTGGGAAGCCTTTCTATCTTTAATGTCAGTGCTATCAACCTATGATTGACTGTTTCTTTTGTAATTTGACACACGCTCAATAATGCGGTATCTCTGGTGTGCTGTGTGCTTCAAAGTCTCTTTTAAAGAGACATCTGGAATTATGTGAGAGCTGTCAAGCGACAGATTTTGAAATTAAACTATAAATGGAGTTTGGATATGCAATTTATGTTTTTGACATGTTATCTAATTTTCCTCGGAAAGTTTATTTTGGGACAGTTTGACAATTCTGAAGCTTTAAAGCACTCCAGCTCCCCTTTCCCTATTGTAGAGTATACTTATATGTTGGGAAGGCATTTTTTGTTTGTTTGTTTTTCTGCTCCCTTACAAATGGATATAACCCCAGATCAATTTTTGATTGTTTTCCTTTTAATGGTGTATGTAGAGACAAATTTTAGCAGATGAACACAATGTCCTCCTTCTCCCATTCTCCATCTGCATTATCAATCCATCCATCAATCCTAACAAAAAATAGTAATCTGAACTTTAAATTATTTCAGTATTATTCTTGGAAGATTTGTCCCTAATGAAAGTTGGAGTGGTGTTGGTAAACATGCTTTTTTGACTTTGATTTCTTTCTTTCTTTTTTTTTTTTTTTTTCATGATACTGAAGTGAAGTTCCTGGAACATAAAAGCCACAGATTTAGGCTTCAGGTCTTGCCTTAAGATACTGAAAATCTAAAGGAAATCTTTTACTGAATGAATACCTTTAGTGCCTACTCCAGGGAATATCAAGACTATAAATGGTGTAAAAGTTACTGAAAAAATAGGGAATGGCTTTTCTGTGTAGGCCAGTCTCTGCCGGACAAAGATCTAATGAAAACATTAGTCCTGATCAGAGCAACAATCCCTAAAGCTTTGGTAGAATTTGTGGCAAACAATTTATCTGGCAAATACAAGATATTTTATGCTCCTTTTGTGTTTATGATCCTTCCTAAATGTTTGTGTCCCTGTTTAAGTGGCTGAATCGTTTAAAGAATGAGAGTCCACTGAAGCTAAGAAACTGAGTTCTGTCTAAATCTAAACTACTTTTTAAAAATAAATATTCTAAATCTTTTCTTTGGTTTTGGTCATTTCTGAAAGTTGATTCATACCACAGTTTCACATATTAAAACCAGTCCAAAACAAAACTGAAAGACCCAAGAATGTAAATAAAGAGAAATTATTTTCCATGAGCAAGAAAAGGAGAGTGGACCCGCTTTTGTTGCACATACCTTTAAGAAAATAAAAGAGCAAAGGATGAGAGACTGAAAGAGTGAAAATAAAAAGCAGAGAAAGAGTGAAAAATAAAAAAAGCAAAAGAAAGAAAGAAAAAAAAAGAATAAAAGAAAGAGCGAAAGTGAAAGAAGGAAAGAGCAAAAGAAAGAGAGAAAGAGAAGAAAAAGAATGAAAGAACAAAAGCACAAAAGAAAGAGAAAGAGAGAGACGAGATCATGATATCTCTTCTCTGTGTTAAACTGTGCTCCCTGTTACTTCTGACACAGAACAAGCAGTCCAACTTCCACAGGGAAAGTTAAAACTGGTAATATATAAAGCAAAAGTCACCACTTTTAGCATGACCTTTCATCACCTAATCCTATACATGTCAAAACCCAGTTTGATTTTACTAGTATTTGCACTCTCATAGGCCAGATATGGATTTGGAGAATCACAGAATGGTTGACGTTGGAAGGGGTCTCTGGAGATCATCTAGTCCAACATCGCTGTTCAAAAAGGGTCACCTAGAGCAACTTGCCCAGGACTGTGTTCAGAGGGTAGCAGCTTTTTTGCCACCAGTTGTGTATCAGCCAGAGAGATGGGTCTTGCTGGTTAGCACCTGCATGCAGGCAGACAGTGTTGGACCTACAGTTCTGTGCAAAACAATGCTTCAGATTTCCACTGAGCTGAACCTCTGTGTATTCACAGAAATGAAATTGTTCCCAAATACTTTATCAATGTCATTAGTAACAACATTATAAGCAAAACTGAAAAGGACTATGGATGTTTTTAGGACTGTATTGGTGAAATTCAACCCGTACTGAGGCTGTGTTCAATAATTTGTGTCTGGCTATAGCATCTCTTCTGAAAAGACATTTATTTTGATTTTGAAGTCTCCAGAAAGCAAGAATTTATGGTTTGCCTTGGAGTTGTTTACTACTTTAAGTATTAAAACTATACTTTATTTCTAATATGTAATAATTTGACTGTAATTTCCTGCCATTCTTCCTATGTCTTTTGCAACTAGATAAAAGAGCTTGTCAAAATGCCTTATTTACTTCCAATATAGTATATGCATGTTAGAGTGTTATCAGTCATCTCTCGGTCATCTTTTTATAACCAGAACAGACTGCATTTCTTGTCTTTCGGTCTGGGATTTATACAATGAAATATCAGTTTTTACAATAGATATAGCTCCACTGGAGCTCCTTCCTCTTGACTCTTTAGAGATAAAGTCAAAATAGTGGAAACCAGTCCACAATTTATCTCATCCTAAAACAAACATCTGAAATATGTTATATGACCCATACTTAACAGTGCTTATTTCTTACCACTTGACTATAAAATAACTCTGATATGACCTGCTCAGCAACAAATATCTGTTTTGGACATATTTAGTGCCAATGTCAAAATGTTTTGTAAGGTCTTTTTTTTCATCAATAATCCACATTTTCCAAGGTGAATCATACTGAAACAATATAGAGAGGAAAAATAACCCATTATTCTCCTATTCATAGTTCAAAAAAAATGATTCTACCCTCTTTCCCACAGGCTGACTCGGGCTATCTTATCTGCTTTCCCTCCCAATCCTTTCTGCACTCACTACCTGTCAAAATACAACCCCTGCTATGGTTTATGTTGCTAATTCTCAGATGTGCAGCTCTCCAAATGACTAGAAATCATTTCACTGTTAGTCTCATTGTGTGCAAAGAAAAAGAGATCGAGAACAGCTGGATTTTGGGATGATTTTAGCCACAGTAAAATGAAGATTTAGTCATCTGAAAGCAGTTGCATTTACAAATTCAGAAGCATCTGCAAACTTCTTCCTTCTTTTTATTACCATACTGAGCTCCCTTCCTGATTAATCCCTTTGCGTGAGACTGAGAAGGTTGTCTCTGCACTGTATGAAATCATTTTAACATTTATCATCAGCACTAGATAGGGATCTTGTAGTCAGCTTCTAACCTTCGCTCTTAAAGCTCTTGCATTTGTTGGCTCGTGCTGAGATGCTTTCCACATATTTAATCTCCTTTACTAATTTTTAAGGCTATCTCTAATGATTGTTACCAACTCAGATCTGCAGCTGTAATATTTTAATATTATCCTTCCTGACATTTAGGAAAAGCTCCCCAGTTTGCCTTAATAGGAGCGGTGGGATTCCAGGTATCACCCTGGAATCATGGAAATATTGTTCACAGCAAGGAATTGCTGCTGCCTTTTCTGAGTGATGTATGATGCTAAAAAATGCCCTGTTTGGGGCTTAGGGAGACCAGGCAGACTCCAGTGTCATCACTGCTCTGCTCCTCTGTGCAGCATAGCAAGGCAGAGATAACAAGATAATTGCTTGCAATTTCAGGGCAATCACAGGGATAATTCCCTGCTCCTCCTTTCTCTTAGTCCCTGCTCCTTCTTTTTCTGGTCATCTACTGCTTGTGAAAAAAAAAAAAAAAGAAAATCAGAGGACATATAATAGGGCTTCTGGGTGCCTCTGATTTCTTCATGAAGGAGTTGGAGTTACAGGTATTTGTCTTTCCCTTCCAGTTCTGCCACTAGATTTATTTGTGAATGAGAAATTATTGCCTATCAAGACCCAATGGTATGTAGTGAACGATTCTGTAAAATAAAATATTACTGGGAAGATAGGGAAATTTTTAGACCATGATGGGAAGACCTTGTCTAAGAGACAAGCAGAAGTTCTCACCTACTTGTTGCAAAGACACACAAGAAATTAAAAATTAAGCCTATTTAACTGACATTCCTTCGAGATCAGAGGTGTTCTGGGCAGGAAGAGGAGTGGCGGAAAGCTAATAGGATCTCGAATAGAAGGGATTGTAACAAAAAAGACTGGTAGTAGCCATTTCACCGGAGAGATAAAGAGATAATGAATCGTGTGAACCATGGCTGAGTCCTGCAGACCAAATGAGGCAACTCGATGCCAAGTCTCATAATAAATATTATTTTTCTGGAATAAAAAGCAGGTGGTTTTCCTCCCTCCCATCTCTCTTTCCCTATTATTTATTATATGACCGCTTCTGAGCAAAATGAGTTTGCAACATGATTGCTTAAATACACACTTATAATAAAAGCATACATATTATCAAATATAACAATCAATTACATTGATCTCTCTAGTTATAGCCTTTGTATTTCCCAGATGTTCCACTATTTCAGTACTTTCCTTTCACGCTCCCTGTCCTGTCCTCTCCTACATCCATGAATGTGCTACATCTGCTGAGCATCACCCCAGAGGCGCGTACATTTTTGAACAGGGAAAAATCCAATTCATCTGCATTGGTATCACTACCCAGAATTTTTCTGGAGAGAAGATGGGGCTGGTGTTGTTGTTTTCCTCCTTTCCTTCCTATTTGGTTTTTACTTGTTTGTTTGTTTGAGAGGTTTAGAAGATAATAATTTTGGATTACTCCAGAATGATATTTGGTCTGTTGACCCTGATGACTTGTGGTAGCTCAGTCAGTTGAGCTGTTTGTGGGTTTATGTTTGCTGTATAGCACTGGAGAGGAAGTATAGCGGTTCATGGATGGGAAAAAATATTGAAAAATATTTTATAAATATATTGAAAACCACTGGTTTAGATTTACACCAAAGGAAACAGGAAGAAATCTGCCAAACTGCCTGCCCTGAGGAATTATTAGGTACCTAAATACCTTAAAAATCCTAGCCTGTTTATCAGCAAACTCAGATCTATAAAATATTCCATTTTCCTTCCTTTTTAATTTTTTTTCCTCTATCATGTCTATAAGTATTTTAAGCTTACCTGGGAAGGAGAAATACTTTTTTTAAGAGCAGTGAAGGATACAAAATGTGTTTCTGACTGCCCGGAGACATCACAGGGTTCTGTGATGAACCGTATTGCAAACACAGAGGGTAATTATTATTTCACCAACACTTTGTTCATTATTCTTCGGGAATCCCCAGGCTGCTTAGTTCCCCCATGGTGCTACTCCCACTTCCCATTGCCAATTTCTGTTGACAATTCCCCAGCAGTTATAATGAAGCAATTCCAATCAGAGCAACCACTGGTAATTTTATCACTGCGTCCTGGAAGGAATTCTGCACCATGTGAAATGATTGTGTTAAACCGGACTACTTATCTGTTATGATGTGGGGAGCACTTAAATTAAAAAAAAAAAAAAAAAAAGAGGAAAAGAGATGTCTTAGAGAAATTGCAGCTAAACAACTTATAAGCTCTTTATTGCTAGTGATGACATTTTGTTTTTTTCCTTTCTAGATTTCCAATCCATGTTCATTCAGAGCATTTCATTACAATCCTAAGTGCAGAAGAGCAGAATTGATAGAATGATGTGCTTTATTGCTCATAAAAACAAGAACTAGAAATGAGTAAAGGGAACATTTAGTGTTCAGAGGCGCTGCTGCTGCTGCAGTGTGTTTTCATACTTATTACCAAAAACTGGATAATGCTACAGTATTGATGCCTTTGAGGATTCTTGAAAGATTTATCAGCAAAACATATTCTTCAAAATTGCTATCATGGTCACAAATGTGTGGAGAACCACCTCCCTCTTGGCTTCTCTGTACTGACAAAATCTTAATGGGATGTGGATTATCACAAACAAGAGTGTCTAAAGAAGACAACAGGTATTTTTTCCCAGTGTTGTGCTGTTTTAACTATAGTGTGTGGGTAATCCCATATCTCCAAGAAAGTGGCAAAAAGGACAAGAGAAATTAACCTTACTTCTAGATAGTACAGTATGGAGGAGAATACTGTTGCAATAGTCACTCCCCATCTATACATGCCAACATTTATATTGAAGACACCTTCACTTGGTAGAATAACCTATCCTAGAGGGTTATTTTCAGAGGAGACAAACGTTTTAAAAATCCCTGCACTGACTATAAAGAAAGGCACTCACCCCTGCTTTTGAGAGGAAATGGGTGAAATAATGGCATCCTCGATTTTTAGATTTAGATATTATGTTTTCTTCCAAAACCATAATATTAGAGCACTTTCAACAAGGTGGAAAATTTTCTCCTGGAAGTTGTGAGATCCTCAGGAGGATCTGAAATGCTGAGGAGTGCTGCAAAGCTTCTGAAATGACCTAAGTGGATGGAGATAGATGTCTAGCTGAGTTTCCTTTTTGGATTTGGAAAGATCTACAGAAGATTGAGAAGTGAAGCTGAAGAAGTGAAAGACAGGAGAAAAGCAGGTGAAATGAGTATCTTTAAAGCAGCAGCCCGGACTGGAAGTCAGAGGAATGAAAACTAGGAGATGCAAACAGCTACACTTAGATGTAACATAAAGCTTTGCACTAATTAAAGAGGGAATGCTGCAGCCTTTATACAAGATTTTAAACTAAAATGAGCAAGAAAAAAAAATGGATTGAAGGCACAGAGGTAGTGAATTAATGATTTTCTGATGAAATAAAGAAGAAGAATGATTTGTCCAGCACATGAGTAGTTGCTGATTCTTGTTAATCTTGCTGTAGCAAGGCAATAAACTTCACAGCCTGCCAATATTTTAGGATGGGAATGAATTATATCTATCTACCTTATGCTGTGTCAGCCTGCTAGGATCAGAGCGTGCTTTGACTGAACAGAAAGCAGAAACAAAGCTGTTATTTAAAGTAAGATGTGAGGAACTCTTCAATTCAGTTGTCGGATGTGTGTAGAACTAAGCTAAATTCTGATATATTACTGTGACAAAAATACAAAGCGAATTATATTAAACCTTTTGACTTTATGCAGTAATTTTATTGTAAGGTTATGTAAAACAAGCTGGAAGTCATGCAAGTTAAACAGCTTGAAAATAAAAAGAGTGTTAAATAATAACTTTTTGGATTTTTCCCCCAGAGTGACAGTGCTTTGTCTTGTTTCTTCCAGAATAGGGTGTGAAGTATGAAGTCTTTTGTTCAGCATGACTTTGATTTTAGCATTTAAGACAAGTAACTCATATTCTGCTTGTCTTTGTGCAACATGCATTTCCATATGTAACTCTAATATTAAACTTCTTTTTTTTAGTGTTGAAAGAGAACTAAAAAATTCAAGAATCTCACAAATAAAATAGCAGCATTTTAGTAAGCATATTTATAACATCCCAGCTGATGATCTTTTCATCATCTAGATGAAAAGATAAAGGACAGATTGTATATTTATTTATTTATTTACATCAGAAACAAAGATGAACAGATTTCCTTTCTTTCACTTATTGCAATGCGATATGTCCAGAATGTTTATGGATTGTAGGGAAATCTTGATTCTGTCACAATCAATGCCCATGTAATGCTGTCTTCAGTAGTGCCCAGGACAAGATATATCAGATGGATCTACAAGTATCTAATTGTAGGTTAATATGTGTTCTGTGTTAGTCTTGTCCTGCTCTTTAATAATTAGAGACTGATTAAAGCTTTTGAATAATAGTTTTAATAACTTCTATTAAATTTATTTAATCATGATTACTGTTTTCTTCAGATGCTTGTGATATTTTTATTATTTTCCAGTTTCATCCATTCTGATGATTCTTTTGGTCTTAATGATTTCTTAAGGCAATTTATTACACCACTGTAATTATGTCTTATAAAGAAGTATTTTTTACTACTGGGTTAGACTTCCCCAACTGTTTGCTCATCTGACCATCATAAGCTACTAAATTTAGTTTGATCACTGAGATAATTGATTTATGTTTGGATAAAGTACCTCCAGTGACAACTGGATTTGTTTTGTAGGCAACTAAAGTGGGATTCATCCCACCTGACTTTAGATGCTGGCTACATAATTATTTAAGTCTGACCCAAGAATCCTTCATAGTTAATGGAAAAAATTACTTTAAAGATATAATTTTATTATTTATTTTATATATTTTATATATCTCTTTGAAGTTGAGATCATACACTAATTCTGCTGACTGTATGGACTAGATTTCTGTCCAATGTAAAAGGGGTTGTCAAGGATTAGTTCAGCTACAGATGTTGCAGGTGTTCCTCTAACTTTTGATTAGAATTCCATTAAAGAAAAAGAATCTTCTCTTTCCTGTAGTACTTTATTCCAGTCATTAATTTTACTCTTTATTTAAGAAAACATTTCTTATGTCTTAAGTGAATTTGTCTGCCTTTTGCTTCCTACCACTAGCTTTAGTTTTTCTTTTAGGAGCAAGAATATTCCTGCTATGAAGATTTAATCTAATTTAATATTGTCTTGTATTGATGTCAGAAGAAAGGAGGACAGAAGTTTCTCAAGAATCTGCTGTGATTGTGTCTGTTGTATTCTTTGTGTGGCCACCTTAAACTACCTTTCAGGTTTGAAAACTGAAGCTCAAACTTCCTAGAGGGGGCTTGGTTTTAAGAAACCAAGTTGATTCATCAAGGACCTGGAAAAATGTCCTCATAGAGAACGAGTGACAGAAGGTGGCTATCATCCTCTCTTCAGATTGTTCATTTCATCTTCAGCTCCCTTTAGCACTAGCTAATCCAACATTCCTTCTCACATCAGCATAATATGATCACTTCTGCATGATTAGACAATTCTTACTATTCAGAGAGAGAATACATTTGGTTGTTTTTATTTATGTCTTTATATCCACATTATTTATTTATGTCTTTATCATTAATTTTATGTCATTATTTATTTATTTATGTCTTTATATCCACATTTTTCGTCCATATATTCCCCCTGAAAAAAATCAACATAAAATCAGTAAGGAGCAGGAGGAAGTGAAGTAGAATTTATTAAACACTCACTATAATTATTAGCAAATAATTTATCTGGAGAGTTTCCATTTTGCTTTTACATAACTCAAATTTGCATAACTTTTTTTGCCCTTTTCAGACTTTCTGCCTAATTTTGTGGCTCAAATTTTAAGATTGTTTTGCAGATCAACAAAGAAATTGAACTTTAAGTGCACAAACATGAATATTTGGCTATCCAACCAAGCCACAAAAGCATTATTGCATAATTCCACTAAAAATCAAAATTTTCTTATGAATGTCTTTGGACTGAACATAGACATTTTAGTGCCTTTCACTCACAGAACACTTGGCAGAGAGGTTTCTTGGGAGAGAGGTTTTAAATAACGTGTAAGAAAGCTGAAGGTTTTCTGTTTAGGTCTGAACACTAACTGAAGCAAAAAGATATATATATATTGGGTGTATATATATATATACGTATATATATTTAAAAATCATTATGTGTCACTCCAAAGCATCTTTTTCCCCACACAATCTGAAAAATTACAAAATTTCTTTCCAGATTGACTTGAGCATTTTACTAAACATGTCAGAAAGGAAAACAAAATGTCAAAACATTTTGTTGTGAAAGTACCGAAATGAAATCTCTCCATCTTTTTTTTCCCTAATTCATCACACTCAAACTCATTCTACTACTGTTTTTTCCCTTGAAAGGACTTAAAAAATCCTAATTGTAAGTAGAAACTCCTGAATAGAAGAAAGTTAAAGTTCAAGGTATTTTGTGTGAGGACATCAATGGTTTTATGTATTTCAGAAAGATGTCTAATGAATGAAGCCTGTGCTTTAATATCCTCCAAAAATAAAATGACTGGTGCATAAAAGATCTCTTGGTAGGCTGTGGCTCATCTCAGTATGGAGAGATAGGAAGTTATTACCTTACTATCTTATGACTATCTACTTGCATATCCCTGTTAGATACCTCAGAACCTAGTGATCAGAGTCAAAAAAAGCCATCTATTCTTACCAATAGCAGCTTCCTCAAAAAGAATTTGAGGTGAGGGCAAGCATATAGACATAAGTACCCATTCTGCGTCAGAAGTGGTCTTTTGATATTTAGTTGCCTTCTTGAATGTTTCCTCCAAAGATTTATTTTAACCCCTTGGACACTTTTAGTGTCATATAACAGGTTAGGTCAAGATTTTTTTTGTGTTATTATGAACTGGACACCAAGAAGTTTTAGTCTGACTTCTTTAGTCTGACTTCTCCTAGTACTTGTGTAAGGAAGGGCAATAAGCACTTTTCCCTATACATCTTCTCAATGCTAGTCATGATTTTATCAACATACAGTGTTTTCCCTCTCAGCTTTCCCTTCGGGTCTTTTGAACACTGAAGTGTCCTGATCTATTCAACACTTACAAGCACATATTCCATATATAAGTATATATATTTGCCATCTTGCTGACCTCCCATTGTCTCTTGTTCATTTTAGTTTTTTCTTCTGTGTCAGAGAAGCTGATATACATTCCCTTTCCTTCAGCTTCCAATGGAGGTGTGACTCACACAATGCAATTTCTTCAACCATCTGATGATCTGGTTAAAGGACATCTTTAGTTTACCTGTGAAGAGGAATGAACAGATTCTGCCCTTCTGCCAAGAGATGTGGGGCTCCAGAGAGAGAACAACTATGGTTATTTTGACTTATTACGTAACTTCTGTCCTGTTGATTTTTCCGGTGTGACCAGCTGCAGTGTCTCCTGAAGCCGCATGCGTGTGAGGAAAGAGTGAGGAACTGCCAAGAGAAGGTGCAGCTGGTGTCCAACAAACCTCCTTATAGACCCAGAGCGGGGAGAGAAATGGAAGACTCAACATCCAGACTGAGGGGGTTGATCCAGTTAATTGCCTTTGAGGATGGCCATATAAATGGTCCATATTCCAGATGGGAGGGAGTTTACAGCACCTCAGCTCCTCAGAGACGCCTGCTGTCATGCCCACTACTACTTCCAAGCCCTTAAGTTGAACACTGTGGACTAACTTCCTTACACTTGCTAGAGAGGAAGAGTACACACACAACACACACAACAAGATACACAGAGCTTCTAAAGTTCAGATCCTGAATTACGTTATTTTAATGGGATCTTGTGATTGTTTGTTCGCACACCAAAAATGTCCTATTTAATCATGCCAGGATATTTAACATTATGCATTTCCCCTTGCTGTGGCTGTAGTTCTACTAGCAGAAATGTCTTAAACTACTACAGATCACATCCATAGCTGGAAATGAAATATATGACTGTCTTTGCTTCCATAAAACCTGTGGAAGTGTTTTCTTCCACTCTTTCTCCATCAGATCTTGCCCTTGGAACTAGGTAGGATCTGTTGCTGACTCTAAGTAAGTCCCTCATGCTGACCAAGATATTGGCTGTCGTACTTCACACACACTTAAATAATGAAGATTTATTTGTTAGGCTGCTCATGAGCATAAAAATAAAGCCTCATGGTCTTAAAATGGCTTAATTGTTTTATCCTAAAGAAAACCATGTTCTCTGGAGAGCAAAGTTCTTAGAGAGACTTTCCTGCCTGTGTCAGTAGGAAACGTGAAACGACTATCAGTTGAGATCATCTAAAGCGGTGCAGTCCAACTGCAGCTGGATTCGGGCCACTAGATGATTCTTTTGGCCCATTGCCCCTCTCCTGGGAAAGACAGGGAGCAGATGTTGAAGCGGCACATAATAACTGAGCAGCTGGGAGCCTTCCATCACGCTTAGCTTCCCAGGAGAAAATTCCGCAGGGGGGTTCCTGGTTTTTGAGGAAGCACTGCCATAAATTCTGGAAGTCTGGAAGGAACTTAGGTGAAGGGGTTTTGTTTTTATTTTCTCCTTGTTCATTTGTTTTTATATGTGTGTGTATTTTCACAGGATGAGCATAGGTGCTCTGCTTGGGAAGATCCATCAATTTGCTGAGGAGGTTTCTTTGTCCTGCATTAGGATGTAGTAAAATCAGGCTTGTAGCCCTTTAGGATGTAGTAAAATCAGGCTTGTTGTGTTACATCTGGGTGACAGGTGACTACATCTGGTTTAGTTACTCTTGACTCCATTTTCAGGTTTTGGAAATCTAGTCCTTAAGTTAAATGGGATCTTATTCTAAGCTCGATATATAACACGGGTTTGATAGATAACAAATTTATCTCTCTCTGCTCTCTCTAAAGTCTGCACAGTGTTTTTATCTCAGCTGTTTGATGTAGACGTCAAATTATTTTTATTTTTCCTTTATTTCTTTCAGCTAGGTTGCTAAAAGCCAGGGGATGTATCTAATGAAGCTGGCATAACTGGAAAAGGAAAAAGTGCAAAGGAAAGCTTTGACTAGTTCAGCTGATTTCCTGACCTGCTCAATGCTGCTGGAATAAAATGCAGACCTAGATGCATCCACACTGTGTCTGTGCATGCATTTCTCGGTAGAAGTGGCTGTATACCATGCATGGGGCTATTGCTGTGCAAGGGACTGGGAACATCACACTACCTTGTCCAGCAGTTCTGCTCTGGAGATGCATCACCCTCAGTGACCTTAACATGCAAGTGACCACTGGACTGGTGCAGTTTTGGTTGCTCTTGTGACTGAATTAGCTTTATTTTTTTTTCTTGTTTAAAATAAAAACAGGGCAATGGCAAGGAGAAGATGAAATGGCTTTATATGCTAAGAGAAACGGAATGTGGAGGATACTTAGAAGGGAGATGCAGAAAATGAAGTTTCTCTCCATGTGAGGAAGAGCTACAGAATTGGTATCCTAGGGGCGGTGAAATTTTAGGGCAACTGGAAAAATCTCATAAACAGGTAGGTCCTCACGCAGCACAGTCTCTGGGAATGCTGACAAGGATGCAGGCCTTCAACATCTCCAATTCCTGACATAGATCTGCAGGGCCTGGGAACAGTATGCTTGAGGTAGCACAGGGCTCCTCTAAGCCTGGACTTGCTGAAGATTTTTAGACCTTTTTCTGCTGAAGATTTTTAGACCAAGGAGAGTTTTTGCTGCCTGCCAAAGGAAGTGGAGACTAGATGCTTTGGACAGTCTCCTTGCTAGTATCCAAACTCCAGGACCCTGCTGGAGATCCCTTCTCCTCTCAGCAGACACTTTGGTCCTCTCCACGGCTTCACTCCTCTTGGTAGCATCAGGCTCCCCTCTTGCACTGCCTGTCAAGGGGTGACCTTGTGTGGCTGTGAGATAAGGCTGCCGCAGTGGCTGCTTTTCCCATGCAATCACATCCCTTCCTGGATGTGTGTGTCCCTGCTGCAAGGACACCAGGATCACACACCGGGAAGGGATGCCCTCCACAAGCTCTCTCTGCACACAGGCCACCTCCCCGTCTGCAAGAGCCGCCTGAAAAATGACACTTCTAGGTGAAATTCTTGCTCCACTTCCCCTCCTGGCCAATTTGTGCTACTTTGTCACTTTTTTCTTTTTTTTTTTTTTCTTTTTTTTCTTTTTTTTCTTTTTTTTCTTTTTTTTGCCACCAACTCTTCTGCAGCTCCAGGAAGAAACTACCTTCTGTCTTCCCTCCCTCACCACATTCCTCCTTCCAGCAGTGATGCTGTCCTCCCTCCATCACTGCATTCTGCTGTGTCTGTGTCACCAACTGCAAAATCTGTGGGGCAGTAGAGATGCTGTTTATGGGAGGGACAAGGAGAGGGGGAGAAAAAAAGAGAGCTTATGTTAATTTGAATAGAGTCCTCCTCCTCGTCGTCCTCATTGGTGTCTTTCTCTCTCCTCTGTATTAACGAGCAGCCAAGGAGAAGCGATTGGCTCCGTGTCGCCTTCCCTTCTCCGGGACGCCGCGGGAGGAGGTGTTCGCATTGCTCTGCAGGACCAGCTCGCCTTGCAGAGCCGTGTCCTGCCCGGGGGGAGCCGGGGGAGGAGGGTGACACACACACGGGCACAGAAACACAGAGGCGAGAGCCACATCGCCCCCGATCCAGCCCGAACCTCTCCCCACACACTCCCCCCTCTCCCAGCCACCCCTTCCCCACTGCCGAAGACGCAACAAAATAAAAATAAATAAATAAATAAATAAAATAAAAAAGAGAGAGAAAGGGGAAAAAAAGTTTACAAATCTCTCACCTTCCTTCTTTTAAAATTTATTTATTTATTTTCGATGTAGCGATGGCACATTCCTTCGTGGCCAGCACGAGGCCCATCACCACCTCCCCGAGCACGGGCAGCTTGGACCTGAGCGGCGGCGGGCGAGGGAGGAGGAATTCTGCCTTCCTCCGCCCGGTGTGAGCGAGAAGGAGGAGGAGGAGGGGGAGGAGGAAGAGAGGGGGGACAGGGAGGAAGGAGCCGGGCTCTCTCTGTCTCGCCTGGCCACTTTCACCTCGGGAAAACCGTGTTTCTCCCGCGGTCGGAGGTGCAGAGCGGGATCACGGAGCATCCCCGCGGACCCCCCACGCTCGCTGACCGCGGTAAGTGCCGGCTCCTCCGCGCCCCGCCGCGCTCCCCCGCGGCCGCCGCCGCCCGCGCCAGCATCCCCAGCCCGGCGGGCAGCGCTTGGGATGCGGCCGCGCCGGGCGGCGCTTCCCCCCCGCCAAGAAATGCGTCTACCCCGTGACAGGTTAACGCGCTTGGTATGGGAAGCACGTCTGGTTTTTTAACACAATATGGCTGGTAAATAAAACCTGATTGCTGACAGACCCGGCGCTGCTGTTGGCATTGTTTTCTTTTTTCTTTCCTCTTTTTCCTTTTTTTTTTTCGTTTTTAAATCGAGGCTTGCATTGCTGCTCTGCATCTTCACCTGCCGCAGAAACTCTGATTCACCCTCCAGCCAGCGCGCCAAGGGAGAACTTGGCTATTTTCTTTTTTTTTTTTTTTTACCATAGGGTAGTCAGAATTGATGTGAATGTGCCTCTGACCTCTGCTCACACGCCTCTGTGCGCCCCTCATCGCTATTTGGGCAGCTGGCTTTGATATCACCGTCCTTATGCAAAGCACATCGCAGTCACAGGGCTAGGACGGACTCTTTACCACTATGCTGCAAATTTAACATATGCAGGGGGCCAGGTATGTACTGGAATCTTAAGGGAAAGATGATGCAGCGCGGTGTGCGGGAGCGGGAAAGGCACAGAGAAAAGCGGAGCAGGTTTGTTTGGTGACATAGTGGTGTTTATGGCTAGATGATCATCCCGCTTGCACAGAAGTTCATCTGCAAGAACTCCCTGGAAGTCAGTGGCTTTCCTCTGCATTGACTCTACGGTTAAACAGAACCTGGCTGTTAGCTTGAGTAGCACTGTAAGTAATAATAGTAATAGTAATAATAATAAATGCTAGTCAGACTGGACAGGGCAGCAGAGTGACCTGATTCTTTCCTAGGGAATTATGGATTGCCATCCGTCTTGATTGTGTATGTTAATTACAGGGCATATGTTGGACTGATATTGCAAAGTGTGATGTGACTGAAAGAGTGTGCTTTTTTATTTATTTTTGGTTTTAATCTGATGGAAACAACAAAAACAGAAATAGATTTCTGTCTGATGTTATTTGGGCACACAGCGATCTCCCTTCTGTATTCTTCCTATACAACACCAGCGAGGTACAGTGGGGAAATGGCTAATATATCCTAATCAAAGGGAATATATGATGGCTTAAGGTTACTGTCAATGATAGCAGGAAGGCAAACTGCTTAAAGCGATGAAGGTGTAGCTACAGGAAAGAAAAAGAAAAAAAAGAAAAAAAAAGGCATTATGCAATCACCCTTGCTTGCCAAACACACTGGAACTGTCTTGAAAGAAGTTGTCCTAAAGGATGAGTAAAACAACACTGCTCCACCTGATACATAGCAATGCCACTCGATGCAATGGTGGGAGCTGGATTAAAGCTGGTGACTCCATTTTTATCTCCGTTGTAGTTCTGGAATTTATATACATATATATATATATGTATGTATATTTTCCCTGTTTCTATGTGCTGAGGTCAGTGGTTGCTGCTTTGTTTTCTGTTCAGGGCAACAATGATTGATCTTGTTATTTCAGTGGTGGTCTATCTGGGACGCTGTGGAGTGGAAGGCTCCTCTTGTTCTGTTTATGGGGATCGTAGGCATGTGTGTGGTGCTCGGAAGGAAAATCATTGGCATGAACTGCCTCGAAGGTGCTGGGGGCTTCAGAAGGAACACGCAGCTGCCCCGTGCGCTGATCTTTAAGCAGGGACCCAGAATTGCAATCGCTCCTTGCCGTCTCCGTTTTGGTGGTGTCCCCACAAGGGACTGAGAGGGCTCCCTCTTCCCTATATATTTAAGATGTCTGCTGTTTGCATGGGGCTGTATTCGATGCTGTAGACCTCCCGTTCTCTGTGTATATGGGATGTTCAAACATAGAGGCAGAAGCTATGTTGTAGCTTTGCTTCTACCAGCGAGAAAAGGAATAGAGAGCTCTGAGGTGTTGGGCTGTGCTGCTGATCACGTTCAAACCTTTGTGCATCGCATCCCTCTCGATTTGGCAGACCGTGTCCCAGAGATATTTCTTTTCCTAAGGCTGAGTTCCGTATGTCTTTGATCAGTTGGGACCTCTGTCCCCAAGCTGATTCATTTGAATATAGCAGATTTTGTTTTTCTTTCCTTCCTTCTGAACACACAGTACAAACAGTCTAGCTCCTAAATTAGCTCGGATTATATTTGGATGAAGCCAGCAGTATTTGAATTAAAAAAATATAAAAAAAATAAAAATTGAAAGGAAAGAAAAAGTAAACTCAGGACATCATCTTTCTGCAGCTTCTATCAGGGTGAAAGACTTACAGGGATAAATCAGAACTTACTCAGTTTCTCTTGCTTTAACCAAAGTTTGTCTTACCAGGAGGCTCAGGGGAGCTAAACTGATATCAGGATATAGAGGACAGTGGACATGATATTCTGCAATTTGGAGCATGGGGCAACCCTAGCGCGAGGCGTGTGAACACACCAGCAAGGGCCTTTCTCTTTTATCGCCATCCCCAACTTCCATGGGTCTTTAGTGGTGGCGTGTTGACAGGGACGGCTTTGGCAGCACCGTGGTTCAGCACGCTCCTTCATACAACATCCCTTGGTGAGACACTTTCCAGCACTCTCTGCTTGATCCTTAAGAAAGACTTTGCATGAAAAAAAAACAAGAATATTTGGTCGTTGTCAACACTCAGTAATAAATCACAGAATTCATGTGTGTGTGATGGCTGTTGGAAATTCTGTTTGGGGACTAATTTCACATACATGTCAAGAAGAGCAGACTCTTTTGCAAAATGCCTTGTGTTTTTTTCCCATCCTTCTCCCCTTTATTTTGCTTGTCCTTATTCTCTGACCACCTTTTGCAAATTTGCTCTCTCCATTTAATGACCCATTTTCTTTGTCTTGAACTTTTATATCCAAAAAGGCAAACATGCGGCTGCTGTAAAATAGGCCAGATTCTCAGTGCCTTGTTTAGGTAATTCACTGCCATTTGTTGATTGTATCCCTGTGCAAACTGGCTCGCTCATCTGTAGAGTAATCTGCCTAATAATTTCAGGATATAGCTCCTGAAGAGGCACCAAATCATTCCAAATCCCAGAGAAATAAAGCAGGAGTGTCACCAGGCAGACCATTCAGAGGTAACGCAGCTTTTATGCTGGGGAATATCCCCTCAAAAAGAATTTTGCATAAATTTGTGGATGCAGCCGCCAGGATTCTCTTGCTGCTTTAATTCTGTGCTGTTACTGGTGTGTCCAAATTCTTCCAGCAAAATTGTCCCGAGAAATGAGCAGATTTGCATTTGACATCCAGGTTTCTCTGCCCTGGAGTCATTCTGCCGGTCTCACTCCCACTCATTCGGGTGTCAGCCTTTGCCCTTGGACTGACTGAGCTGCTGCTCCTTGAACCATTTTCATGACTTGTTTTTGGACCGCATCATAGGACCGTGATCTCAGACTACCCTGATCTATTCATTTAACAGATTCCTTTCATTTATTATCTATTTATTTTTAAAAAGTATGAAAAACTCTCCTTAAAACAATTGAAACGTTATATGCTAAGATATGAAAAAATCAGTAATTCCAAGTAACTTATAATTAACCCTAAAGATGGCAGAAAAGGAGAAAACTATTTATAAAGCCTAATTTTTCTTTTTAACAGTAATGATGATGATAACAATAATAATAGTATCTGTTTATAACATGCTGGAAGCTTGTCTAAAAGCTCATTCCTGACCATATACTTTTACGCTTTTCTGACATAGCTGTTTAGACGTTTGTCTTTTTTTGAGTTATTTCACAGAATATCTAAATCATGATGGTGTTTGCTTTCCATTCAGGATTTTTGTGTCATACTTGCCCAGTGTCTGTGAATGGAAAGATGGTTATGGTCCCTTATCTGGGATTCACTGGGCCTGATGAGTGGATTTGAGGGTTAGGACAGCAACAGTTATTTGATCCTCATGCTGGATTAATAGGACAGTTTTTATTGTTTGATTCCTCCAAATGAGGCAAGTTTTGTTGTTTATTGTTGTTTGTTTTTTGTTTTCTTTTTTGTTGTTGGTTTTTGTTTTTTTCTTACAAAGGGATGGGAATTCTGATGAAAAATTTTCTTATGTAAGGAAGAAGTGGCAGAATCATTTTTTTGTTGTAGGTAGCAGCAGTTGGTCAAGGTGTAAATTGCTGTCTTCCCAAGGTGAAATCTGGACTCCAAGGAATGCTCTGGCAAAACCCCCATTCATTTCACATGGAAGAAGGCTTTTGCTTGGGAGGTTTGCTTGGCAGACTAAGTTGGCTTTCATGTACTTAGGTATCAGGAAACTAGATAGTCACTGCTGGCCAAATCATCCCCGATTTCTTGTATTCTCCATGCAGAGTGAGGCTCATCTCATCCTGAGATTGCTCGATGGGAGTTCCATCATGCAAGTTTCACATTTGAGTCTGGTGGAATGAATCCTACCATGTTATCTTGGAGACATGCCTGAGAAGTATAATCCTTCTCTTCCTCCCATCTTTGCTCAGGGGAAGACTAGTAATTTTGTGCCATTGATGGAAAATTATGATAGGTGTCTGGTTTTTGAAACTCCCACAGCTTTGTCACCACCTTCCCACAGCTTCATCAGCGCCTTCTCCCATTGACGCAACCAGCAGCAGGCTTGGCCTGTCCCTTGCAGGGAGCATTCATCCACACGTTCCAGACAGCACTCTATATATTTATATATTTTATTTATTGACAACGCTTCCTGCTTTCAGAACACGTCTGATTCCTAAGAGGTATTTGCCAGCTGAAGCTGGTTTGTCATTCTATGACCAGGTGGGGACACAAACACATGGGAATACACCTGGAACAGGTATTTTTTTGCAGGCACACACACTTTCCTGAGTGAGCCAGAGCTGTGCAATGCTCCAAGCCTGAGCTAATACTCAGCTTGTGAATAGCCCCCCTATACATTGCGAGAAGATACAAATGAGTGCTGACCAGATCGCATTAGCTTTGGGCTGGCACTCTGTGAAATACATTTTGGCCAGCTTGGAGCACTTGAGATGTCTAGAATTAGGTGACCTGAAAGCCAGCTTTTTGCTATAAATCAATAGCTCGGTGCCTCCTTATTACAATGCACCCTCTGTCCTAAGCTAACAAAATCTGACTGTCAGTTGATAAATGGATTTAACTAATACCATTCTCCTTAACTGTGGCTTTTAAAAATATTTTCTGAAATCCAAGTAATGAAAAGAAAATACAGACAAACCTCTCACAACATGGTGATATGGAGACTGGAAATAACATTGCAGAAGAAAAAGATTTACCACTCTGTAAATGAAAGAAATTATATTTATTTAGAAAGGCAATTTGAAATAAGTAAGAAATTCTTCACTGTTAATTCATTTTTCTGGAATGCTTTATTAGACTTTAATAAATCATAACATTTTTGTTTCTGCTCTTTCTGACACTCTTTTTGAAGTAGGTATATATAAAACATTTTAAAATATATATATAAAATGAGACATTTTTACTTAAAAGTAAATAATTTGTACTTATAAGTAAATAATTTATTTTAGAAAATTCCTATAATAATGACACTTATACCCGTATATAAATACTTAAATACTTTTTTTTTTAGTATATTGTATTTAAATTTCAAAGATACCGGACAGAGAGGGGGACTTTCTCTCTCAGAACTGGCCTGGAAACAGATTAGATGAAGAAGCTCATGCAAGCGCGTTATATAAGGGGCCAAATTAAAGTTAGTAAAGTTACTCATTTCCTGTGTTTTAGAAAACGGGATCTTTGGATCTTTTCCATCTTAAAATGCAGAGGAGATGAGAGAGCATCAGAAATACCGCAGATGCTTAAGCTCATCATGACTAAGGCTGTGAATGTGTCACAGCTGTCATTGGAGTCTTGAATTCCATAATTCACACTCATTCATTCGTGTTGCTTTAAGTTTGACAGCTTGGATGGTGGTTTTTGTGCTAGAGAATGGGTTAGTTAGCTGAGATGATTACGTACAGTGGGCGAACAGCTGGAACAAACTTTATTTGAGAAAATAGTCCTTGGTGATTGCAGCGGAGAGACTGGCATGAAAAGCCATTATTAGCCATGTTCAGCCTGCTTCTCCACAGCTTTCAAGTCCCTAGGCTTTGCTATGTATTCTTCAGCTCTTTTTTCTCTGACTTACTTTGTACACCACAGATGGATGCACTAATGATAGTGATGCAAAGGAGCTTTCAGGGGAGACTACCGAAGTCTGAATGTTACTCAGGCGAGCAGAAAAAAATGGATACCACAACCTTTTTGGTTCCTCCAGCCAGTGTGGGCAAGATTTTCCTCTCTGATGTTCATCTTTTTTTTTTCCTCTGCATGGAAGTCTCTCATGGAATCTTTTCTTATAATAGCTTCTATACTATTGACCCGAAATGTGATAAGGTGTCTAAGGGTAGGTGTGTACTTTGAACCATTTACCTGCGAGCTAAGTGCCCAAGCTTCCCTCGTTATCAAAAGAGATTTGAAACAGATTCAATTACCTAAATGCACGTGTCAAGTGCTATCTGGAATCCTCTAGGACATAGAGCATCCTCTTGGAGATAGGAGGTATGATGCTGATCTGCACCGGATCTTCTTCCCTTCGGTATGAGAGTAGGCATGTACCGTGTGGCATTAGTGACACCAAATACCATGTGTGGGGTACAAATTTTGGCCTCAGACCAATGCAGTGAAATGCACTTAGAGGGTGTTCATCTAAATAAATATAGGAATCCATTCAGAGTGAACAACGTTACTCTTTAGTCTGAAAAGTGATAAACAAATGCCCCTGAGATGGCATAATTTAATCCTGTACTGGGTTTTTGACCCCTCCTGATGATTCAGAATGAAATTTTGATCAAATCTTACCTGATAGTTCCATTTGACAGACTATTCCACACAGTACTTTTCATAATAAAATGCTCTAATTTCAATACCTTTTTGTTCAAAACAGAAAAATAACATTCTGATTTTTCGGGCAAACTTATCTTATGTAATTTTTTGCATTTTGCATTACATAATATTTCTTTTCTTCTTTTTTTTTTCTCCATTGACTCTAAGGAGATACTGGGCAGGGAGTGTTATAGAAGAGATAGAAAAGATCCTGGACAGACTGGACAACTGGGCAGCCAAAAACCTCATGAAATTCAACAAGGCCAAGTGCACGGTCCTGCACCTGGGGAGAAATAACCCCAGACACCAGTACAGGCTGGGGACCGACCTGCTGGAGAGCAGCTCGGCTGAGAAGGACCTGGGCGTCATGGTGGACGACAGGTTGACCATGAGGCAGCTGTGTGCTCTCTTGGCCAAGAAGGCCAATGGCATCCTGGGGTGCATTAAGAGGAACATCTCCAGCAGGTCGAGGGAGGTGATCCTGCCCCTCTACTCAGCCCTGGTGAGGCCACATCTGGAGTACTGTGTCCAGTTCTGGGCCCCACAGTACAAGAGGTATGTGGAGCTGCTGGAGAGAGTCCAGCGCAGGGCGACTAGGATGATCAGGGGCCTGGAACATCTGCCCTATGAGGAGAGGCTGAGGGAGCTGGGCTTGTTCAGCCTGGAGAAGAGAAGGCTGAGAGGGGACCTGATCTGTGTCTATAAGTGCCTCAAGGGAGGCAATGAGGAGGATGGGGCTGGCCTCTTTTCACTGGTGGTCACTGACAGAACCAGAGGAAACGGCCACAAATTGAAGCATAAAAAGTTCCACGGGAACTTAAGGAAGAACTTCTTGACGGTGAGGGTGACAGAGCACTGGAAAAGGCTGCTCAGAGAGGTTGTGGAGTCTCCTTCTCTGGAGATCTTCAAGACCCGCTTGGATGCAGTCCTGTGCTACGTGCTCTAGGTGGCCCTGCATGTGCAGGGGGGTTGGACTAGATGACCTCTAGAGGTCCCTTCCAACCTTAGGCATTCTATGATTCTATGATTCCATGATTCTATGAAAAGATAGCCAAAATGATTTTAAAAAATGAAATTTCTTCTAACCATTTCTTCTAACTGACCAGATTCAAAACAACATTCAGGTACATCTTTCTACATGCCCAAGATGTTCCATATCACTGTCTTTAAGAACATGCTCAAACTTGCATTTTATATATATATCACTTTTGAGAGATTTAAGCCAAAATCTCACAGCTTGTGGTCTATGGGCTGGTTCCAGCCTGTCAGGTATTTCTACACTTTCTGCTGTACTTGGCCATTTCCAAAGTGCATCATCCCAATATGTTACCACTTCTATAGGACTGTGAAAAAGGACAGGCTTTAGTACCTCAATAGTCAGCCTACAATGGATAAACAACCAAAGCAGATCAAGTACAGTGGGACGTTGCTCTGATGGTTGCTTTGAGTTTTCCCTTCTTAGTTTCCTGTGAGAAGTTTTAGAGGAGCTTCTGCATAATATTTTGCAACAAGATAAGGGAAGGAACCCCAATCATTAATGTGGACAAGACTGACATGTCTGTCAAATAGATTCTTCCTGTTTGATGCAGCCTGACCTTACTGCAGTACCATTGAATTAATAAAAGGTGATACTACTTTCTTAATATATCTTTTTGCAAATATCCTATCAATATTATTTGATTTATTTTAAAATAAATTATTTAAATGAGTCAGCTCATATACTTTTTTTTTGGTCGTTTCTTTAACATTTCTTTAACATGATCATGAAAAAACAAGTATTCTGCCCATGAGTCACTTGGAGAGCTTATACATTAAAAATATTTCTAGAAGATATCTATAGCCGAGATACAGATTTAGGCATAATAATGTAGAGTGCAATTCATAGAATTTAAGAGCAAGTACTTACTCTTCTTCTCCCATAGGATTTCCTTAAAGGATCACTGTCATTATCCTGAATTGATAGTTAATAAGGAATGATCTGTTTAAAACAAAGAAGCTCAGAACTTTTATGTGCTATGAAAATAAAAACATCATCCTCCACCATTTATCAGTTGCTTAGTTTTTTCAACATGTCAATTTATTTTTATGGTATACAGCAACTGAAATTTCTGTTTTCTTTTCAAGGTAAACTATATCTCATGATGTGGAAGAGACTACTTTCAGTAAGATGTGTTTAGCAGTAGTACAATTGTTTGCCATCGCATTGCATGAATGCTAATTAGACTAGAAATAGTTGGGAAAAGAGATAATCATTTGCATTGACAAAATAGATGGAAAGAAAAAACAAGAACTGCTGTAATGTGGAAGAATATGATTTTCAAGTAAATTGCCATCTCTACAACTTCTAAAAAATAACACCTTGACAAATAAAAACCAACAGTGCCCTTTCTAGCAAGGGTGGTTCTTGACATACCATGGCTTATAGATTGTTCCCAAACACATTTTGGATGAGGCCATTTCCACTCAGGACAAAGCGGTGTAGGAAAGTGAATGCAAGTGATGTCACGTCCCTTGACCTCATGGCCAAAGAAGGATTCATGACCTGTTTTATTTTGCAATTCAGATTTAATGTTAATGTCCATTTCTTTTTTGTGACCCTGCAATAAAACCATCACTGGTGATAGCTGACTACTCAGTTGCTTCCTTGTGCCTCTTTTTGATCACAAGTGAGTAGCTGACAAAGCAGTTCTGATACAAAGGTGGGTGATGAATTTAGCATAAAAGCAGAGGCTCCTGGCAGGCTGAACAGAGAGATTTTTGCCTTGGTAGAGGATGGCTCAGTGGTTATTGAACTGCTGCCATTGACAGATGGATTCACTGTGGTCCAGCTGTTTACTTGGACAGAACGAATTTGCTTTTAGACCTTTTAAGTATTTCCAGTCTAGAAGCTGCATTTTTAGGGAGTCAATATGTGTTTCTACATGACAGAAAGGCAGGTAGAAGATTAGAACTAGGGACACATCAGACACAACCCTGTTTACAGGGAGATGTTTGGATAAACATCGCAGCATATAAGCTCTATAGACAAATGCCAAGCAATGTTAGGAGGTAGAATCTGACAGAGACACCTGTCACTGGTAATGACGGAGAATTTGCAAAGCTCAAATTTTCTGAAATTATTTTACATTAGTGGAGTTTTTCCATGTTTTCCATTTGGCTCTTTGTCTTCAAGACTTGGCTGAGTCCCTGCTGATTCAAAAATCATTCTGTTTCAGAGTTGCAGCCCATTTTAAGTTGTATCTTCTTAAAAATAATTCAAATAATTAATTTTAAAACAATTGCTAACATGTTTGTGCCTCTGCAGCAGAACTGATCACAGAGGATATCTGCCTGCACAATACCATCCAAATATGTTTCAGCAGAACATGTTGTTTAGCAAGTTCTCTGGGATACAAAGGACTCCACAGCTATGGAACACACTGCTTTTGTACCTATACTGGGACATTTAACTGCATCAGACAACATGCTACGTCATTGGAATTTGATCATTAAATTGCTAATAAATTATTATTAAATTAATGTAAAATTATTGTGATGGCCTGTTGCATGAGTTTGGGGACAGGCCAGCTAATATTCTGCTTTACAGTGCCTGAGCAGTGTTCCAAAATCGTCAAAGCTCATACATATTTCTCAAGAGGTATTTCACAGGTGGCTTCCCTATTTGAAGGGCTAAAAATGTTCAATGGTCTACAGGTAGCCTGTTCTCTGCCAGTTGTTGTCAGTGCCAAGAAAAATTGCAGACACTTTCTTAATATGCATCTAAATTATGGTGGGGGGAAAGAGTATGGCTGAAGACAGCAAACAACTGAAAATAAATTTTTTTTTTTTTAAAAAAAAGATCCATCCTGTGCTTCCCATATTCCTTAGTGTTTAGCTCCTGTGTTACTCCAGCTCTCCTTGTACTTCCCCTGAACTCTAGAGAAGGAGATCCCCCAAGGCAAAAACCCTTGGATTAGTCATGACTCTATACTTTGATATCTCATATTGTGTCAACTTTGGAGTTTTTTAGTTTGAAGTTTCCCAGAGCATCAGAGGAGAAGCATTCAGCTTCTCCGTGATGCGAGGATGCTGCTGGGATGGAGCAGGAGAGCTTCCCCTTGGCAGGCAGTCCAGATTCCCTGGGGAGCCGGGAAGCGTGATGGAAGAGGCAGTTGGCTGCACATCAGAGAGTTTGTGTACTAAACTTGCAGATTCCTAGGGAGTCGTTTCCTTAGTGACAATGGCAACATGAACAATTTCAATGTATTTTCTTCATGTCTGTTTTCAGTGGCTTGGATACACTCAGAAGGCAGAGTACAATTGGCATTTCTGAGCAGAAATGTTTTTTTGTGTGATTTTTTTTTCCTTCTCTCCTCGGGAGCTCACACTGGCATGGAGATCATGTTCATAACAGCCTGCCCTAATATTGTTGACATTTCTACATCCACACAGTGAGAGACAAAAGAACAGATCCAGAATTCTTAAAACATCTTGTAAATAGTAATGAGTTGGGAGGTTGTTGCTGCACAGTGAGTGCTGTGGGGCTATCAGGGAGATATATTTTAAATATATAGGAAAGATAGGATAGGAAAGAAAAGTGAAAGGACTTAAAACCTATGACAAGAAGCCCTGAAGCTAACACTGAAGAGCAAACTCTACTGCCATGTCATGTGCTGTCAATATAGACTTCTTCCACAACCTGTGAAGAGATCTATGCAACTCCAAAGACTGTCTGAAGCAAAAACAATATGGATCATGCTGTGTAGGTGCTTAGCTCTCTTCATTATGAGATTAGAATAGCTATACTTACAATTTAGAAATGAATAATTAAGTGAGGAAACTCAAGACCTGCTTACCAGGAACAGTCTAGTCAGGTCCCTAATACCACATCAAATTTTCCTTTTTCAGGACACCATATAACTATAAATAAAATGCAGTGTCCTGAGGGACCTTATTTTTCCCTTTATAGTGAGGGTAGTGGGTGTTAAATACGGGCGGGGAGGGAGAGTGAATGTTCTAATGAGTCAGTGCTGCCACAGTAAATCATGATTAAAATACGATTGTCATAAAGTAAATCATCATATGACATAGTCCAATATAGCAAAACATCTTAAGGTGGTAACTAAAATAGACACCCACTTAAAATCTTGCTTAGATGTGCTGCCCAACTGGCAGTATCCCCCAATCTTCAAATCAATTAGCAGCAGGCTTTGCTTTTTAGTAAAGAAAAAAAAAAGGATAAAAATATATATGCTGAATAGAAATGGTTCTTGTGACTGGTTTTCCATTTGCTATTTTAATGTTCTGATTCAAACCATTAATTTAAAAGGAAATCACTGATAAATATACAGCAAGGTTAATTAAACCTAAAAGTCCTACTTTGGATCACTTCTGCTGGTATTTACTTTCACACCAGTGGGTTTGGATGCTATTTCTATCTCTTCAGTAAACTGTTCTTGCTCTTATGCAACTACTTTTTTGTTCCCTATAACTCACCATTTTGACTCCAGTCTGGTCCTGAATATTTAGTCTTTCATCAAAAAGCTGATCAGGATTGAATCACCTCTGGCACGAGGTGATGATAAAACTGGGGATCACAAACCGTGCACCGCATGTGTTTTTTACATTAAATCACCCAGTAGTATATAAGAAAATGAAAGTGATTTTTCTAAGCTCGAGCCTTCTAGGCTTGTTTGGAGGAGCCTACGAATACATTCCTATTACAGCAGAATACCAAATTAGGAATTAAAAGATTTACTAGGTTAAATCAGTGAAATTCCACATGGGATGCAAAATGATATGCTGGTTATGTACTGAAGAAGGGGGGAAAAAAGAGGGAGGAAAAGAGAACCAAAATAAGACTTTAATGAATTAAACTGACGGTTTACCATTTAGTGTGCATGATAGGAATATATGGATTAAGTAGCAAATGAAATGGCAGGAGAATTTACCCTACATTTTCTTCCTGAAAAGTGTCTCTAGTCGCAAAATTAGAATATGTGCATCATGACAACCCTTTTTCACCTACTCTGTCAAGAGTGGCAGAACAAATGTACCAGCTGGTAGTTGAAGCGATGCATAACAGCAATGAGGAATAGTAAATAAAAATATTATTAATAATAAAAAAGTCAGCCATTGTGTCATATAACTACTAGCTGTATATGAGCTCTGTATTCTCAAGTATGTTCATCTGCTGCAAATATCCATGAACAGCAACCCAGGTGGTCAGCAGCTCATAGCTGAGGTCATCACCGCCTTCAGTCCACCCCATCCCACCAATCTGCCAGTTGAGTTGCATTCAAGGTCGCTCCCTAACCTGGTTGGATGGGATTGTCTTTGGTCAGCAAAGACCTATTATTTAAGTTAACCCAATTTATGCAGAGTGAACTGGGTTAGACGAGGCTCACGACATCAGTTCATTTGGCAGATTAGAGGCAGCACAGTGTGGATTAGTAGTTCTAACTTGACGGGGAGCAGTGTTCTTTTCAGTGTGGCTGCAGATGGAGAGAGATATGCCCACAGCCTAATGTAGGTGTCAAGAACTGACAGTCACTTGAGACATTCGTGTGGCATTCCTCTAGGATGGTGGGTGTCTTGTTTCCAAAGAGGGTCAGCAGAAGAAAAAAAAATGAGTGCTTTCATGAAGAAATCTCAGCTATTTTTCAGCTAAAAAACACAAAACATCTTGACCGTCCCTATTAATATCTGCAAAATAGTTAAAAAGGAAAACACTGTGAGTGGATAATAAAGCATATTTTTTTGTTGTCACCCACATTGGCCATCAGAGGAGACGTAATTGGTTCTCTCAGTAGATTAAGCCTGTGTATATCTGTAGTATTGAAGTTTTCTGGATACGAAGTACTGAATTGTCTTATTTCCCACTCAAGTCACCGAAGACGGAAGCCCTTAGTTCTCTCTTTAGAAATACAGGCCATTCTTTTGCTTTATGGACTCACTGATATGCAAATGATGAGGGGTAACCCCAGGACAAATATGCATTATAACTTCAGCAGCACTGAATTCTAATTTGTAGGTGTTATCACTTTATAGACTACTGTCGCTTGCAGAGTGTGTTTGTATGTGTGAGCTCACTGGAGTGTTCTGTTTGCTTTGAAAAGCAGGTATACACACACACACGGGCAAAAGAAAAAGAAAGTACATAGTTTCCCAATTTAGAGATATGATCTATATTAGAGTGCAAGGAGAATTCTGGTCTCTTGGATTTGAGCTAGATGGTTGACACTGAACAACAGATTGCTGGATTTAGGTTTTATTCACCTACATATTCATGACTTCCAAGTCTTAACATCTTTTTTTTTCCTATTTTATAGAGTTATTTTATTGTAATCCTGTTTTTTTTTTTTAATTATGATTGCTGTTTTCATGACTGTCTTGAAGATAACACAGAACGCATTCACTCCCTTACAAAAGATGTCAGACTAATTTCTGTAAAGTTAATGATCACTGCCCATCAAGGAAGTAGAAATTATACCCTGCAGATTTTGCAACCAATTGCAGCCAAGCTGCACTAAATGAAATCAAACCATCAAAAGGACAGTTAATCATATTACAAAATTTTGGTATCTTTTAAGTGGGACATGTGCATATGCACAAATCATACAAAATATTATAGGAAAAAAAAATCTTCCTCTCATACCTTTTTCATTTCAGTTTATTTCCTAAATAAACCTTAATAAAATACCTATTTGTTTGGACAGATCTAACTGAAATGAAGCTGCACTTTGGAGAAGCCAATAGTTCATTGTACAGTGACTATGTACATACCCCATCACACAATTGATTTTCCTTATCCAGAACAGCTCCACATTGCACTTCCTTCAAGCTATTAGAGGTTTAGTTTAATCTGCCAACATGCAGTTCTTCCCACCCTTTCCTTTATGTTCCTATACCCTGATCTCCACAGTGAGTGATGCATTTCAAAACAACATACAAACTCATCTCATACCTCATTTATTCCAGTTGGCTACAACCTCTAGGGACAGCTATGAACTTTGATGCACTTTTTCTGCTGTGTGTGGAGGATTATTTTCACATTGCTTTCCATCTGCCAGATGCCTCAGCTGAAGTGCTGATCTTTGCTGCAGAATACTCTCAACACCAGTTCTAAACTACTCTTTCAAATGGAGTTCATATTAACAAGTCAAGTGTTGAAAGAACTCTGAGTTACCTCTATCCAGTTTGGGAGATTGCCTTCATGTTTAAAGTTAGCAGGCTGTTAATGATGCAGGTGCACCATTACACTATGGCCTGTGTCCTGCTAGCTGACCTTCACATAACAGTAGTAGTGTCTCCTCTGCTTAGTCCAACTTTAATTCTCCACCTTACCTGGCAAGGGAAAAGTCAAGAAGGCTACTTGGATATGACTCTTTGCCATCTACAGGCAGCAAGGACCATTAATAATATAGAGGGTAGAAATGAGGGCTTTGAGACGCATATATTCCTCATCTTAATAAATTGCATCCTTTGGGGACTTTGAAAGTGTATCTCCCAGTGCTTAAGATCAATAAAGTCTTCCCTGTCTTAGTTTGCTTCTCTCTTTAAAATGGTTTTGGCAGATGCTGACTAGAATGGAAAAGTGTTGTAGTTCTGTATGAAGGCTATGAAGCAGTGCCAGCTCATACCAATGTTACTGTACTTACTTGAAGAGATTAGTGGGAAACTTCTTTCTGGAGCACAGGAGAGAACAGGGGAAGAATGGAGAAATACTGTGTTATACACTATGGTAAAATCACAGAATCTTTGAAAAATCCCTTGGCCTAATGGGTTTCTGAGGTGTTAAGGATTCACCCTCAAAGCATTTGCAAGGCACAGGTTGATCATCCTTGAGCTTAAAATCTCAGCAGAAATTTAGTAATGCTGAAAGTTCAGGATGGTTGTGGTTCTTGAGATCTCTGAACAGGACTTTTGGAAAGCAGGGTGTAGACCCATGTGGACCATGTCAGTACTTAAGTGTATTGCCAAAAGAGTTTTCTTTTTTGGAGCAATTGACCTAAATAATCTTTGCATGAATGTTCTATATCCTCTTTAAGCCAGTGTTCCTTTGATGTCATTTCTGTTGAGAGGGAACTACATACAAAACAGAGGAGGCATGCAAGTGCAAACCTGGACAGGATTTAAACTTGACCTAGTGCCAGGAGACTAAAGGGAGATTGGCACTTCCTATTTTAGACTTTAATATCTTCCTTATGATAAGTACCACTAAGCAACTGAGCATATCTTTGGTAAACTTTGGTTGGACTAAATTTTTATCACAAGTGTCCATCGTGGATCTTTCACTACCTCTCTTTCCTTCCTTCTTTCTTCCCTCTCAATCTATTGACTCTAAGATCAAAGTCAAATGCTTTGCGCATTCTCATGACTCTTTTAATTAAGAATTTCTGACACCTCCATGATTTGGAACCAGGAATTGAAATTTCACAGGAAAGAAAGGGTGATTTGAGGGATCACTGATATGCTTTTTGTTATCTGTCTCTAAATTGAAAGTCTATGGAAATGCTCAGAAAATATTGACAGCCTTGATTGATAGAACACAGTAGCTGCAATATGGCCAAGGCATGCCTCAGCTTGGGTGTGAGCAGTTTGTCTGAACTGCTCTGAACAAAAAAGCATGCTGAATGCCCTGAAAAAAATCAATCTATGCTTTATATTTTGCAGCCAAAATAAACAAACACTTTTGACATTAATATATGTGATATATGTGATACGTGAGGGTGCCAGAGCCCTGGCACAGGCTGCCCAGAGAGGCTGTGAAGTCTCCCACTCTGGAGATCTTCCAAACTCGCCTTCTAAATGCCACCCTGTGTCCCGTGCTCTGGGTGTCCCTGTTGGACTAGGTGATCTCTAGAGATTCCTTCCAACCTCAACCATTCTGGGATTCTTTCTTTTCCTTTTTTTTTTTTTTTAACAACTGCTACAGAAATTAAAGGAGGGAATATAACATATCTCAGCCAACAATTTAGCGTCTCTTCATATGTGTTTATTTGTGTTTATGTTAGACTTTTTTTGATCCTGCATCATGGAGACTTTCCCAGATATTCACTCAGAGTCAGATTCTGCTGAGGTATTAGCTGGAATTGTTCCATGGAAATCCATGAGAAGATGGTGGAGACACATGTAGAAACCATTGTGTTTTACAAGCTATTTACAGGCTGAGGGATTGATTACATGTGAATGAACCACGTAATCCCATTTGTTTTTGCATGTACTTGTTTTGTAGAAGGACAGTACTAATCTCGCTCTGCTCAGAAACAGTGGTAGCTGTGAGATAGAAGCATCTCCATGGGACCAGTTCTTCTACTAGAAATAAGAGAAAAAAAGAGAATCCCACAAAACTTTCCCTAGACTCATTTTAATTTCTCAATATGTCATACTGAAGGAAAGACCCTTGGACTACTGTGCCTAGGAATATTTCTGCCAAGGCATGAATGCCTCCTGTCTGCCCATCTATCTAAGTTATAATCACACTCATCATCCGTTACCAAGAAAAGTTCCAGTCTCCACTGCCCCTAAGTTAGCAGGAACTGAAAAGGCTAAGAACAAATTTCGGTCTTTTTCCTAAAAGTCAGGTTCACTCTGTGCTTTAGAGTGGTTGGATGGGAGCCCTTTATGTCAGGAACCTATGTGCATTAACACTGCTAATAACCCAGCAAAAGTGGTTTACAAAATATTCAAGTTATATAAAATCCTCTTATATTTGTGAGTTTGTTTGCCTCCCCCTCCTCCTTCTTTAAGGCAGTTCTAGGACCTTTCACTGATGATGGTTGGAAGTTTTCCTCTAAATCTCAATTTGGACATATTTTTCTACCAACACCGACTTTAATTTTGATTACTTTTCTTCCTCCTTTGTTTATACTGCTATGCTCAGTACTGTCCCTATTCAATGTACACTCTTCTAAGGTAATAAAACTGGGTTTACTACTTTATTAGCTCTCTGCTTACCAAGATGAGTAGTATGTTGTCCCCAGGACAAGAATAACCCATGTGATGCTTAGGGGAATTGCTCAATTTGCCATAAAAAGAGACTAGCTTGGATGTAGACATTTCACTTCTAGATAGATAAATTCAGGTGACATGAATTTCATCCCTGCTCTGGCAAGAACACATACTGTGGAAGGTCAACTGCTGAACTCAGATAAGCCAATAATGAATTCATTAACTGCAAGTTGGGATATATCTGGACCAAACTTAGACCTTTCAAGAAACAATAGAAATGTGTGGCAACAGGAAATGTGAGTGGAAAAAATTGAATTAAGCAACTTGCCTGTTCTCCTGCAGTGACTTAGCCTTATCTTTCAGAGTAGGAATTAAACTCTCATAATAAAATGTGTGTGTGTTTTTTTTTAATCTCCCTAAAGACAGACGTGAGAGCATTGCAGTCCCAGATCTGTTCTGGGATGTGTTTCTCTGACAGCTGAACACTCTGTACTTGAGGGATCACAGGGATAGGGGAATCATTTTCTTTACCCATTGAGGAATCAGGAAAAATATTGTATCTATTTTTCTTCATCAAGATAATCTGAACTTTGACCCGTGTTGTACAGATTGGTGGAGGAAGCCAATGGATGGTCATCTGGGACATGGAGCAGACTGCCAAGGCAGAGCATTTACTGAAGTAAAAGATATTATACCCAGAACAGCTCTGATGTCTGTGTAGGAAAATAGCAACAAGTAATTGCACATATAAGGCAAGAAAAGATCTGGTTGCCCTGTCTGAACACCTTCAGAATTTTGACAGATTTTCAACATCCCTGAAGTGCCAAAGCTGTATCACAAACTGTTTTCTGCACACTAGAAAGTCACATATTTACTCTTCAGCATGAGGCAGTTGCTCACTGTATTTACTAACTCCTTGGGTGACAGATAACTTTCTTCCTCCATTTATTTTCTTACTTTCAACCACTTTGAGAAGGGAAGGGCATATTTTCCCTTTCCCAGAGACAGTATGACCTGAGTATGCTCTTGCTGGATCTCAGAGACTGGTTTCTGCACCTGAGTCCACAAATGCCTTGTTAAGACTCAGTTCCTGACCAATCCCAAGCTGTATTTTTCCTTTTGTATCTTTTTTTCTTGATCATTACCCTTACAATACACTCAGCTCTGAAGCTGTCAGACAAAGAGAGGGAAACTAAAATCATAAGAAATGAGATCAAGTAACTGATGCAGTTCAGCAAACATCTCGCCAAACTAGATGAGTTCCAAGTGGATATGGATATCAGTGTGGATGGACAGGTAACAGTCCTATGAGCATTGCAGGAACTGCAGATGACCACTCAAGGAAAGGAAATTAATCTAGTAGCTATTGCAAAAAGTTGATATGAAGCTTTGATACACTGGTGGGAGAACACATTTTACTTGTTGAAGGGAGTAATATTTTCATAGGATCTTGCAAATAAGCACTTAAAATTATGCTGGAATGGAGCAGAATGTGGTTATCTTTATGATCTCATATTAGATTCATACTAACTAAAAAGAGCTGCATACATCATAGATGTTTGAAAAGGGTGATTAACCTGACTAAAGAGATAAAAAGAAAACTTCTCATGTCATGTTTACTTCGGCTACTAATAGTTCTTAAATACATTGTAGTTTATAGATATTTTCTTGCAACTGACTGGTCATGATCTTTACTTAAAGAAGAAGTCATGCAATTTTGCCAGTTTGCTGAATAGGGCAACAAAGAAAGCATAAATAAGAGAACTAATAGATAATACAATAGAGAAAACAAAGGCAATAACTGATAGATATATTTTGTGTGATGTTATAAGGGAGCCTGTAAAGAATGGCTATCCTTGCATTTATCCCATGGCTAAGTGGTTCATCCATGCCCATCGGGGCTGCAGAAAACCTGAGGCAATGCTCATTGCAGACTTTCAAAGTCATTAGAGTGACTGCTTACTCAGATATCCAGGACAAGCCTTTGTATACCAGTATCCTTCAATATTTTGTTGTTGACTCATGGATGTTTAGATGAAGCACCATAATATGAAGGATAAGAATTATCATATCATGAAGAATTTTGTCATTCCTAAAAGCCAGGTATTTTAACTGGAATTTTTCTAAAGAGTTGAGGATCGCTTAGTTTTATATTTCTTCTCTTGAAAGGGCATAAAATTTCAAAGTTCAAGAAAGGCTGGGCTTTATAATCACAAATATGAAAGTGTGAAATATACTGGATTTGGATTTTCAAAAAGTTTTTGATGATATCCTTTACTGATGATGGAAAGTGGGCATTAGCTGAGGTCAGAAGAGATGAGCAGCTCAGGTAGATGATTGAGTTAATTTAAGTTCCTGCAGATCAGCTGCCCTGTGTAATTTCCTATGTGATGTAGTCTATGATGAATGCAAGAGAGGGAAACTTGGCTTATTGACAATGAAAGAGGACTAAAATTAAATTGCACTGCCTTTAATTTGATGAGAACCAAGAGGCACATGTATCCTTACTGTATATCAGCTGAGAGATAATAACTGAATATTTTATAAAAATCTAACTGTGTACCTGAGCTTTAAACAAAGAGAAAACAAAGCATCAAGATCATATGATTGATTCTCAGCCCAATAGAAAATCAATAGCAAGTGTCACAAGGAGACATGCTAAAATATCCTATGGAAGATCTGAAAGACTGAGAACAATATTTTAGAAAAATTTAGAGATCAACAAAAAAAAATATTCAGATCCTCAGAAGGTGTAAGCTGGCTTATCTTTCTTGAATTGGCTGAGTGATGCTTATTAAAATATGTTCTATATCTGTCCTACTTCTTAGAAAAGTTTTGAGCGCATTCTTTGAAACGTTAGGAAAATTCAATAAAGTTAGAGGGCTAGAGCTAACAGGTTATATAGAAGTGATAAGGGGTGTACTTTGTAAGGACCAATTATAATACTCTTAGGTCTTCTAGAGATTTCAAGTTAATTGAAACCACTCAAAGGAAAAGAAAAAAAATCCCATAATTATAATCAGAGACAGCTGAAATAAAATATGCATGGAAGGTATTAGACTGTGTTAAAAATGGAATAGAGATAGTACAAAAGTATGAAAAGGCTAAGACATAAATGGAATTCAGTGCTCAGTGTTGCTTACTATCAGCTTTTAAGAGGTGTCTTAAAATTAGGGGGTGGAATTTTCTCTTCTCATCCCAGTCTGCCTCAGTAGAAAATGGAAAAAAATGACACTTGCAAAGGAGTAACTCCCTTTGTCTAAAATTAAATATCTAACATTAGGGCAGAGAAATTGCTCTCTGGAGATACTTACCTCCTCTCCATCGTTTATAAAGGGAGCCTAGATAGACTAGGATGCACTGTGCATGTCTAAAATTTGGATGTCTAAAAACAAATGAAATCCTGGAAACAATTTCCAAATATATTAAGTACGAGAAGGTAGTCAGCATGGATCATTTTGATAACTTTATAAGAGATGATGTCTTCCTTGGCGAGATGTGAATGGTAGATGTTATTGGTCTTGACTGCGGCAAGGCTTTTGACAGTGTCTGCCATCATATCCTCACAGACAAACTGAGGAAATACAGTCTAAACAAGAGGACAGGGGAGGGACTGATAACTAGATCAGAGAGTTGTGACCACCTGAACAAAGGGAGGAGTGGCTCATGGGCAACCAGCAGCAAATGGTTGCTCTGCTATTGAAAGGGACCTCAACAATGTGCAGAAATGGGCATAGAGGAATCTCATGAAGCTCAGCAATAGAAATACAAAGTTAGGGAGGAATAAATCCATGCAACATCAAAATGCTGAGAGCTGACCACCTGGAAATCAGCTTTGCAGAGAAGGACCTCAAGGTCCTGGTGGACAACAAGTCAGTCATGAGACAGCAATGTGCATTTGCAGTAAATAAGACCAAATTGTGGCTGTGTTAAGGAGAATGTAGTCAGCAGGCTGAGTGAGGTGATTCTTCCCTCTGCTCTGCATTGGTGAAGCCAGTACAAGAAAAGGCATGTGCATACTGGAGTGATTCCAGTGAAGGACCATAGAGATAATTAAGGGGTTGGAGCATCTCATTAAAGAAGATACTGAGAGAGATGCAGCTGTTTACCCTGGAAAAGAGAAGACTAAGGAGGGTCTTGTAAATATAAATTCCTGGTGGTAAGGGTAAAGAAGACAGAGCCATACACTTTTCAGCAGAATCAGTGAAAGCATGAGAGGCAATGAGAACAAACAGAAATATAGGAAATTCAACTTAAGTATTTTTTCTTGTTGTTTTGAGGTTTTTTGTTTGATTGTTTTGCTTAGTTTTGGTTGTTGTTGTTGTTGTTTTGAGGTTTTTTGTTTGATTGTTTTGCTTAGTTTTGGTTGTTGTTGTTGTATAATGGCGGTGAAACAGATTGCCCAAAGTGGCTGTGGACTCTTCATCCTTGGAGATTTTTTAAAAGATGACAAGACATACCCCTGAGCAACCTTCTCTGGCCGACCCAGTTCTGAACAGTGGGTTAGACTACACACTCTCCAGAGATGCTTTCAAACATCAGTGAGTCTGATTCTTGAATCTCCTGCATCAATTTTTTTTTCTTACAAAACTTCATTGCTATGATTTTCTTCTTCTATAGCCTAGGAACAAAAATTCTACAGACTTCCATTTTCATAAGGGAGTTACAGCACCAGAAATTTATCATTTTCTATTTTTGCAATTATATCTTCATTATTTTATTTTATTTTATTTTATTTTATTTTATTTTATTTTATTTTAGTATAGTATAGTATAGTATAGTATAGTATAGTATAGTAGGCAGATTCGTAGGGGTTTCTGCATTTGAAGTATGCAAAAAGAAGTCAAAGCATAACACACACCTGTTCCTCTGTTTAGGAGGACTACTACTGACAGTTTTTTTTTTCAATATCAAAATGCCTAAGCCGCCAGCAACCTGAATATATTACATGCAACTATTTCTATGCACTGTCAGAATTTTGCCAGCTTCTTGTTTTAATTCTGCTCTCCGAAACTGAAAGCACCTGTTCTCCTGAACAGTGAAGTCACTGAATGTTAGAAGAGACTACATGACTGCATCCATCACCAGTAAGTGACCTTTACATCAGTCCAAACATTAGAATGACAGCTCAATGTCTTACAGGCTGCATCCTTCTTTGTGGACAATCCTGTTACAAAGTCCAAGTTGCTTGTTGCCAAGTCTTTCAGACAAAGCTGTGACGTTTCCTCCTGAAGGCCCGAAGATATTCATGAATAGCTAGAAAGGACCGACCTGTGCCTTGTAGCAGTAAATCCTTCCTGAAAAACCTACTTCTTTCATTAGACCCCCTGATGCAATTTCTCTTTGAAGTCTGTTCTTCTGTCACTGACAACAGATATGGTGAGTGGAAGCAAGAATATCAGAGGCATTCCAGTTAGGCATACATTGGGGTACAAGTAAATAAATGTCTTGGTGCTTAAGAGAAAGAGCCAGACTCACAGCTGCTGTGAAGCCATATTCCTTTAAATTCAGTAGATTTGCAAAGTTTAAAGCAAGTAAACCAAAGCAATTTAGAATAGTTAAAAGTTCACAAAATAATAAGTGGAATATCAGATAGTAGAAAAGTCACAATGTTGTCAAGTGTGACTGTGTAGGACTGTCCTTTAGTACTTTCTGTGGGAGAATTTAGAGTGCCTTCTTTCCTTCCTTCCTTCCTTCCTTCCTTCCTTCCTTCCTTCCTTCCTTCCTTCCCTTTCTTTTTTTTTCTTTCTCTTTCTTTTTTTTTTTCTTTCTTTTTTTTTAATTTCCTTCCTTTTTTTTTTTNTCCTTCCCTCCTTCCTTCCTTCCTTCCTTCCTTCCTTCCTTCCTTCCTTCCTTCCTTCCTTCCTTCCTTCCTTCCTTCCTTCCTTCCTTCCTTCCTTCCTTCCTTCCTTCCTTCCCTACCCTTCTTTTTTTCCCCTTTTCTCTTTTCTTCAATTTCCTTTCTTCAATTTCAGTTACCTAAATATTTCATTATCATCTCATTAACACAATCTTTTTCTTTCTCAAGACTTTGTGGCATACTTTCTTATTTTGGGCTTCATATTGCTGATCCACATGCTTCCAAACAGAATGAGGATTGCATTCTGCCCAAATTTAGATATCAACAATATAGATGACAATATATGAGCTAGCCATTAAGAATTCCTTTATACTCAAGGAACAGAAGTAGAAATGTTTAAGGTAGACAGCTAACTAGGTCAGAAAAAAATGCTTTCTACATGTATCTCCCGCTTTCCATTGATTATATAAAAAGAGACTTGACAAAGAGCTTGTATGTTAAGATCTATCTTCCAGGTTTCTAAAATTAGTCTACTTCCTCAACCTTGATTACTTCGTGCTAGTAAGAGTCTCGGTTGATGTGTAAGAGGTACACTTTGTCTTCTAATATAAATTTTTGAGTTAGTATGCTTCATCCACAATGTTTTGGGAAAGAAAGAATGAAAAGCATTAAATTCCACACCTTCTACTGAGATGCTAAAGAAGATGAATAGAGTATTAATTGCATAACTGCTATTCCTATAAAAGCCATAGCTATCTAACTAACAAACTTTGTGCTGGTGGTGGTCTTTTTCCTGGGGAAAACCTGAAAATGCAGAGGAAGAGGTCTGTGAATGAGGCCGATTGGTGACAGGTGGAATATACTACTTGGCATCTTATGCCTTTTGCAACCCTTCTATCCACGTTTATTCTGCATAAGGGAATATACTTAATTCTGGTAGGAAACACTGGAAAATTGTGCATGGACTGAAAGACTTTGCTGCAATGCAGAGTATTCAGCCTGCACATGCTCAGTTGGTCCTGCATGGTCGGAAAAGCCTTTGGATTTCTGCACTTGTGCAGTAGTTCAATCATGTTACAGGAAGGACATGGTGGGCAGCTCTGGCTAGACACTGAATTACGATTAATTAATTAATTCAAATTCCGTCAACAATAATCTAAGCCACTGTGGGTCAGCTTCAAAATTTATTGCTTTCTTTCAAACAACTGGCAGAAATCCTAGAGGATCATAAGTAAGAGTCTATGAGATCAGGATTTTGTTTGTTTAACTTTTTTATTTTTTTTTCTTTTCAATGATAGTAGGTCATAACTCCTTATATAGTTACTAAAAATCCCCTTTCTCTCATCTTATGTGAGACCAACTTAGTTCTAGATACTTTAAGTATGGTAAGGAGTGAATCTTTTAGGTAGGGATTCTTTCATGACTCCCTGAGAGTAGGAACAACCAACTAGGGAAAGTCTCACTATCTCTTTTTATTGTTCAGTGACATGATATTCCATCTACTAAAAAGTTGCTCTTAACATGCACTCTTGGTACATACTAACTTCTCCTGATGGGGTACTTCTCACCAGCTGCTAGGCCTCTACAACAGATAGTCCACAGGTGAGCTAAGCACTCCAGAGTTCCTTCATAGAGAGGGGAAAGCAGCAGAAATCAACAGAGAACATGTTTCTTTAGAACTGCTCCAGTTTGCCCATGAAGGGTCTGTTATTCTCCACTGACTACCACGTCAGTGGCAGTAGTGGAACCTGCTGTGCCACTGAAGGATGTGGAAGGATGAGTCTTCCGGATCAAGACAACATATGTTCTTCAATCGCCAAGTGACCAGAACAAGTTTTTTCTTTGTTTTGTTTTGTTTTATTTTGTTTTGGTTTGTTTTTTTTTTCTCCCTCTATTCCAACCATGCTTGGGATAATGCCCTGAAGACCTTGTAGGATATCTCCTGAAATTCAGTAACTGTTTTTCAGACTCTCAGACACTTAACAGCTTTCTTGTTTCCCCAGAGATATTTGAGGATCTTGTTCCTTTGGGCATCTGTGTTTTTCTCCTTGAAGGGTATAACTCCTAAGCTGTTGACTATTCTGACTTCACTAATTTTAATTACTGTAGCAGATGAAGATACAACAATGGGATGGAACATCAGCAACTCTAACTTGCTAAATTGCAGCATTTGGCCATCAGTATCAGGGGTCTGTTTCATAATCTAATTATTCCTTCCAAATCCTATGTTCATATTTTTATTTCTTTTCCCAATATTGAAATTGAGATGTTTTATAAATATTGTGCTTATTTTGAAAAGTTCTTTTTTTTTTTTGTAAAATATATTTGACTTTACATACCTGTGTGATAATTAACTGTTTATTGGTAATAGGTGGATTCTTCACCTGTTCAAAATACCACATGTAAGGAGTGACTAAAAAAAATCATAAAGATTCCTCTGCAGGTGCAGGGAGCAGCATCTGCAAGATCGGTAGCTGTTATTAGCTAATAAACCCTTGGGCCTCTGTGGGTGATATGAAAGCTTCAGTCCAGTTTGTGATTCAGGTTTCTATGACTACCTTGAAGGCAAAAATGAAGTTGATTCTTCTACTTTCTCTGGAAAATGTCAGAGAAAGTCAGCAAAATGGTTAGCAGATATTCTCCTGGTTTCTTTAAAGGTTCATCTAAATCCAAAGTAAAATCAAGTAAAATTTCCACTTTCTATTCTTCAAGCCTAGTGGATGCCAGGTTAAATAAAAGCAGATTTATAAATCAAACCAAACAAAACCAAAATCAAAGACTGGGAAGAATATGTTCCAAAAGTTACCATTTTCCCACAGGATTTTTTTTTCATTCATTTAGTCAGTCATCTACCATCCTTCCATTGCATTTATATTGCTTTCCTGAAGCATAATAGTTGCTGAAGCTGAGGACAGAATTAATTCTCCAAACCACACTGGCCTTTCTGGCTAGGTCTGAGCACGGGAGTGCCAATTATCAAGAAATAATTTTAAATCCAATGTCCGCTGATGCATCTGTCTGGTTTTCTCTTCCTTCTGCTAATGGAGTGATTTTCCTTTTCCCTCTCTTCCCTGCTGAATGTCACTATGGAGGTTTCTGTCCTACTCATCTGAGATCTTATCAGTCCCTCATTATTTGATAAACCATCAGAAATACAGTTAAGTAATTAAATTCAGCACCAGACCAGAGGCAGAGTGACTGATTGAGTGAGGATAGAAGAAGGCAGACCAGTTTAGATGGAATCTTATGAATCACAGTCCTTCATTTAGTCAGGGTCTAGATAGAAAGGACAGAAATCTAGAAATGGCTTAATTTTCCCTTTTTTTTTTAATTGAAAGACCCTCTCCATTTTAAATGTTGATGTCTTGGCAATTCCTTAAAGTTAGTATAAAAATTAACTATCCTCTGATCAGTATATTCCATTATATTTCCCTTTGTCATTCCTTTATTTACCTTCTGTCTTTGATCTGCTTTCTTTTTATTTTTTCCTCCTCTTTATTTTATTTATTCATATTTTCTCTCATTGTTTCACAACAGTTTCCCAACATAATATTCTTATTATTTATTTCTTCTTAATTTTCTTCATTATATTTCTATCTTTTATTCCTCTCTTGTTATGAGATGATTATTTTTTTCCTCATATATTAATATACTTGTTTGAACATTTTTCTAATTATGAAGATATATGGACTAGGTGTGAATTTTGAAATCTTAGGTCATGGTAGGAGCTGTTTGGACAGAACTAAAGTCAGATACACAGTTCTCCTGATGTCCTGATTACTTGTTTAGTCCCTTGGCTGAAAGTCAAGCAGTGAAAGTCACATATATGCTTGACATCATCAGCAAGGTAAATCAATTCTGAGTTATGTCATGGATGAATCTTCAGGCTTTTTGGAGGGCACAATTCATTTCTTTTTGTCTCTGTTGTTAAGTACTTAAAAAGCTATTAGATTAGCAGCTTTGAACATGGATCTTGGTATCTGGACATGTAATCCTAGGGAGTAAATCATCAAGCCACACAATCTCTTAAAAAGCCTTCAGATAGTCACAATTTTGAGCCTCTGTTGCAAATCATGAAGGTCAAAATCATGACTTCAGACGGGAAGCAGACATTTAGGTGTCTTTTTTTTCCCTCTGGATAAAAATGCTTTATTTTGCCTTTCCTTTGGATAAAATTTAGATCTTTGCTATTACAAAATGTAATTCAGTAGCTTATATGATCAAAGTTATTGATCACAGGGTCTTGTTCTTGGGTTTTAATTTAAGTATCCAAAACCAGCCATAATAACTGCAAAACACAAACACAGTTGATATCTAATATACACAACTCACAGTTGAAGTTCGATATTCTATGTCCTTTTCTTTCTGATTCTTTTAAAGTTTTCTATATTTATAACGATTATCCTGTTCCACTGCAGAGATCTGCACCTTCATGTGGAGACACTGACAGCAGCATCTGAAGAGTGTGTGCTGCAGCCCTAATAATAGTGTTAAACAAACAGAACTTGACTGAAGACCAGAACTAGGAAAGATGGCCATCACTTGGAAGTCCTGCTTCTTCAGTCTCTTGTTGCTTCCTCTGGTAAGGAAATATGTCTTTATTTATGTTATGGTCATTTAAATACATCTTTTCAAAGACACATTTGTTTAGGGTGAACAATCTGTCATTAACACTGATTCTGGCTTTTTTTCTGTGTGGCAAGATAGTTTTGGTTACATCTTTTCCAGCTTTCATTGTGGATGGAGTAGAACTGTGATCACATGGCTGGGGCTGGGCCATATAACTTCATTCTTTCCCATTGTTCCCAGCTCCATTGTGGTTTCATCCAGCCTCACACAAAAGCCATAAACCCACTGAAAAAAAAAGTGTTTTTTTCCCTTTGTCACCATAGGGAATAGTATACAACCCCTATAATTAAATCATCTTGCATTTCAGTTCAGTTCTTGCTAAACCATTGTTTGTAACTGCTTTTCACCACTTCTGAAAAAACATTTCATATTGTGAGAAATAGCACTCTAAAATCCTGTTTTGTTCTTACTAATAGCTCCCTAAAAATGCCTTACAAATGCTTAATATACAGACATTTACATGTTTCTACACTTTAAAGATCAGATATTACATAGAATTTTTGAAATATACTTATTATTTTTGATTTTAAACTTTTTAATATAATAATGACATATCCATAATATTTTTTTAGCATTTTAAGAGTTCCTCCTGATGTATATTGACTGTGAAACATCTTTTACAATGCATAGCAGTCACAATATAGTACTCTTTTTTGACTCCTATAAAAATCATGCCTATTAGTACTTATTTAGAGGCCACTTCAATTAATAACATATCTAAAATGTAGCGTTAATTAGCTAAATTCTGCAGAACAGGAATGGAACTGGTAGTATATTTCTGATAATCCAAATAATAAAGCCTATCTCTTGCCACATAAGATATCTACCTTTGGATATGATCATATCTGATCTTTGGATCCATTTCTAGTTCATGATGCTTTTAACTATTACCTAGCTTTTCTGGTCAGGTAAAAAGTTTACTTTAGAAACAGATGGGTATGTTTAACTTTTATATTGGATGTCTGAACTAGTCACACTAGACTTCCTCTAAGCCAATGACTCATCAGTAAATGTATTTTTGCTGCTTATATGAAGTCTTCTTTCTGCTGGAGGTGCCTTTATCTCTCCATTAACAATAAAAGGAGGTTAGCTGATGTTTGGGTGTTGCATTTTTCAACATAAATTTGGTTACATAAACCTACGTTGCAATTTCTGGTTTAAGACCCAGATATGACAACAGTGCTCTTAGGAATTCTCGTCAGCCTCACTAACACTACTACTGAATGCTTATCTCTTACATGGATACTATCAGTGAGACTCATGGTACTCTAAGTCAAGCTGGAAAGTGTATTGGTAGAACGTTGAATTCCTGAGAATGAGAGCATATTTTTCATACTGAAAATGAAATGAAATGAAATGAAATGAAATGAAATAAAATAAAATAAAATAAAATAAAATAAAATAAAATAAAAATTATATGATCATATGAAGACAAGAGCAAAATATATTTTTTACCAAATAGAATACCAAAAGGTATTCTCTTTTTCAGATGTGAATTACTTTTAATTAAGGAAAATAAATGTGGCTTAACACATCTCTTGAGCTTTCAGATGACCTTCCTGGCAAATGTAAAAGGACAGCAAGGACAGTTTCCAAGTGGTAGCATTTCAGGACATAGCTGTAATCGCTGAGCTGGATAATTAGTGATCAGCTCTCGCTTTTGGAAAGAACAGCTCTCTAATGAAAGACTGTGAAGCAGTATTTCAGTTAATAAGAACAAATATGCTTTTATCTGTGTTATTTTTGCGAGGGTTATGAGCTTGTTTATGAGTGGAAGATTTTATTATAGCCTCCTGCAGGAATACAGAGAATAAAATTAGTTATTTCACACACATGAATATGCACACAGACTTTGGTCACTGTAGCGACTTGGGTCCATGGCAGAGATTGTACAGTAAATTGTGTATACTGAATTATTCATTCCTTGCTTCTTCCTTAAAGTTTCTTTTCATGGACTGGAGCTCAAGGACTAGTATGTTATTAACAGTTCTCCTCTTGCTGGAAATCTTTTGTAATGTTTTTGTGGTAACAGATTCCCTCTCCACTGGGACAGACTTGCTCCTCAAACCACCCCTTACACACTGTGTTGGTGTTCTCAGACGGATACTTTCCTGTCATGTAGACTTTTAGATTTTCTTCTAAGGGAGTGGATACTCTGAGTAATACTTTGAGTAAATTTGACTGTTCCCCTATCCTTTAAAATGTCCTCAAAAAACCTTCTATATTGTTTTTCTCTAAACACATCTGATACTGTTCATGAAATTTCCATTTGCTTTCAAGAAAAACTACCATTTTCAGCTGTGAAAACTGCAGGCCTATTTCTTGGGCATTAGGATTTAGTTTCCTAACCATTTGAGTTATGGACTTCTTTAATCTGTCTTGCAAAATGATTAACTTGACAATCAGATCACAGAAGTCTTTTTCTACACATTCTCTGCTCATACCATCATGATCCTATTGCTGTCAGCCCCGTATGGCTTCCATTTGCTATATTAGCAGTTGGTGGAATTTGAATTGATAACATTTGCAGTCTCAAGAAGAACAGGACCAAGCACCAAGTTTCGCAACAGTCATCCTTTAAAATATGCCTTTTTAATAAGCTGGTATTGTACCTGAGAGCATGGGTTTAACGTGATATATTAGTTAATGATTTTTGTGGTATGTAATTGATGGGAAAACCTTGTGTTAGTCCATCTTGGAGAAGATATCTGGAGCTAAATTTCCTGCAAAGGGAAAAAAAATGCAATGGGAGAATAGTAAAACTCGAGAAATATGTTGAACAGTAGAAACTCTCTGAATAAATTATTGATATATATTCATAGAATTAAAGACTACATCTGAGTTGTAAGGAAAAAGCACATGAACATACTAGACTGCAAAGACTAGTCAACCCCCTTAAGACTGAGTAATCTCCACAGAACCGAAGTCTTCTTGAGATACCAGAACACACAGGAGTAACGCTATTACTCCTGGTAAAAGCAGGTCCTGGTCCTGCCATGATCCTGGCTGCAGCCAGTAAAGCCTGGGTGTCTCGTTTTCCATGAGCAGAGAGATTAGTACAGGCCTATCTTGAGGCCATTATCAGGCCATAGGCCATTCTCAGACCCATATTGTGAGCAGTCATGTTGCCACCTTTAGTGTCCTGTGGAGATGATACTCTCAGGGGACATGAATGAGTTTACCTTCAGCAAGATGGCAAAGGAAAAGAGAGACTAAAATTCAGAGTAAATTGTGTGGTGCCATCAGTTTGTTGCAGAAGTTCCACCTTGCCTGGAAGAGGTGTTACTTTGAAAAGCATCTTCCAGAAGTGCAGTTTGCAGCACAGTTCACACACAAATATTAACATCCATATGGGACATTCTGAACCAATCATCTCATACATTCATAGGAAATTCTAGCAGGCCTCAAACATAACTTTCTATGTTGCTATTTTAGCCATTCTTTAATCCTTTCGTTGTTGACTATTTATTTTCAACCTCTCTCATATTTTGGTCTTGTCTGAACATTCCCTGTTTTCATTTGCACATCATTTCCCTTCATCCTACATACTTTTCCCTTGTCAATTCACTTTCAGTGCCATTTGCTTCGTTTCTCATTCCACTCACCAGTGATAGCAGCAGAGTTTTTTATTTTGTTTTGCCTTTTTCTTAATATTAACAAAAATCATCTTAAAATTGAGGATATAGGATCCTGAAACATGGTTCCTTTGTCTGGTTCCAAATGTACTTGAGAAACAATGCAATTCATGACTCACAATGTTGGCTTAGTATATGAACTGAATTTAAATGTAACTGCAATGCAGGTATTCTAACTGCCTGTAATAATTCAATCATCAGATGTATTTCTTGAATCTATACTTGGAGTGTCTTGTGGAGGCATATTTAATATTCCTAAGCATAAATGTTTCAGATGAATATTGTAGTGTTTCATTAGCCCAATAAATTATGTTCATCAACATTCTTAAGCAGAATAAAAGAGAGAGAGATGCAAATGAAAGGTGAAACGGATGCCTCTTGTATACTAACATTGAGGTGTGTGATTACTGGATGAGAATCAGGTAAGTAAATACAAATTTGCGTATGCTGTCAGTCTCACAGATCACAGAGCCAGAACGCTACCTGGCTGTGTTTGAGCATGGAGAGATGAGGAAAGAAACTAGATCTGTTTGCACAGAACCTGTCTGCAGAATGGGAAAATGTTGCTGAGTCCGTTAAGGGTACATCCTTCCTGAGCACAGAACTGTCTGTATTTTCCATTATTGATGTGTAACTGTTATTTCCAGCACCAGAGTATTTTCAAATAGGTTTGACTGTGTTTCAATCTCTGTCAGTTTTTTAAAATGAGAGATAGTATTTTTTAATGCACTGTTCCACCAGTTTCTCTCCTTCTCTGCTATATTTGTGAGGGTATCCATTTTTTTTTGCAGCCCAAATGTGATGTTCCTCTGCCACAAACACAAATGATGCTGTTATTTCCCATTTTTAAAGTAACCTATTCTTTTTCCATTTAGAACTTAACCATTTTTAATGAGTTTATCTCATAAGATAAGAGATAAACTCATAAGATTACATAACTCAACCAGAAAAGTCAACTTCTCTTCAGAATTACAACAGTGTGTAGCACAGTACACACTAACATGGGACTTGCCTATTGCTTATGCAACACCACAGAAGTTCCTGTGCAAATATGATTAGGAATCTCCTCCAAAAGAGAAAAACTTGAGCAAGCCAAGCTGTTTGTTGCACTTGCCACAGCTCTTTTAATTTAACATAAGGAGATAGTGCTGGGGAAAACCAGCAGAACATAAGCTGACCTAAAAGCCTATGCCTTGTTAAATATATATCTGTGTATAGGTATACATATATATTGCCTCATTAAATATATATCTATGTGTATATATATGATTACATATACATATATATATATATAGGATGAGTAATAGTGGGTTGTTTCAAAGAGAAGTTTCAGAATTTCTGGTAAGGTCTACCACAAATAATTCCAGTGCTCCTTGGCCCTACTCGACCTCAAGTGCCTTTTTGAGGCACAAAAATTAGGCTCACTATTTCCAGATTATAGTTAGACTCTCAGCAAAGTGAGATGGGCAGTTCCAGAGGGTAACTTAGTCCACCTTATCTCTACAAGTCCCACTGTTTCTAACAGAAAGCCTAGGTTCAAAGCTGGTGGGAGACCTTGATGTTGTGTTCATGCTCTGTCTAGTGTGATATATAACCTCAGCCTGGGGGCATTAGGTAACAGTCGTGATTATAGTGGAAGTCGTAGAAAGACACACACACATGTAAAAGTATACACTTTTACACGATTTGCAACCAAAAACCAAAACCAAAAATCCTCTAGAAATAAATGCATTCTACAAACACCAGGTTCACAACACTATGCACATACATAAGTATCTGCATGTAACTTTCCTTATTTAGACTGGGAAGGTATCTGGGTCTTAGAAATGCATGGTAGCAGATTGCAAAGCAGGAACCCTACATTAATGCCTTCACTTTTTGTACCCTCCAGTAGTAGTAATAATTTTTGCGTCAGACAAATAATATGACAACATCCCTGATTTAGGAAAGTTAATATGATTCTTTTCCTTGCTGGTATTGTATGCTTGGAGGAGCATTGGATGAGTAGTCAAAGAACAAATTAGAAATTAAAAAGATCTCCTAGAAAATGAGCCTGTAAAAAAAAATCAGAATCAGTGATTTTTCATGATGCTCAGCCATAAATATCGAGCACCTAGAGAATTATTATTCAAGTCTATAGCAAGTATGCTGCTGGTCTCTTCTTTCTCGGGTCTGCTAGTCAGCAGTCTATACTGTCGAGTCAGCTCAAAGAGAACTATCTGGGATGAAAAAACACAGCTCCATTAAAGGGAAATGGGGAAAGGAAGCAGAAGAGTAGGGAGAGACAAAAAGAATAAGAGACATTTTTATCGCTGCCCTGCTAGAGGCTGGTCTTTTATATTCCTCCTGTCCCTTTCTTCATAGCCTATACTAAATAGCTAAATCTTTATTTTTGCTTCCCAATCAATAAAATAAATAATTCCCTGCTTCTCCTGTATGGGGCCTACCTGAGGACCAAGTAGCTACCCCATAAAGTGCCCTTGTTGCATGCTTTAAGGCCTTCCAGTTGAACCGTCTGTAGGTTGTGGGTGGGACAAGATGTTCTTGTTCACAAGGACAAGAAATAGATGAGAGGCGGAGTGCAGCTTCCAGAGATTCTTTTTCAAAGTACTAGAGACATAGCTATTTAATCAAAATCTGTGAGGCCCATTAAGGAGAAAACCTCTGCCAACCATGAAGCCTAAGTGTTGCTTCCATTGCAGTCACCAAGGGCCAAGAAGCTAACTCAACAAAGTCCCTTTTGTTCCTCTGGGCAAGGGTTGAATAGCTCACTCCAGGCTACCTTGTGCTCATGTTCCTGGAAAGAAAACAGAATTTTTGTCAGAACTCTTTTTTTCTTTTTTTTTTTTTTTTTTTTCACATGGAAACTGCATAGAAAAGAGAATTTGGGAAATATGGATCCCCTTCAGCTGTTAAAAAACGTGTCGATCTCTGTGCTATGGTTATGCCATGCTATATATTGTTGGCTGTGATTTGAACAGTAAATATAATCTTGCTAATAAAAGAGATCTCCCTCTGTACTTCTCTGTGGCTGTTAGAGCTAAGCTGTGTACATAAAAGGTATCAGCAAATGCACTTAGGGCAAGTGACATCCAAAAGCTGGATGTCAAATCTGGCATATCTATCAATATTAGTACCCACCAAAATCTCTGGGGTGGTAAATGGAACTGGGCAGACACTTCCAAACAAAAGTAGATCCTATTCCAAACGTCCCTAAGCCTCTCCTCATTGCAGGGTCATTTAAAATAGACTTTTTGTTAGCTCTTAGACACGTCATCTTTGTTGATCAATAAGCTGTCTTTTATGGATCTCAGATTGAGCTTGATGAACAGATGAAAGCAAGCCCACCTTGCCCAGTGCTTCATCTATTGACTGAGTTGCCATATCAGTAACCTAGAATCCACCAAGATGATTTCTCATGCAATCCCACAAAATTATTACCACAAAATTATTACACATTTATTACCTCTCCTGGAATAATCAAGTTCTGAATGTGTACAGGAGAACCAATAGATTATTTGGTCAAATCAAAATCAAAAAAGGGAAAAAAACCCTCTTAAATATTTCAGTATTTTTTTAAAAAAGGATGAATCAATTTTAGAGAAAATGGGAGACTGTTTTTCCCCAAAAGTATCTTTAAAAAAAACCAAGCTGATCAGAATTTTTCTTTCTAGAAAAGCTGGAAGCATTTAATTTCAATTTCCTTTTGCTATTTTTTTTTGTATAGAGAAAAATAAAATTACAAATAAATATACTATCAGCCATTTAAAACAGGTATTTACAAAATGGAAAGAAATGTTTTCTACCCTTCCACCCCTTTCTAAGAATATTTAAATGGCAACACTGTTGGCCATTGGCATGGTTTACACTATAGGCTTAAACAATATGTTGTTTCCTGAGGGAAAATTGGTCTCAATTCTTGTCTTTCAGTCAGATTTTGTTTGTGTCAGCTGGTGGGTTTAATGGCTTGTCAGCCTTTTGATGCCTTCCTTCTGTGGCTGTGTTTGCTGTTCAAATGTACTTAATATATATTTATGCTTGCTCTAAACTGCTAAAAAGTTCTGCTGAAGGTTGCAAAGTGACGAAGTTTTTACTGTGTCTGGCCTTTGTGATAATGTGTTTGTGCAGTGTTCTTTTCCATCAAACATTGCTCTGCAGGCTCCTTCCGGAGAGGGAAATTCTTATTAATTCTCCAGGAACTTTACACAGAAACACTTTAACTTCTGTACACTCTTTCCTAAGTCTTTGGGCCTCAGTCTGACTCAGCATCTGTGGCCAAAATGTGTTATTTAGGCTAAATACAGGCTGGTGATTTGGTCTTTCCAAGACTCTTAAAGCAGTTTGTGAATAATTCGAGCTACTGGTGTTTGCAGATTTGGGAAGGGAAAACACAGAGGATTTTTTGTTTTGTTTGCTTGTTTTTTCCTCCTCCTTCTCCTTAGATGATAGCCACATCAGAGCATTTTACATATTTTAGCTTAAAGCTGTTCTGACCTTTATTTTGGCTTTGTCGCTTGTTAAGTGCTTGCCAGCTAATTGATAATGCAAAATGCACATTGGATGAGATTAGAGACATACTGAAGCTCAAGGGTATAGGTTTGTGTTTACTCCTTCATAAATATTAAAATGCATTTTTTCTTGCTGCCTTCTGGCTAAGGTCTTTTTATTTGCTACAGCTCTGTTAGCCAGCTTTATGAGAATATGCTCTATAAGTTAAAAGCATAACAGAATACATGGCATGTTTGCACTGCCATATAAACAAAATTATGATGCAATTACAGGCTGAAATACTCCATTTTAGTATCTCATTGTAGATGTGCAAAATCTAAACATTTTTTTGCTCATCACATGTTGCCTGATATATCTGAATTAAATTAGGAAAACCAGATCAACGTATTGTGGGCTAGTTTAAAATAACTATTGAATCTGAGTGCATGCTTGCAGCCCTCTCTGTCATCAAACATGATTAAATTAATTCTCACCACACAACCTACAATAGCCCATGCTATTTGCAGGGTAACTGTGTTACAGTTAGGAAGTTCATAGAGGCAGGCAACATCGGTGGGAATGTGCTATAAGGTGTGAAGAGTCTTTGATATGAAAAAAGAAGGCAAACTTACATGATCACACCTGTGCATATGCATTTTTTTCTTTTTTATTTCTCTCCACGGTGTGTCCCACAAAGTTCTGAATGTGGCGAGTGTTTTCAGCTACATATGATAGAAAGGCTGAGGTCTCAAGCAATTTAAGCCTCTGAAACTTTCAAGCAAATAAACTATTTTGGTAAAGACAGAGATTGTATTAATTCCCTAGAAAAATGAAATTCATCATAAGGTAAAACCCCATTAGATTTCAGAGTATCCCAGCAGGAGCCCACTCAGAAGATACCAACCATGAGATCAGTGAGTGAAGCCTTGCTCACGAAAAGAAATAAATAAACTAAAAAAAAAAGAAGTTAGCTTTGTTTTTTTCAGATCACCTTACAGATAATTCAGGTATCCCTGGAAAAATGGCAATTAGAACAATAACCTAAGACGTGAGAGCTTAAAGTCCAAATTGTAAGCATAAAAAGCAGTCATATTTGAAGCATGATGCCATTATTTCATCAATACAATATATTTCCATATTCTTTCATTTTCTGTGGTCTTTTATACTTTACTAAACTTTTACACTTGTACCTCCCCTGCTATCTAACTTACTTTTACCCATATATACACTTTTACCCATACTAATCCATGTATTTAGAAGCAAAAGCTTTTCTTCAGTGTCAATGTATGGTGGACTGCAAATACATGGCATGACAGCAAATACAGCACTGGCATCTCTAGAAAAACATAAATAGAAATAGTCAGTGCACACTGGAAGGTACCACGAAGGAATTTGTGCAGCCAGAGTTCATTAACATTAATAGGAAGCTTCAAGTGCATCCACCATGATCTTGGAGGTGACCTGCATATTCCCTCCCAAGTGCACAGGAGTTTATTTTTCTAATTATTTAATCGTGTTTACACGCTGGAAATTTCTTAGGGATTTTTTTACGTAACACAAAGGAGTAGCTGAAAACTAGAAATAAGGCTGAGTCTTTCCAGATTTTCTCGCTGTTAACTGGTGGTTACGATAGATCATTAATTCTCCAGATATTTAATTATAGGAAAGAAAAATGGATTTTTTTTTTCATTTTTGTGCCCATGGATTTTTCCTCTGTACCTGCCAACAAGCCAAAATAGCTTGTTGCTGGCCATGATTAATACTAGAGGAGCAGGTCATGATGCATGGAGATAAGCTGCTACCTCACAACATGGTTTACCACTGGATGTTGGGCCATTTAATGCTACCACTTCAAGAACTTCAGATCGACATCTCTTTTTCATATAAGCTATATTACAATTCAGAAATAAGTGTATTTGTGAGACTCTAGAATATTTAATTTTGAAAAAAAGAAAAGAAGAAGAGAAAGAAAAAGAAAAGACAGTATAACCTTGCCCCTGCAAGGCTATAGAAGTGGCATTATGGGGACAGAGTACCTGAGAACTGAAAATCGGATACCTGGTAGGAGTGAGTTTCCTCTCTATAACTGGGAATACATTAGCAGAGGAGAAATTATCTTTGGGGGAGGAAAGGATAAGATTAAGGAGTTGGAAATGAAGGTAACAAGATTAACAGCTGAGAAATGCTGGTCACTTCAGGTTCTGTCTGGGCTGTGAGGATCCAGGATGGCTGAAGATTTCAGAACTTGGTATCAGTAAGAGTATGATACAGTCAGAGTCACTGAGGAAATCCCCATTTTCAAGACCAAAATTATAAATTTAATCTCACTTGGTCAATATATAAGGACACTTTTAAAGGTGGCACCTACATAAATACCTCAGCAGAATTCTTCCCTCTGTCTCTGAGATGCCAATTTACTGAAACTTCCATTGATTTAACAAACTGTGTTTGGGAATAAGGGATTAAAATTATTGGACAATGTATATTCTTTAGTACTCATTAGTAACTGTGCACACGGGCTTTAAAGTTATTTTTTTTCCCTTTTTTATTTTTTTGTACACTAAGAAATTTCTTCTTTATTAAATATGCAAAAGTTTCTGAGACCTAAATATCTGTGCACTGTATTCAGATGCAAACAGGACAGCTGAAGCATCTGTTATCCTTGGAGAGAGCCCCTATGTCAGCGTGTTCTGCATTAAATACGTCCTTGTACCTGCCAGCCAGAGTGACTGACTTAACACTTTAGGTGTCTGCTGCATTTTGTTGGGGCTAAACACAACATGGGATGTTCCACAGAGGAAATAAAATACCTCCCGATTCTGTTGTTTTCCAGCAAGATCTCACTTCAGCTATCTGAGCAAATTTCATTGTTGTGGTAAAGCAGAAAATTCTGGAGCAGAATCTGGGTCAAGACAGAGTTCTGTAAGCAAGACAGTGGCTAAGTTGCCAGGATTTCAAAAGGATCCAAGTCCTGCAGATTTTTTGGGGAATAAAGTCACCCTTTGATCTGCCCTCAGAAGATCTTCATCCCTGCATACTGTCTGTCCTTGAAATAAATCATATCCTATAACGATAAAAGAGTAAAATAGAAATCAGATGATATGCTACCTGGCATGTTTTTTACTGTTGTTGTTTTGGTTGTTGGTTTTTTTGTTTGTTTGTTTTGTTTTGTTTTTTAGTAAAATACTTTGCAACTGTATTTTGGAGCACATCATATATCAGAACTTCTAGGCTTCTTGAAGCCTGCTTGAGGATGTGCTCATGTAGTGTGGTGGAGCCATGGTGAACTTTGTTATAAGAACACCTCACAAGCAGGATGTAGCACAGCTTGTTATAAAAAATAAGTATATATTAAAACAGGAGGTTTCAGGTCTGCTTTCTAGAGGTCAGGATTTACTGAGTGCTGGAAGGTTATAGCTGTCCCAGTGGTACCATGTAGCAAACAATGTACATTGCCTAGTGTGGAACTGACTAGGATACTTCATCTCCCACTGCTAGTCCATCTTTCTGCTCCTGATCCATACTACTGCTGCTCCCCACTCCTCAGAAAATGAATTTAGATTGATGGGTCAGGATTTTTTTTAGTGTATAAAAAGAAAATGTTGCTGTGTGTCACACCGAATCTCATCTAAGATGTTTTGGAGTTCAAGTTCTGTGATTAAAGAAAGGAAAACGGTGGATTTTATTTATTTATTTATTTTTCTGATTACACACTGGTGGGATTGTGCTCCTGTATCACTTAAGTGTCTTTGAAAATCCCAAATATTTTGGTCTGCCTATGGTGTTTTTACTGTGGCTAATACAGTGAGACACATCAGACAGTGACTCTGAGAATATGTTTCTATTTAATAGAATATGTGAAAGCCGTATTTTTACCACCCATTTTTATCATATTTTTTACAATCCTATTACCATCGTAATATCAGGTCAAATATCACCTGTTTACTGCATGTGCTTGAGGGGAACAAACTCCAATCACATTCAGGTCACAAGACACAAGCCCATCTCAAAGCTGCTTGTTCTCAGGTTCTGAAAATATGGGTAATGGAATTAAACAAAAATCCATATCTTCCAGGGCAAAGCATTATTTGTCAATATACATTAGCTGGGTCCTTTACTTTAACAAGAGTTATGTGAGCAATGTGACTGCTTGCTTTCAGTGATATCCAACTCACCTTTAAATGTGTATAAGTTTTAAGTTTTCAGATGCCCAGGACAGGAATGTTGCATGTGGCTACATTGCTATGAATCACAAACACACTGACTACTGGCTGCTGTGTCAATGCACAGAATTGTGTTGGTGGCGCTGATCATGCCTTTTGGCAACGGTTTGCCTATCCAGAATTTAGTCATTCTCCATCATGATATAACGGCATATCATCAGAGATTATGTTTCCTGAGAATTACATTTAAATGAACTGTCAAAGTGCTCTTGATGATTAAATCCAGTGTCCAGGGAGAGTCTAGTATATCAGATGGCCATTAAAAATCTGAGATGTTGAAGGAAGAAAAACAATGTGCACACAATGGTTTCCAAAAGGAAGACTGGATATGAGATTCATCTTATGAAGTTTTCAGAAGCAATGCCCAGATCTGCCAAGTCACCCAGTGATCTCATTTTGGGCACTAGCAAGAAACGAGCACTGGTACTGCAAACTGGTTCTATACTGTTTTTCACCGATTGTCTGCAGTCATGACTTGGGACTGCAGAGGAACACAGCAACTCATCCAGCAATATCCTGCAGCCACCACTGTGCATTCCTCCATGGAAGTGCTACCAAGCTCCATCTTCATATTTCTTCATTATTTGTTCATAAAAGTCTCTTAAGACCACTCTTACCTTTCCTTCAGAAAGTGTTGCTAGCGATGTTGCTTTTTCTGTGTATGGTCTCACTGTTCCTCATTAGGAAGTTTCCCTATACTGTTTATCTTCCTTTCCTAATTCCCTCTGCTCAGCTCCTTGCTGGCTCACTTCACTGTGCTGGTGCTCTCAAACAACATTCAGGCTGCTCCTTCATTTCCTTTATGAATAGGTACTTTTATTCCCCTCTTGAGTGTTTTCAGTGGAACAGCAGAGAAACCTTCCAGAGATGGGAATGTGAAAGAAGGGCTTATTGAGAAAACTCATCTAGGCGCAATCTTTTGTGTAGAGTTGATTCCCTGTGAGATTTGTGTGATTCCCTGCTTTATTTTTTTTCTGTCCCTCCACACACACACTTTGGCACAATATTTGAACCAGCATCTCTTAGTACTGAAAGGAGGAGTGAATTTGAGAATGAACTTGAGTACTTCATGTTACCACTGTTGTAATAAGCTTTTTGCCTCCATTCTTCAGTGTTCTCTCCAGCCCCAAGGTCCATTTGGGGAATATTAGAATGAGAGCTACAGCAGGATGCACTTATTGGAAGTGTTTGGAGGGAGGAGTGAAAGGAAGGAATGCGTGTGATAGTCGAGCGCAAATAGCTTTAATTTAATTAGTGGATTAATTAAAGCTCTCTCCCTTGGGGAGGGTATATGTGTGCTTGTGGAAAAAGTGTTTCTGCAGCCTTCTGTAGCTGTTGATCATGTATCTCTGTTCCAAGTGTGACTCAGATGGGGTTTCTATTGAACTTGCTGGGAGCCTGCACAAAACAAATTTCCTGTCTTAGATCTTTTCTCCTTGGGCTTTTGTTTAAATGTAATGAAGTATAAATGGGCAAATAATAATGAGTAATAACAATAGTTTGCCTTTCAAATGAATGTGGCATCCGGCAGCATGACAAACGAAGGACTCCTAAAAGCCTCTCTATTTCCCAGTGTCCCCACAGTGAAAGAAGTTTCACACTAGCAGAGATTCCCTCTGCCTTAGAGCCAAGTGAAACTCATCAAGAGTTCTTCACTGTGATAATCCCTTCAGCTCCTTGGTTGCTTTGATATAACCGAATGGGAAGCTGTGGAGATCCAAAGGAAGTTAGATGAAGGCCAATAGCACCCTGGGCTGTATTAATAAGATGACAGCTGGTAGATCAATGGAAGTGATTATGCCCCTGTACTCAGTACTTGTTAGACCAAAATCTATACTATTGCATCCAGTTTTAGGTCTCTCATCACAAAATAATATGATGATGACCTAAAACAAGCTCAGTAGTGGGGCACAAAGACAACCTATGAGGACAAGCTAAGGGAGATGGGCTTGTTTAATTTGAAGAAGAAAAGCCTTTTGGAGAGACCTAACAGCAGCATTCTAAAAGCTATGGGAAGATCATCAAGAAGATGGAGCCAGGCTCTTCAAAGAGCTGCATGGCAGAAGGATAAGAGACTATGGTGGCAGGCTGAGAAAGAGAGGATCAGCTTGGGCATAAGAAGAATGCAGACAGTTAGCCACTGAAGCAGAGTGGTTGTGCAGTCTCCATCCTTGGAGGTTTTCAAACTCCTGAGCAATCTGTTCTGATCACATTGCTGACTCTACTTTGAGCAGTAGTTTGGGCTAGAGACCTCCTCAAGAACCTTCCAGCATGATTTATCTTGTGATTGTATGCTTCTGTCTGAAAAGTAAATGTCATATAGAGGGATAGAAAATAGCAATGGGATATTCTGATATCATGACCACCAGATGAAGACGGAGGTGGGTGAGGGACTGGAGCTCTACACAAAATCAGGACAACACAGAAAAAGAAGGTAAACACAGTTTTAGACTATTTTTTATGCCCTCCTCATTTGGGGTTTCTCTAACACCTAACACAGCTTTCAAAGGCTATTTTTAATAGTGAGTATCCCTATATTACTAGTACTGTCTAGTGAAATACGAGGTGTGCTTCTCCCAGGAATCTTCTGGAAGGAACAGAGAAGCGCAACAAGCCCCTCATCTGTTGCTACTGCTCGCAGAAAGGGCAGCTCCAAGTATGCATCAGGATAAAGACCAGAGTCAGCTACTAGCATAAAATCTTTTATTCAGAGGTCAGCTAGGAGCCTTTAGGCTCCAAAAGAGACCAGACTAGAACCTTTTTGACAAGATGGAGATTTATCATATCAAATCTTGAAACTGGAAGAGCAAAATCATTCTGTCAATGTTCACTTCATTGAGAAGCAACTCCTCAGATCAGGGGAGCAGTATGTCCTAGGGTGGTCAGAAATGAAAGATTTTGCCTCTTCTTGTTCCCTGCTTGCAGGTGTTCATCTGTCTCTGAACACTTTATCCCACATTTCTTTAAATATGACCCTCATTTCTTAGCAGAATGCAATACATTAACAAAGGTAAAGCCTACCCTACAACTTTCACTCCGGTCATTTCCATTTATTGATCCAATTGAACTCTTCTGCTTAATCTGAATAAAAAAATGGCTATGTGGGACTGAGTCTTTGGAGGAGAAAGTCTGAGGAACAGCAGGAGAAATCCATTTTACATAATGCGGTTGCAGATTGCAACTGGAACGGGTCATTGAACTTGAAAAATTTACTTCAAACACATTGTGTTTAACAGGACTTCTAAACCCTTTTCTGACGGGTTGTTCTTCCTCTCCAGTAAAACACTTTATGAGACATCATATGGGATCACCTGCTATTAGAGATAGGATAAGGGGAAATGTTGATTTAACTCAAGATGCCAGCTGCTTCAGAAGAAGACAGAAACTGTACAGAGATTGCCTCATCATATTCAAAGAGAGTTTTTACTGCTAATCTCCAGAATGAAAATGCAGTTATAAGGCAAACTCAAAAATACCCTGTACCCTGTGTTGCACAACACATCTTTTGTCCAGACCTACCACTTAAGAAGGTATCCATCAGCTGAAGGGTATCCATCAGCTGATTATGTTGCAGCTATTTTCTAATCTGCTGTGCGACAGACATCTCTCAGGGAGTGATTTGATGTTAAAAGGTAACGATATCTTAATTAGTACAAACCATCTTGAAAGGCAACAGTGCCCTGTTTTGGCAGTTGCTCTGTCTTTTTTGTGCAGAATTTGCTTAAAGCATAGTGTCAAAACTATTCCGCAGACTGTACAGTTGTGCCTCTGTTTGAATAAGTTTCTAATTGCTTTACCCTTTCACTTAGTCTGGAGTGCTTTGAAATTGCAGTAGTTTGGGTGTCATTTAGGCAGGTAGACAAAAACGCAATCAAGTAACAACGTAAGGCCTTCCTAGAGACAACAATTTATTTAATGTCAAGACAGTGTTGTGGGGACAAGGAATGATGTAAATAAATTCTGAAAAAAATGCACATAATCAGAGCACCTTCCCAAGGAACTATAATTTTAACAGGATGATTTGCAAACTTTGGCCGTGGTTTGACCTGTTGAATCATTGCTTGGTAGGAATAGGGATAAAATCCAATAATGTTGTTCCCATTAGAAAGTAAGTTTCCTTTCTATAATTCCCTCATACTATGGAATATTTTATTTTATTTTATTTTAAGCTAACTTCTAAAAAAATATATCTGATATATATATACTGAATTGGTAACAAGTACAATTCAGTGGGGAGTGGTTGAACTGATAAACCTAATGGATTAAACTCTTTCTCATATTACCTTAGAGACAACACTTTGACAACAGATGAATCAGAATCTGTTTATCTTTATAGCTTATGTTGATGTAAAAGACTGTCTGTGAAGGACTTAGTAAAGGGTTTTTCGGTTTCTTTGTTTCTCTTCGTCTGTATTTCGTTGTTTTCTTTATTAACATGGTACCCAAACAGACATATCCTCCGTGGAATGAATATATTCATTTTGCATTAATCTGAATAAGGCCTTTACAGATAGAATATGGAAAGAATTAAGAATATGAAAGATCAACTAATGATATTAAAATACTATATTTGATCAGGTCTTTGTAGAAATGAAAATGCTGGACACGTTTGGGCATTTCTTCCAAAGCAATTGCCTGAACCTGGAGTTTCTCAAGAGCACTGGTAACTCCTCTCACTTCTGCAGTTCCACTGAGGCAAACTCATGCAGTTGAGTCATGTTTTTGACAAAATACAAATTTCTCTAAAGAGAGTAAAATGAAAAGAACAATATAATTTTAAATGAATATATGTAGTCTGAAGGTTCAGGTTTCCAATCTAGACTTTAGGGAATTTCTGTTTGTTTTTTTATTTTTTTTTACCATTGGCCCAAATCAGTTTGAATAATGCTGAGACCTCTTTCAGTTCACAGCTTTTGACATCTCATAAGCTTTCATAACCTTCCAACCGCATCTCTTCTTGTGTACCAATCTCTCTGACTCTGGCACAAGGATAATGTTCCCATTCACAGACAATGCCTTGACTTTACATTGAGAAGACCTGTGTCCACTTGATGTAACTGTGAAAATGACTCAGCTTCCAGAATTTAAATGCCTTTTGCCATTGGAGATGCCGTGTAGTGTCCAAGATATCCAGACAGTGGAAAATTTCCTCCTACCTGATTTCTTCCTCTGACGATTGGAAGGTCTGAGCAACCTCTTGCTTGAACTAGTGATTCTCAGATTTGATTTTCCAGTTTGCTAGTCTAACTAGGTCAGGTCTGGACCTGGACAGGTGCATTAACCTGGTGCTCGCTCAGTTTTGTATATTGACAGTTCTTTCTTAATAGAACAGCTTACAATAAAGCAGTGCCTTGAGGCTATGTGTGAGACAATATATTTAGATTATAAGCATGATTGGTATTAATATTGCTATAATGCCAAAGGAACCATAAACTAGGCACAGCACATGTCAGTTTATTTCTAAAATATTGACCTTAATATAAATAAATGAAAAAAAGAAAAGCTGTCAAATTGTTGCACATTTAGAGTGCCTTTAGTAGCTGCTTTTGTCTTTTTTTATACTCTTACAGTTGCAAAAGCATTCATTGCATTTGTAGTTTTAAAGAATTCATCTGAATGTGTTTGTCAGAATTTTATTATTCAGTGTTTTTAGATTTAGGGCCCCTGTACCTTAGGATTGTCTGTCTTTTGATTGATTTTGTGGTGTCTATATAAATACTAGATTTTCAAAATTGCTGTGAGTCAAACTCCTTCAGTCCTTTGGGAGTAATAATAATATAAAATATATGAATTTCATGCAATTTCCACCTGATTTCTTGATTTTTCTAGTATGTGTCAAAGTATTCTTTAACTGTACATATCACTGATATCTTCCTGGAAACTGAAACCAGGCTGTCTCTATTGAATTCAGAAATTTGCAAATGTCCTTCAGGCAAAAGAAACAAAATCAGGAGGCCAAGAAGTGTTGTGATTACACTTCTATTAGAACTGTGCTCTGCTATTGAGTTGTTAGAGATGGACTCAGCAGCACAAAAGCTCTGTGTTCAGTCCATAACAAAGGGAGTAGCATTAAAAATATGGATGGAAGACTGCAGAGGGAAAGTGCAATGAAACAGCATAAAGATGGTTATAGAGGATCACACTAAAGAATCCTGCCAACATCAATAGCTTAGGAAAAGCTACAGGAGCAGGTGGAGCATATCACTGCAGTCCTCCCTCTTTACCTTCAGCATTGCATCTTAAATACCGCCTGGACCAGACCCATTTATCTGACTAAACACAGCTATTTACAATGAAAACAATAAAATCTGAGCTATTCAATGTAGGCTGTCTTTATAGTCAAGCAGGTCCTGTCTGTGATTTGCCTTACACTAACAAAGATGACTAAAATAGGCAGGATAAATCACATTCTTTTGCCCTTTGACTATAAACTGAATCTATACTGAGTATTTTAAAGGTCTATGACTACCCCAGAGGACATCAGTAGTTAGTCAAGGCGGATTTTTTTTTTCTAAATATCCTTTGATGGACTTTATATCTGTAAAAGTCCTACAAGCATCTAACATCCACAATATCAAGTTTCAAAGAGTTCCACAGGTAAAAATAACCATGTGAAGAAACTTTTCCTCTAGTTTATTTTTAACTTGCCGCCTTAGACTTGGCAAAGATAAAAGGACAACTTTTGCAACCTACACATGCTGTACATCGTAGAGACCGGTATGTTCCTATACTCAATTCACAAAAGCCATTCCTTTTGGGATTGTGTAAGTATAAGGACTGAACCAGTATTGGCAGCACAAGCCTTATTTATTTGCTGTTTCTCTATTCTGTCTTTTTTTCTTAACAAATTCTCAGAATTTGAATGTTGGCCAGTTTGACCAGTTTTCCATGAGATTTAGGGGGTAATATAGGCAAGGCCTTTGTTTCCTGTGAGATTCCAGAGATTTGTGACAATATGTATTTTCCTAGCCCTTGAGAGCCCTGAGGACAGCATATGGTTTGTTCTGAAGACAAACAAACCTAACATGGTTATGCCTGATCTATCCCACTGAGAAAACTGCTGGTATTTAACCCTGAGAAGAGCACTTAAAAATGGATCTGGCTCTTTGAGGTGAAACTGTGTATTATTACGGGTTTCTGCAGATGGAGAGTGAAGCTTTCCTGGAGAGGCTCATTCTAAAGTCCTCTCTGTCTTTGAAATACAAGTGTGGATGGCAGCTCGTAGCTGTCATAATGTCAAACATGTGCAGATGGCTCTCCTTCCTAGTATGCAGAACACACAGCATATCAAACCAGCATGATATGTGTCCTTGGATCTGTTCTAAGTGGGTGTGAAGTGTGTAGTGGCAGGTCAATGCTTAGCAATGCAAATGGATTCCCTCATCATATGCTAAAGACTCTCATACTCTGCTGAGACTTCAGTGGATGAAGTCTCCCAAATAACCTGAAGTACTAGTAGACTGAGTTCAGGTATTAATTGTTTTGTTTGTCCTATCACACTTAACAAGTGAGGGAAAACAGGCCGCTTGGGAGATACACGACCTCTGTGGTTCTCCATCCTCAAGCCTGATGGTCTTCAAGAAGAGAGATCTTCACTCTGTATTGGATATGGGAAATACACAGCAGGGGAAGATTGCTTGCATGAGCAAGGATGACCTAACCTGCCTTCAACACATGCACTGATTTTCTTGGGGATTTTCAGAGCGTGTTTTGAACCTTTGCATTGTTCCTTTAAATTGATCTACTGAAATCTGAGATTGTATTTCCCTTTAATTTATATCTCCTGGACATTCAGTGCAGAAGGAATAAAATCTTGTATTGATTTCTGAGAGGTCCCATTCTTATTTTGTTGCTGCCTTGAGATTACTTGCATTCTGTTGGCCACAACATTCCTCTTATATGCTCATTTTTCTTTACTTTTCTTGTTTTGTTTTGTTTTTCTTTCTTTCTTGCAGTGGCCTACCTTAAGGTTGTAAGGATAAAAAAAAGAGATAGATTTGGGTTAAGTCATCTCAATCTAATTGGCATTGCATTCTCTCTTGACATGAGAGCTGCTTTGTATTCTCTGTGAAGAAAGAAAGAAGAAACCATTAAGAAGGGGGCATGGTGAAAGATTGAGAGAAAAAGCTTTTAATTTAGCTTTGAGTCCTGAGAGAGAGGTAAAAGTAATGCCCAAAACTCATTAGAAACTGATGGAAGTCCAAACTGAGTCTCAATTAATTCTTGATTCCCCTTTGAATGATTTCTTTCCTTTGAGCTTATAGAAGAACTGTGATAAAAGAAAGCAAACACATTGGAAATTATACTTTTTACAGATAGAGCAATACAATAAAACTTATGAGCACAGTTTAGCCTGAAGTCTTCTGAACAACATAAGGAATCCTTTGTAGTTTCCTCTTCCCTTCTGAGGTTTTCAGGACCTCAGAGCTTACTAATATATCTTCATAAATTCCCCAACTATTTCAGATTTGTAATTGTCCTTTCTTCACATGTCAGGTCACAGCAACTCACTCCAACTGCATCATTAAAAAGGAGCAAGAGACTTGTTTGGAGAAGATACGAAGGGCAGCTGCTCTCAACCCGCTCAATGACTCTTCTCCTGGTGAGTGTCAGCCCAGATTGGCATGTGCACATTGAATTGATGTTTTCTAAACCTATCCTGGTTGCAAGCATGGGATTCAACTAATATCAGCACAAAGGGCTTATTGAAATATGTAATATTGCAGTTAACTTAAATAGACATTGTAAGGGCAATGAATCAACCCATGAGTGTGTACCAGGGAAATTGCTGGTTACTATCTAAGGTAAGGAGTTGACTTCCTTATGCAAGGTGATACAGTAAAGTATATTAAAAAGGCTAATAAAAAAAAAAGTACAAATGTGCCTGGGAAGGTCCTGATAGAGTTTTTGCATTCTTCTGGTACAGTTGGCTGCATCTGTCAGGAACTGGACATTAGACCAAGTACATCATTTGTCTCTTCTGAAACAGCAATTGCTCTATCCCCTTCTGCATCTGAGCAACAATTTGTGACAGTCTTTCACATGGTTTGAAGAACTTTACAGGTCTTAACATTCTGGAAACCGTAATCTTGATAAGGAATAGCTGTGTTATTGCTGAGATAAGAAACTGAGGCAGCAAGCAGAGAAGAAATTAATAGTTTAATATCCTGTTTCATTTTCCATGGACTGCAGCAAGAACCGCATGTGACCAACACCAAATGGGAGAAGGTCAAAGAATGGCAAAGAAATTAATTGGAAATTCACTTTCTGAATCTTGACAAATTGCTTGTACAGTGACTTTAAGTGGTAAACTTCAGAGAACTGGGGATAAGTTGCAGTGGGTGTATGATAAAAGAAGAGAAGCATCTGTCCCTCTTTCTGGGCTGTGTATTCTAATCTGGGATCAAAAGAGGGAAAGGTGCAGAAATCTATGCTACTAGAGCATCCTATACAGCAAGCCATTCCTTCATTTGAACTGCCAGGAATATTCCCATCAGAGTCCTGGTGTTCAGCTCATACATCAGCTCATCTTTGCTCTGCTTCTCAGTTTCTATAAAACTAGCCTTATAGTTTGGTAGAACTGAGGAGAACATGTGCTTCAGGCAGTACATTTCTGCCCAAAGGCTGTTCCTGTGCTTCTGAGATCCTCTTTTCCAGGTTTTTCTTTGACCCAAAACTATCATAAGCAAGGAGAGCAAAAGGAAAAAAGTTCCTCCCCCACAGGATGATGTCAGAATCTAATCATGATGCATGCTTCTAAGGATTATGCCATGATTATTATTTTGACTCAAGAATTTAATGTTTTTTCCAAGGTCAAAGAAGACCATTCTAACAGCTGTTTTTTTGTTTATGACTCAGATCCAGAGTAGCCCCATTTATTTTGATAGTTGAGGGACTATTCAGAGACCGCCTTCCCCCTTGTCTGTTTCAAATAGAAATAGAAAGAGAAGAGCTCAGGTAAGAAGAAGTTCAGAATCACTGGAAAATTGCTAGCATATTTCTTGTATAAAAACCACTTTATTCCTTTGACCCTCTTCTTTTCTCTTTTTCCATACTTGTTTTAGTGTTTTGATTTTTAATTTTTGTAAACATATTTTGTATGCATTGCCTATCATCTGTATTAGACTGAACAGAATAGACCCATCTCCTGGGTATGTTAGTGGAATGGAGTACTCCTTGCCATGGGTCAGACTAACTTCTAAAATAACAATAAGTTACCAAGCACTATTTGGAGAAATTTGCTTCTTAAACTCTCAGAAGAGATGATAAGTGCCCATAGGTTAAGGCAGTCGTACTTAAGACGTGTTGATTCTTCTCAGTTTCCGCCTTGTCCAGAAAAGCTGCTTTTATTCTGTTTATTCAATAACGAGGAGGAGAATAAAATACCTCTTCCTCCTTTTGATTACCTCTCAGTGAAAAATCCCATAGATAATTTGATATGTAAACTCACTGAGGATTTCATTCACCTCTCAGAGGGACTGCAGGACACACAATGGGATGAAGTTTTAGGGAGAATATGGAGACTCAGACATATGCACAAGTTGTTATGCCTTTAAAAAAATTACATGTCACTTGAAGTACAGAAGTCTCAGTAGGCAAGGCAGCTACATTATGCCTTTAAAAAAATTACATGTCACTTGAAGTACAGAAGTCTCAGTAGGCAAGGCAGCTACATTATGCCTTTAAAAAAATTACATGTCACTTGAAGTACAGAAGTCTCAGTAGGCAAGGCAGCTACATTATGCCTTTAAAAAAATTACATGTCACTTGAAGTACAGAAGTCTCAGTAGGCAAGGCAGCTACATTATGCCTTTAAAAAAATTACATGTCACTTGAAGTACAGAAGTCTCAGTAGGCAAGGCAGCTACATTATGCCTTTAAAAAAATTACATGTCACTTGAAGTACAGAAGTCTCAGTAGGCAAGGCAGCTACATTATGCCTTTAAAAAAATTACATGTCACTTGAAGTACAGAAGTCTCAGTAGGCAAGGCAGCTACATTATGCCTTTAAAAAAATTACATGTCACTTGAAGTACAGAAGTCTCAGTAGGCAAGGCAGCTACATTTTATTTTGTTTCAGGTGTCACTAGATCAAATGACCCTGTATGAAGCTTGAGTCTGGGACTTGAGCAGATTGATGGTTTCTTTTTCTGTAGTACCTAACATAATAACATTGCAGATCATGAATTGTACTCCAAGGCACTCCCATTGCAAAGAAGTAAAAATAGTAGGTTCTCTGATCCTGCAGATCATGAATTAGGATTCATGATCTGAAGGTACCCCCATCGCACAGAAGTGAAAATAGTAGGTTCTCTGAATCTGTTTAGAAACCTGGTCTTCCCCACTGATATTTCTTCCAACTAAAAGCATTGTACAGAAAGCAGTGTACTTTGAAATTAAAAGTGGAAAGAAATTTTATGGGTTCCCATCTTCTGCATTAACTCAACTGTCCTCCCTTCACTTTGCCCCCTGGCTGTGTTCAGCATCTGTGAACACAAACATAAACTAAATGGTTCCCTAGAGCTCCTCTGGGTGAGGTCCAACACAGTGTTGATGCTGCGTCTGTAACTACAAGTCTTGAAGAGCCAGACTAGCACTGTTTTATGGAAAGTAGACAGTCTACTGAAGCAGACTAGAGCTCTGATGTTTTCAACTTTTCTTCACCCTCAGGCTCCCATCCCCAGATGTTATGCTCGTTACTGTTTTACCCTTCACAGCAGTTTTCTCTGACTCTGCTGCTGTGCAGTGCCTATAACGCTTTAGAAACAGTGATTGCCTTGAGATTTTCTATTAGTTTATGTGAGCTTCATCATGTCTTCTTCCTCTTAAATGCTTTTAACTTCTTCTGGAGAATTTATAAGAAAAGAAATAAGAGCACCCTATGTCTTCATCCCCCCGCAACCATCACCTGCAAAGGCTGTATGGAAAAGAGATTTTTAAGAAAATGGAATCTCAGTAGGATCCAGAATCTGACTTTTTTGCTCTGGAGAAGGAACTCCAATGACAAAGGAAAATAGTGAATGCTGAAGACAGAAGGGAAAGAAAGGAAGGGAATGATTACTTCAAGTTCAACTCTTAACAAGAGAGGGGAGCAGGTTATTTCTTGCAACAGTATCTCTTTGCTTCATTTTTTTTGTCCTTATTCTAGCATACATATGCACTGAGTTCTGTCTGGAACCTCTTCTAGTGGTCAGCTGTCCTCTTCTAACTGTCAGCTCTCCTTGAGGCTTTTTCTGCCACCAGATAGTCATTAAAGTCCACTGCTCATGTGTATATGATGTATCTAAGTTACCGGAGAAAATCTGGACCTTGACTGTCTTATCACTGGATATTTTTAAATGTAGATGCCAGCTTTTGGATATTTTATGCCATCCATATCTTTAACTGCAGTGGAGCTGCTCACACTTGTGCAAACATTTTTTTCCAGATGAGAATTTCTTGAGTGATGACCTCCAAAGACAGGCTGGTGCTTAGCACCCTACAGATTCACACCTGGTTAGCTAGTCCCATTCCCCTAGCCGTTTCCCTGAAATATTTTGAGGGAAAGTAACATATTGCCAGCTGAGTAAAGAAATACAAATGAAATAAGTGTTTGGAGGGATAAAGTGCCTACAGTAATCTTTTTTAAGAGGGAAATTCTACCAAGAAGTACCCCATTGATATAAAGCTTCAGGAAGAAACTGATATGGGTGTCAGAAGACGTAGGAGGTGGCACTTAGGAGGTAATGATGGTAATGCAGGGAGAGAGAAATCACAGCAGGACTTTGAGAAGCGTTTTCTTCTTCCTGTGATGATAGAGCACAGTTTCTTAGTTTTAGATTTTTATCTCATCCCTCCTCAGCCTCCTGTTATTTCACAGCCTTTTAGTTTTCTGTTCTTATTTCCCTTGGCAGCACTGGGAACAATTTATTTCATTATATGCCTGTCCATGTGTGCTTGTGCCTCCCATGTGGATACAGCTGTACATGGGAACAATAGGACTATGATCCTTCTTCTCACACTCATCTTTTAAAAGCTATTTAATTGCTAGGAACTGGGAGGGCATGACTAAGGGAATATGCCTCTATCTTCTCTGCCTGGCTCTTATCTGAGACAGGATACTGATCTGGATTGCTCTGGAATGCCTTAGATCAAAATGATTTTTCTGTTGCTGGATTTGTCTACATAATACTGCATAGATTGTCTGCTACTACACTTAGAATTGCTAGAAACAAGCAGGAATTCCAAGGTAGAATTGAGGGATCACTCAAAATCGGAGGACTTATGCTCATTTTAAATAACTTTCTTACAGAGATCTCCATCTGAGCAAGATACCTGAGTAATTCTCAATAATTGTGATCATCTTTTCTACCTTTTTAGACAAATGAAATAAAAAGAGTTTCACTGATTTTTTTTTCCGGATATTGACTGTTTTCTGATACCTTATGTCAATAGACTTTTTAGAAGTCTATTGACTTCTAAACCCATCATATACAATGGATGGGTTCTTGTCACCTAATTCTGGCTGTGTATAGCATAGAGACCTTTATTAATGCTAGTTATTCAGAGTGTGTTTATGGTCAAAGGAAGTAATAATTTACAAGCGATTCATTTGTCCTATCTTAGGGATAAAACTTATATTGATAAGGATCTTGAAGTGCATATTTCTCTCCACTGTCCAAAGGAGGTAGGTCAGAGGTAGAAATCTAGCTCATGGATGGATGAAGCAGTGGATATGAATCCTACTGATAAGAGTGTAGGGGTACTGGAATGAATAGAACCTTCACAGTTCAGCAAACTGTGCTAGAAATCAGTATTCAAAAAAAATCATATTCCTAAAGAAAGCGAAAAAGGTACAAGGGATTTTGCAGGTCTATTGTAAATTCAGTCATAGTAGGGAAGAGGAAACCCTGATAGTGGGATCAGCTTTGGTGCAAGATAGAAAGGGCTTTGTGTCATGGATAAGCTAGTTTGGAATGGTCTATAGAAAAGTTTCTCGCCAACCTCTGCTACAGACTGGGCAAACCTCCACTGGATGAAAAATATTCTGGCATCAATTTACTACATTAGATATACTTTGGTGTCTTTCCAGAATCCCAGCCCCAAATCCTAGTATTTTTTTTTTTAATCCGCTGTTTTGTCACTATTTATCTCTGTTTTGATGTGATTTGTTTTACTTTATTTTAATGACTAAAAAGTCAGTTGTCTAATCTTAACTGAGACTAACTAGCCAGTGAAGGCCCTTGCTTAGGGCTCTTCCTCTCAAACTAGCATGGGCTGCTGACATCAGTGGGGCAAACTGTCTTCTGGAATAGTCGTTTTCTCACTGCTGACCCTAGAGGAAAGCAGGAAAACAAGCATGGTGCTTCTGCTTAACTTAGGTGAGATGATCACCAAATGGGGAAGGGTCAGTTAAAATGGCTGTAAGCATTGCTGTAATTTCTACAGAATTACTGCAGAAATTTCTGTTAGCTGCTTAGGCAACAAAAATATGTTCTCCCAACACAGACGTTGTAGTAGTCTAAGCAAGTGCTCCCTCCTTTGCAAGCTTTGCAAAGGGTCAGTCCTCTTCCCAGTATTTGTTGGACTTCCACTGAGATTGGTATGGAAGAAACAAAAACATATTATATTTTAATACCTGCAGCTTTGAAAATAACATTCGACTAAGCATGTGTGTGAGCTAGACTATTCCCATTCCATTATACACATAAAATAATTTCTACCTGGCTCTGTCAAAGATATTACTTTAGCATTCCCCAGAACTGCTAGGAAGTTCTTCTTCAATAATGGAGGAATCTGATTTAAAAGAAAATAAAAGGTGGAATGGATTTTATCCACACAACTTAGAAAGATATTGGCCCATGTAATATTAGTTTCTGGGAGAAACTGAAGTATTTTTATGCCAACAGTATATTTACTGCAAAATGCAATGTCAGGGTGAAAGATAATCACTAACACATTTTTTGTGGAAAAAAAAAAGTTGTATTGGCATTTCACTATGGAACATTGTTTCCCTTCAGAAGTATTGCTAATTAAATTTATTTGGAGCTAAAAATAAAATAAATTTTTCAAATAGAATTAAAAGCTAAAAATAAAACTTTCTGTCTGTCCAACCCTCTTTATTTCATGTCAACTTAAAAGATCTTACTAAATTGAATGGATTTTTTTTCTTTTCCTTTTTTTGGGTTTAGTCATTGAAACAAAATATCAATTATTTACACAGCTGCACTTGTGAGTTGCTTGTTTCTATGGTGACAGTTAGTTGATTAAACCACACCACGTCTCTTTTTATGTCCAGCATTAAATAAAATCAAGAAGCCTTTCTTACCTTCTGCTGTGTGGTATACACAATGTGCAGCAAGAAGCTCGTCTCAGATAAATAGAGACAGCTTCTTTAGGTATACTCAATGAGTAAGGATTTTCCACCATATGCTTTTTGATGGCTTTTTTTTTTTTTTTTTTACAAATGGAAAGTGGAGTAGGATCATTTGGGATGGATTTTACCTGTGAGCTGGCTGGATGGGGAGTCTGTTTGCATTCATGTTACCCCGAGCCATCCTTGTGAGCATTGCGTTCTTGAAATATTTACTGTATCAGGTGAAAAAAAGAACAATGAGTGTGAGTAAAACTTAGTCAATAAAGTGAGTGATGGTCATGCCTGTGCTTTGGTGAGCTGTCAGTGATCGCTGCTTTGCTGGCTGCTGGGCTCTGTGACCAGTTAGTCATCAAGCCTTTTGAAAAGTCTAAAGTGTTGCACCAGAAGAAAATAATTAAAAAGATCATTAACATTTCATCACTATAGCTGTGTGACTATATATCATTTTAATCAGATCCTTGCAGACTCTTCTAAATTATGTGCCTGCGCAGCATCCTGTGTATAAGGCAGCTGCTGCATCTGCTCCGGAATTAGATTTATTTCAGTGCTGAATTAAAGTGTTCCTAATCATCCGAACTGTGTTTTTATGAAGGTCCTAAAAGCAACTTATAGTTCTGAAAAATGAATCAGTTGTCAGATAACTGGATTTTTTTCTTATTATTTTTATTTTATTCCGTGGTGTGTTCTACAGCTCTCTGCTTTATTTTTCTGACAAAAGTGAGTCTTTATTGCTCCTCTAGCCTGTTAGTCTCACCAAGATAAACACAGCAGTGTGAAAGTGAGTTCGATTCTTGCTAGAATCAATGGCAAGGTTGACTGGTTTCTAGGATCTTTATTTCTGCAAATGGAACACGCACTAAGACAACACGAATTGACTGAATTTCTCCGCACTGGCAGTGACTACATTTCAGAGAAATTCTAAATGAGCCCTAGACTTTGCTTGTAAACTGTGTTCTAGTATCCAATGAGTTCTTCAACCAAGGACTTATTTATTTATTTATTTATCCTTTGCTCCATGCTTATTGAGAAAATAGCTTGGTTGATGATGAGACTTCAAACACAGGGCAAACGGTAAGGACGATAAGTTGGAGTCCAGGTGTTCTTTCAATCTTCTTGAGGAGTCTTTTACTCTTCTTGGTGAGTCTTTACGGTTTGATCCAGATGCACACAGACAAACAGACCAGGTGCCTTCTAAACTCTGTAGATTCATTAGGGTATGGAGAAGACCCTCACCAGGGACCTGCAGAAAATCTGTGCTTATCTGGAGAGCAGTGGGATGCCCTCCAGATCCTACCACATCTCAAATGACACCAAACACCTGTCTTTGCACAAATAAATTAAATCCTTACAGTGGATGTTTTTAGCAGAGAAACTAAAGGCTTATCTTACACATACAAGCCTACCCCTCCACAAGATCATAAGCTAGTCTTGCTACATTAGTAGAATTATTTTAAGGACAGTACATCAGTAATTTATGATCTCTGAATGAGCTTATAAAAGCCTAGAAGGATGGAGAAAATACTAATGCATATGCTAAGTAGTTGAAAGACAAATTATAAATCCATATGATCCCATCTATAATATTTCAACTTCTGTTGCTAATGGATTCACAAAGTCTGACATGGAATAAAACAGGATCTACCAAATCAGTAAGGAAGGCAGATTCTTGGCTCTGCGGAGGCTCTACTAATATTATCATTCTGGTGCTGTGAAGGATTTGTATAAAACCTACTGATTCCCATTCTGCCCTACAGTAGTTCCCTTCATATAATGATGTGTCTTGTATATGGTAAGGACAGTGTGGACCTTTGCTTCTTCTGCTGAGTGTGCGCTGGGGAAAGCACAGAAAGGACTAGAGGAGGTGTAGCGGAGACTCAGTGTATGACACCAGTTTTCATCAGCTGACAGGACTATGGACTTTGCACAAACTACACAAGATGACTTGAATGATGGTCATTTACTCACACATGAAATTGCCGTCCCTACCACCCATCTACACCAGATGACAAGGACAGTCATAAATCACTGACCTTTCCCTTCTGCCTTGTCTCTGTTTGATTCTTAATCTGATCTGTCATTAGAAATAGATTTAATAGACTTAGCAATGGCGCAGCCCAGGAAGTGAGCTGGCTGGACCTTGTTGTCCAGGATAATATGTGCCTCTTGTGAGGCTGAGAAATAGATAAATGATGAAATGTAAATAATATATAAAAATATAAAATAATGATAATTATATATATGTATTTTCAGAGAAGCACATGGAGTTTATCTCCAGAATGGAGTTTATGGAAGGACTTTTTATTTGGGCTCTTTCACAATCAATAGGCAGAAGTTGTTTTTTGAGAGAATGAGTCATCAGAGCTATTTCAGATGACCGCTTTCTGATGAGAAACAATATCCTCTAGAATTGGCTATTTCTATTTATTGCCACAATATTTCTATTTATTTCCACAAAACTTTTGAAGACTATTCAAACATAGCAATGGATCAAATGAATCCTGTTCTGGAAAATACATTGGTTGGTTACAGTTTGTTTTGTTAATGGAAATGGTTACTTATATCTAGACTACTAGTAGGAGATTAGCAAATGTGATGGGAAAAAGGCAGGAGCAAGCCACCTCGATGGCTTCAGTAAGTTACTTCACTGGAAGATTTTGTTTGCACTGTTAAAAACGACTTTTTTTTTCACCACGGTATGGACTTCTGGAGGAACTTGCAGGCATGCTGCCTTTGGATATTTGGAATCATTCCACTCATTAATGCATAGTGTAGGATTATCTGAGAAACAGGGGTCAAGGATAAGATGTTGTTAAACCAAAGACACAAGAAATAATTTGCCTTTTTTATTTTTCTGATAAGACTTCAGCGAGGACTGATATTCTCATTTAGGTGACCTGGGACTAAAGTTACCCAACATCACAATTTCATTTATTTTTTTGACTCATTCTGAAATACATCCACTGCTTCTTAATATACCTCCCTTACAAACTTAAGCCAAGAGCTTCATTATATGAAACTACCTACTCAATAATATATGTAATTGAATAAGTGTAATAATTTGGACCCCTGACAGATTTTGCATATTGATTTTTCCTCAGCAAAATAAGACCGAAGAGCAGTAAGTTAAATCATCTTCAGACAGATGAGCAAGCTACAGCAGTATAATAACTTATTAACAGCTCAGCCTACTAGGTAGCAGACATGCCCTCTCCTCAGCATGACGAAAATATGATAATTCAGTTTTACTTACCTTCAGGAGCAGAGATACAAAGAGGCTTGCATGCATAATAACACCTCACACACCAATATTTGAGCCCTTACTCTGGATCTGAGTCCTGCTTTTCCACCATGCTGTTTGTATTCTGCATCACTAAGAACTTAACCTGTCCTTACATTCTGGGTCACCAAATGTCGAGGGGTCCTAGGGGTTTCCCCTCTATATGGCTCTGAAGAGATGAGAGAAGGGGACTTCAGTTGTCTCCTCTTGCTGAATCTGTGCTGAAACCCCTGTGCTGAACTTCAGGGGCTTTTTGATCTAATGAGACTCAGATGTGAGCCTCCAGATGAGATGAAGACATCAGAAACCGCCCATCCACTATTCGTTATATGTGTTTTAGCTTCCAGGCATTATATGTGTTTTAGCTTATAGGCAAGGGAAGGTGAGAGTGGCAAGAGGGACATACTTGGTTTTCCCCAGAAGCTGCTAGCTAGAGACATACATGCTAGACCCCACTGACTCAGAATGTGCACGACAATTTGCCCCTTTCAAAAAAAAAAAAAACATTTCTCAGGTGAAATGAAAGAAATAGGAGACGAAAACCAGAAAGATCCCTCAATTTCACAGTTTCCTTTAAGAGTGGAATTTACATTAAAGAACATAATGCTTAATTTCTTGAGTCATATTGCTTAATGTGTCCTAAACAGAAGAATTTTAAACATTATACTAGCAAATAATAATAATAAAAAAAAGACCTACGGATCTCAGCTGTTTTGCTTCTGAGTTTTGAGGAAGGCTGTAGATTCTTCTTTCTAATATGAATTCCACCACAGAAATATATTATTCTTTTGTGCAGCCATACTTTAGTCTGAAGGTGGAGCTCATCTCAACACCTATTATCAGACTGAAAACAGAATATCAGAATATTTAGTTAAGGCTCTTCATATAGGCTCCCGTCTTAGCCAAAATAAATAAATAAATAAATAAAAATAAAAAAGAGTGAAAAATAATTCAACCAAAGTATCTTTGACATGAATTTAAGGTAATCTGATCATTTCACTCATTTGATAAGTAGGATGTCTATATCTGATATCCTACTGAAGTGGAATTCCTGACCTGCAGTTTTTCACATTTCACAACTATGGGAATATTAAACATTTTACAAGCATTTTACATTTTTCAAACAAACATTTTACAAGTTATTTTACACATTTGCCTTTGTTTTCAGCTGTATGCATTATTACTGATAGACAGCAGGAAAACAGTAGAATTTAAGATAAAGATTTAGTAAGCTAGCCCCAGACGTGGGAGTGATCAGGACTAAATGAAATAAATGTTTTACCTGCTTCTCCTGTCTACATTTTTTAATGGATGCCATGACGAGTCATGATTTTGACAGCTTGGTGAATCCCTTGTGCTTTATATGTTTAATGATGAATTAAAATAATTACCTGCCTCTTGCACTACAATATAGATATGTGTTTTAGAGGCATTTTCCTTTTTAACACAAGTAATTGTGAGCCTCCAGCCATATGAAAATGTCCAACCAACTTGCCTCCCAGTCCACAATGTGTTTATAGCTATAGCCAGCTTGTTTTTTCTTTCCCAAAAGATCAATTACTCTTAGAAGATTTTGATATTTTTTTAAACAAAATAACTGCAACAAATAGGCTCTGTGATAACTGTGTGGTCAGCACCAGAAAAGGTCTTAATACCTCCCAGATTTAATTCTGTTGCTGTCATCTTGCATCCTACAAGTCCCACTGATTTCAACAGGCATTTTCAATATGTGTCCCAGCAAAGAAAACCGCATTAGGCTTTGCATTTAGGAGAAAAGGATTTCTGGGGAATAATTGCATTACCAGATGATAGATGTCTAATTTATTGGCTGAGTTAGCTGACTGGTCCATCTAAACTCTTTATACAGTTGATGAACAGATCTTGACATTCATCTTGCATATCCAGACATTTAACCCAGGGTGTGTGTACAATGCACAATGTTTTGCTTAGCTTCCTATTTTATTTCCGAGTCTTTGTTTCCTTGTTTGTACACAATACTTCCATTTCTTTTCTACCTACCAGATAGTTTTGCTACGTAAAGTCTGAAGTTCGATGGTGCAATTTTCACCCTTCAAGAACACACAGCTGAATCTTTCAGACAAGCACCTGAAGATGGTCTGTTCAACAGTCTTGCCTTTCTGATTGCAGTAAGAGTCCGATTTTCAGACATCCTGAATACCTGCCTTTCCCATAGTAGCAAATTGACATTGCTGATAATCAAGGCATGAATTTCATGCTCACACTGTTGCTAGAGTTGATTGATTCACTCTCTTTACAGAAAAGCAAATCACAGCCTGCACAGTGAAACAAACCAAAACAAAAGGCAGTGTTAGAATAATTTTCAGTTTATGAACAAGGGAAAAGCTGCAGGTAGTATGATTAGTGTCAGAAAATATTGGAAATAGAAGACAATGCACAATGGAGTTCTTCAGAACAGAAAAAATGATTGTTAGAATATGTAACAAGACTAACAAGCCATGTGGCAGCGGTAAAGTCAAACAGGAGTAATGACCACAAACAATTAATTGAAATGCACTGAAAGACTGTTGCATTTTGAGAATATGCCTCATCTTTGTTCCCAAGACATAAAACTACTTTAATCAATTCCAGCTTTTTGGTCATTCAGCCAAATGACTAATATAATTCTACCCCTTTTCTGCAAACCTGCAAACCACTTTAAAATAGAACCCATTGTTATTGTAACTGGATAAGTTGGAACAAAATTAAATACAGTTTTCTCAGGGAGTAGAATTGTTTCTTAATCTTTCCTATACAGGATATATCAGAACCTCTCATTTGTGTCCTTTATTCTTCAAGGATAAAGGATTGATAAAGTTCAAAGGGGCTAATTACAACAGCCAGTCACTCCTGATTCCGGTTTGGGTTAAAAATGATGCAATTTCTTTGTGCTTTCTACATTTTTTCTACACATATTCTAAAGAGTTAATCCTTGGACTGTGCTTTATCTATCTGAGGGTATGTATAAATACATACCTCTACTCTATATCTATGCAAATATATTCCTGCATTCTATAAATACTTCCTGAAATCTAGCTGGGTGTTTCAAGAGGGCTCCATTTTTGTCTTCTTAGTAATTTAACATCAGTGCCCGCTTAGAAAAACATGAAGAAATCTGTTATCAATTTTGTATGACATTGAAAATCTCCCTACATTGAAACAGTCCCTAGTAGTCAAAATCCATCCAAAGAGTCCAATAGTAAGAAGTATGTGGATGATTACTGTATGTCTCATGGGTGCAGTGTTGTGCCTTATGGCACAACTTTCTAGTCCTTTGCCCAGATAGTGAGAATATCATAGACAAAGAGAATTCCTATACTTTCTTTGTGAGATTTTGGTTTAGCCTTGTTTTCTATTTTCTCGTGATTATTCCAAAGTTCAAGAAATATCACCACAAGGAGAATACTAGTGATATATATGGAAGTTTTCATAGTAATCTATTATTTCATATTTAAGTGGCCCTGGCCACTTATATGTAAGTCCCCTGGCCATACACTTTTGCAAGCATCATCACAAAACAATTCATTTTTCCACTAGGACTGTAACCTCCTCTATTGACAAGAGAGAGAGACAGATTAGCATACTGAGTGGTCTCAATTCCCCTTTATATTTCTTTTTGAATTCATCTTTCTAACTGCAGCATTTTTTCTTTCTAAACATCTAGATTCTCCAAAATGATTACTTCTCAGTCTGTGAGAATTCATACATTGTAAATCTCATTAACTTTTGTTAGGATTAAGTCCTCATTTACAGAAGGAGACAGAAGAAAAATAAGGATCTTCAAAGCATTTTATTTTCAAATATGATCAAGATGCACATTCTTCCCAAAATACCACTTCTTCCCATCACAGCTGATGTAAAACTATCATCTTCAATATGGGTATGATGGAGAGATGTGACTAAACCAGCAATCTAGGAACTTTGATGCATTCCTATATGTTTGGAAATTGAAGCTAATGTTACCATTCCTATGCCGTAAGTGGCCTAGTAGTGATGGCAGCTTCAGTACTGTCATCGCCGTCTGCCATTACTTTCTCTATCTCCCTGTCCTTAGACAAGAAAAGATTCAAAGGCTGACCTGATTCAAAGGCTATCACAGTCAAGGGTTGCATCTTACCTCTAGCAGTTCATTTTTCAGTACTTTCCTGTCTTCACTTTCTAGGTGCATTTGCACCTAACACATTCCTCATCTTCAGGGATCTAAGACATTGGAGAGGTCTTTGATCTCTTCTGCTCTCTTCCAGGGTCTCATAATGATGTTTATGTTTTTATTTTATATTTATAAATATATATATATGCATATATATATATACTTCATCATACTTGGATATTGTGAGAGGAATACATTTTAGCTTATTTAATATAGAGCTGCGAGCAGCATGTATACTTCTTCTCTTCTCAGCATGTATACTCTTCTTTTCCTTTCTCTTCTTTTCCTACGTTAAACATATATGGTTTGCTGGTTTGCTGGTAGTAGACCTGGTGTGGGTGGGAGGTTGGTTGTCTCTCAGTATATGTCCCATTACAACTCTTTCTAACCCCTCGATGCAGAAAACCTTTCCATCATACTGTCTGCGAGAAGCTAATGTACAAAATATGAATGCACTAATGCAAAAAAAGTGAACATATCCACAGCTCCTCACCAGCATAATGAGCATGATCCGTCTTGAAGGTTTAGTAAACATCTCCTTTTGCTTCTTGGCCGTGTACTCTTCCCTCCGTTTTCACCTATTGACTCAGCTCACATCATTGCCTGTATTTCACCAACCTTAGATGTAACCTGCCCAGATCACTAAGTTTAGCTTCAGTTTCATCTACAAGACCTCTAGTAGCTGTGAACTTAAAGAAAAATAGTATCATTTCCTTCATATTAAGCAAAATTTCCTATGTGCATGTAAATCTTTATAGAACAGGATTTGATGTATTTTTCAGTATTGTTTCTCATTGTTCAGAGAATCCATGATGGGCACAATCAGAGAAGGTCAGTAGGAGACAAGAAATAATCTTTCGTAAACCTGCCCCTCTAATTGAATTAGACCTTTTGCCCTGAGATTTCTTTCTCAGTTGCTCTGAAGGCTTCAGCACAACTCAACTTCTCTCTTCCTCTTCAGCAGTATGAAATGGAATGTGTTAACATGTCTCTCAAGTACTTTTTTAAAAAGACAGTTCATACTCTCTGTTATTTCCTTTGTTTCCTCCACCAGATCACCAAGTCCCATGGGGTCTAATAAGGAATTGCTTGACTCACCACTAGAACAATTTCCAGGAGAGATTATGGAATTTGCACACTGAAAGAAATTAAGTTATTTAATTCAGTCATTTCTCATTCTCAGAAGATTTGAAGGAGTAAACAAGGAATAAATGCCTCTCAAGTGTATCCATGTTGGCGTCACAGTAGTTACATCAGGAATGAATTTGGCCCAAGATCTAAGTTATCTTCTACTACAGAAGATGGCTTTTCCATTGAGATAATTCTATTTCTAGACAGTATAAAAGCAAGAAAATGGGTTTGAGAGGTGCCTGAATATGAAGGGATGGCTTCCTTCTGAGCTGTGTTACAAGCCTTGCTCTGGAGATCATTTAGCATTTAACATTGCCGTTTATTATGTTTGTTTTGTTTTGATTTTTCCAGATGTAAAAAGAGCAGAAAATCTTCTTAACCTTTGAGCTGTCATAAAACCTAAATAAAAATCATTTGTAAAAGCATTTGTGAGAAGTTAATTTATGTGCAATAGAATTTAATATAAATTATGAAATTATATGTTATAGAGCCCTTAATGTCATTTTGTTATTTTCGGTTGTTTGATGTCTGCTTCTTTTGCTTTATCTGTTCATCCTTTAAGAAATAAGTCCAAATTCCTGACAAATGTCTGTGACTGGACAACTGTCGACCTCAGGCTTTGTCTGAGTCCCACTGGAAATCCTGTTTTACTACTCTGGGATTTTTTAGATTGAAACACAGTCCATATACTTCCAAGGACTGCATCCAGTGTTAGCCCCACTTCAGTATTATTGTGAGATTCATTAAAAAATAGCAAACCCAAGAAATATGTTTTCATTTTCCTCATAGGTGACAAAAGAGATTTTAAGTCCTGACTTCATTATCAGGAGATATCGAATATTGAAGAGACCTGCTGCCAGCTCCTCTCCTCAGTCTCTTCCAGATCTACCTTTCCATGTTCAAAGGAACAGAGACTCTAAAAAGACCATAAAAACATGCCAATGACATTTTTGCTTTTTCTGTATCCATGGCAACTAGTAATCCTAGTGATCTTTACAGATGTCTTCTCCACAGACCCATAAATCTCATAATGGACCAAATACCAGCTACGCTCCACAGACTGCAAATGTGACGATGAAGAGATTAGCTACATAGCCTAAAAAAAATCATTTTGCAGAGTCCTTATTCAAAGCCAGGTTTAGCTGGCTGCAAGTTGCATTAACACTTGTGAAAAATTTACATGCACATCAGTTTTGCTTAAAATTAAAATAAATAACATAGCTCTTCTGCAAATAGGCAAAAATAGT